>KN538394.1:510176-609292 GCA_000797535.1 Trichuris suis | reverse complement strand
GTCTGCGACCGCTCAGCGCAGGTGCAACAAATTCAAAATCGTCTAGACAGTCTGAACGTCTAGACAGTTACAGTATCATGTGAGCTCAGGTTAGCTTTGTACCTTGTTGTTAATCTTGATCAACGTACAACGTTTGCCACGCTTGGTGCGCAAATCTTTTGCTCCGGCCGACTTAGCAGGTGACCGCGCAGATTGTTGGGCGTAATTTTTTTGCGCGACTCCACTCGTAGCCTTTAAATGTATTCTTTAACGAGCAAGGTTTAAATCAACTAAAACACTTGTCAAATCAAAAAGTCGAGCGAACGTACTATTGAATGATTGGCATTTTGGGAGAATATGTACACGTTCAGTATAATCATGGGGCACGTGTTGCGCTCTGCCTTGCTTGCCCTTCATTTAGGACGTTTCCAACCAGCTAAGCCACGGTATTTGCTGGCAAGAATGCCAGAAGGGCACATTAAACAAGTGCGGTTGTCAATCTGTCGAAGGGGATTATTGCTGCTTGCATAGAATAGAGGTGCCTGTTCATCCCGCTATTAGCGGCCACCCGACGGCAAGTAGGGGAGAGAAGCAAACAACTCAGGGAAGGTGCAGGTTTTCTCTAACCGTTTTGATAGAGCTTGTACCAGCCCTCAACGGGTTTTGATAGGTCCAAATTTCCCAATTTGATCATGGCAACTCCAATTAGCGACTTTCTTTCCATTCTGCCATAGTCGCCAACGACTGTTACCTGAAAAAATAGAACTTCGCTTCATTTTGAACGCTACATGGCTAATGTATACCTGAAGTAAGCGATTCTGGTAGGACTCGGTGAATATGAGCAACTGATCAAACCGTGGCTCCGGAGTTCTGGCTGCTAATCCAGTTTTCGCCTTGGCTACTACCGACTTCTCGTTGCATAAGTAGACTTTTACGTATGGTGCTGTAAAACTCAAGTCAAACTGACGTATGCTCAATGGTGCTGTTGGCTTACAAGGGTAAAATTTGGAACCTGGCCGCCTGGCCAAATGCTTTGCTCGTACTACTTTAACCTCGAGATTTCCGTTCCTATCGCAAATGGTTAGCAGTATTTCACCCAAACATGGGCTTGCTATAGCCTGCCGGCCGACCACTTGACCAGGTCCAAGACCTTCGACGAATTCTCCAATGGATCCTTGCTCTTGCACTTTTGGTACAAGCCTTAACAAGCAACGGTCATTGTTCTGTAACAAGAAGCTCATAGGTCATGTTACGAGCTTTCATTGCTGTCAGTTGATTCGCGGCTTGACTGTTTGGTGATGTCGAAGCTTGTCTGCGGGCTCAAATTCGGTGGCACTCCTACCTCGTCCGATCTTCGGAAGCCGATTCGTTTTTGTTCTGCAGTAAAAGAATAAAGTCAGTTCAATTGGTCCAATCTAACAGCAATGCGCATGCCATTGATGGTTTGAGACGCGTTTGAACGTCCTGGAATGAGCCGATTCATCAGACTCTTTTTCCTCTTCTCTGCCGTCGTCATTGAGTCCATGCTGTTCGAAGGAGCGCTCTTGTAGGCGCCCCCCTCCATAGAAGATTCGAAGAAAGCCGCTTCGCTTCCTTCCGCTTGGTTGTATTGCTCGTCAGCTATGGACCTACTATGGGCCGATGTATTTTCTTGGGCATCAAGTTGAGCGGACAGCGCTTCTTCTTCCGGGCTTCCCTCTCTGTAAGATGGTTCGTCAATGGTTTAGGAGCAACAAAAGATCCCAATACGAACCCTTTCAAGCGGTCGTCTCGAAATTTCTGACTCTGATCAGCCGGCTGTTCGCAATGTGCACTGGGCAAGGAAGCGGACGTTTCCGACTCGTCGCTGAGGTATTCGCCGCTGATAAAATTCGCGCGGCTTCTCAGTCGCCCTCTCTGTTCCGCGGCAGCCGTCTTTCCGCTCGTATATCTGTTCAACAACGATTGGTCAAAGAAACAATCTCTGTTTTGACAAAAAACGCGAATGGACAAGCACAGCGCAATATGACACTGCCACTGCCTAAAGCAGCTTACCTCAAATCCATGTCGCGATTAAGCGGATGAGATCGGTCAGTGTTCAACGTTGACATTTTTTCCGTCCGCTCCACAATGGGTTTGGACGGTGGCCGCGGTAAATGTCTCAAATTTGGATGAGACGGTGAACTGGTTTCATTTCCGCTTTCTTCGGTTGGCGAACTTGGCCTTAGTTCCAAAGGAATCATTGCGCGCCTTTCCATTGTTTCACTTGCTTGCCATTGGCGCCATCCGCTACGCTGCTGCTGACGTTGATAAGCTTGGCTGGAACGCTGGTGTTCTCCGTAATCGCTGTAATATCCGCTTAGACGACGTGCTTCCGGTTCAAATCCACGCTCTTCCAATTCTTCGCTATCGTAGCCGCGTGCTTGCGGCGGCTGTTCGTAGTACAACCGTCCAGCGGCAGGTTGCATTGCCAAACCCGAATCGCTGCGGTAACCGGATCTAATGTGGTGCATTAGTCTGCCTCCATAGTTGGCTTCTACAAAATATATTGCTGACAATGTGGCTAATCTTTGTCCAACGAGAATGTCCGACTTTTTATGCAACGTGCGTTTAAGTAAGATACGCGTAACCGAAAATGTTGGCTAAGTGGAATGTGAACAATTCGCCACTTTTTCTTCTAATGGCCGATTTGATGCATTTTGGGTGAGTGCTTTTAGAGAAGCTCGTTGAACTTTGTACAGCCGTCCCAATGGGTCGCTAAGTGGCTACTTACCTTAGTACACAAGGCAGTTTGACACTATTTGGGCAAAGCAAAAGCGGCAACTGTATAAACAACATCCGTCACGAAGAAGTTGTCAAAGTGTTCGGACGAATGCTCAGTCTCGTCTGATACGGAGTATCTTTGTTTCACGCAAATCGATGGGTTCACGTAGGGATAATCGATCGCGTCGCCTATTACCCTCTTTTCTCTTTCAAGAAATCAGGTGGCTGCCTTGAGGCTTGCTTGAGGATACGATGCTTTATTGTGCATCATCCTTAAGATTATCACGAACATTGTGCAAAGGCAGTTAAAATTTTCCAAGCTGCGGTACGGAGTGGAAGTGCACAAAGTGGTTTCAAAGAAGAAAACGTAATGCAAGCCGCAAAACAATAACGTTCTATCTTCCTTGATGACAGTTAGAAATGGAGACCCTTTAGTGATACGTTGTCAGAAGCTTCAGCGACCAATAAAAATGGTTTGATGACAAATATGTTGCTTATCACTGCTGAAAGTTGGTTGGACCAAAGGCTTCTAAGCATTGTTAAGACTGACACGAGCTCAAGAATGGTCAAGCAGCAAAAAGTGGGTACTGAAACATTGTGGCACCCAAAAAAGCAAATGTGTTGACACAGACAGTTTCGTCTGGAGAATCGATCGCAAAAATCCGCTTTTGCAAAAGTAGCCTATTGTTGGCCTGCTTTTACGTAGGATTCAAATTAGTGTAGACTACAAGCAAGTTGTGATACTAATACGAAAGCAGCAATCGATTAGGTCTTCAGCACATAGAATAGGTAATTGAAACAACGTCCTTTGTTTCTATATAGCAAAAGTGAATCGAGTAACGCTTATGTTAGTCCCATTTGCTTAGTGAGCCTTTTAAGACGAACTTTTTCATATAGCAGATGACAACTTGAGAGCGTGATATCGTTCTCGTCGTTAAGTTTGTCCATGTATACGCTATCATTCTTTTTGTGGCTTTCTTATTGTTATTTATGGGCGGTAAAAGCAGTTCGAATTGCTTGGCGAGTAGAAATGCTTTAGATGCAAACAACAGCCGAATTGGGATGCGCAGACGAGGGAGAAACTTGCCTGCATATGTGCATTGTCCATTATATAACCCTAAATGGGAACTCATTGAAAGCAACACAAACAATGGTGATTTGTCGCCTCGATTAATTGTTACCCATTCCAGAATGATCTCAATTTTGAGTTGTTGGTTAGCCTGAGTAGATTGAAGTGCTTCAAGAGCGGAGGAGAGCTTTCCGCGCTCGACTGGATGGCACAGTGTGCTAGACTAAGTTTTAAAAGGGTGCTTACGCCTTACTACTTTCCTTAGTCCGGAGGAATCAATTTTAGCTTTGTCGCCGTGGGCACCCTGAACTTGGAGCGAATTTGCCTTTCGCGTTTTGGTAATGGTAACCAATGAATGCAACTCCTTTGGAAATTTCTAGTTTCGTAAAAGCGCCACACTCCCGTACACTGGCGTCTTCGTCTCATTGTGTTAGCCACTTATGCTCGGTATGGAGAAAGCTGATATTGGCTTGACGCGTTCTGTCTGCACTGCAGTTCATTATGGAAATGTTCACAAGAAAGCTATGTTGATTTCTACTGTATAGGATGTGAGCTGGCATCACAAGTACCCTTTGGCCGTATCCAAAAATAATTACACGAACAGAAAGCCAAACAACGTTCATGTTAACAAAGTGACAGCGGCGTATTGCATGGAAGTGAACTCACCGTAACGTCTTCTCCGCCCTTGCGTTGCAAACATTGCAGGTTTCGTGGCTGCATCAGTAATATTTGCTTCGGGACGAATGTCCTCCTGTGAACAGTAGGTTGTCAATGATCCGGTGGTCGAGTAGGAGGAAGCGGCATAGTGTGCTCGTGCCTGCCTCAGTTTCTGGCCAAATGGAGCAAAGTGCAAATGAATGGTGACACTTGGGTCGAACTTACTTTTCTCAGCGATGTTTCCTCGTCCATATCGATCAGCGTGTACCAGGCGGTGGTGCCGTCCAGTTCGACGCTGCTAAGATCGACGAGAACCTGCCGAGCAAAAATAATATTTGAATAGTAACTTTAATGGAAAATTCAAATTCTTATCCGTCGTTGCAGAGCTCACTGAAACGGATGATCAATGATGTTTTTTCGAAGCCTTTTTGTGCGACTTTCAACTTTTCTCATGGGCAACGTTGATTAAATGATGTCGACATTTATTAAGCGAACGGTCTTGTTCAGAAGCAAAGACTTAACCGACCGGCGCTGCTGCCCGCGTAAACAAGATGATGGAGAATTTGCGTACAAATATTTCAAATTCAGCAAATACCCAACAGGAGATGGTCCCAATGCAAAAGACTAGCCGCATTTTTATCGTTATGCAAATGAGCACTTCGCCTTTTACGTTGAAGAAGTTCTGCCCTGGGAAGACTGCAATGGAGATGCTTTGCCTTGTCGTTCTAAGCAGGAAGTATTTATTAACGTCTTTATAGAAGTATTGGCTTCTTGGAAAATTTTCAAAACGCATCCTAAGCGGGAACTCAATGATCAACTCTCATTGTATTCGACCGCCTTCATTGGAGAAGTGACAGCTTAAGAAAGCTATGGTTGAAAGTGGAAATGCCTAGTGTAGGCGTTGATATTGATAAGAAGAGGCGCGCTCATTTTTGTTCAATTAGCAACGACGGGTGTCCCATCGACTTTACTTGGGTTGTTTTTCTTTTGGTGGAAAAAAATTGTTATTTTGAAACCATCGGGAGAATGCATTAAGGACGCTTTTTACACGCACTTCCGTGAAAATAATGGACCCAAACAGGGACGAAGATGATGCAAAGAGAGAAGGGAAGTAATCAAAATCAGTGGTTAGCCATTGTAAGCGCTAATCGAATATCGTTTTATGTGAAGATGCGCTGATTGAAAGTTTTCGCAAACTACCGTATGATTGAAAATGCCTTACCTCGCCTAGAAAGTCGTTCGACGAATACTGGTCATAGTCCCATACGGTGATTTCGATTATCTTTTGCTCAATATCCATCTCTGACACGTCTCTGTATAGCATGGTTTGGTGCCACACAGGATGGCATGTTTCGGCCATTGTCTTGCTTTGGCGTCTACTCTTTTCGCTGTGAAACATAATGAGGAATGAGAAAAATAGATTACAACTTTTTTGTCAGCTGCTGTTACCTCCTATCCGGAAGAAGAAACATTTTAACGTATGGATTGCGAGCCGTACCGTCAGCTCGAGGAGGCAAATCAATCGCTTCAAGCAGGTTGACCATAAGTTGACGTGCTTCCGGTATATAGAGTATAGATATGCTGATTTGACCAAAAATTTGTCCCTTTGATCGACCTGGGCTGACCGAGGGAGTCGAGAGCTGTTGTTGCTGCTTCAACTGAAGCACTTCGGACAGCGGGGCGGTTATCATAACAATAGGCGTTTGGCCACCAATAGTGCCACCAGCGATGGTTGATGCTATGGTTGGTAAACTGATGGACGAACCCGCCATGACGGCTGTTTGCAATTCCGGAGCGAAGCCTTAAAGCAATAGTTGAAGCGGAAGATGACGAACAGCTTGGCGCTTTTACCTGGCAAAGAGAAGGGATACTCGTTTTGAGCGAGACTTGGTTGTACGACGCTTCTAGAAAAAAGGCAATAATGAGTCGGTCTGATTTGGCTAGCGATGAACGAACCTGGCGACTACAAGGTCTATACGGTTGCTGAATTTCGATTGGTTGATTGCATTGCACACTTCGTCGAACGAGGCGTTCTGCAAAGATTGACCATTCCACTCGAGCACTTCATCTCCTTTAGGAGAAAAAGGAAACAGAGTATTTCAAACGTGTATAGGCCCAACCGTATCCTACCGGGTACTAGCCGACCGGTTATGTCAGCCACGCTGTCGCGTTTAACCTTGGTTATGAATGCTCCGAGTCGACCGGTTGGCGTACTCCTTCCGCCGACAACCTTCAGACCCAGCGAGGTGCCAGCATGACGATGGAGTACGACCCTTCGATATATGTACGTACCATCTGGACTTGACTGCCACTGCAGAGGTAGCTGAAATGTACTGTTGTGCCGATGGAATATGTTATTTATTGTTGATCATTGCCAACCTGTCTGCCGCTGGAGATGTGGGCGTTAGGTTCCACGACCGAACGTAGCGACCTTCCCAGTTCTCCTATGTTAACAAGCGATCAAAATGGAAATTTTATCTGCGCGTCTACTGGCGCGAAAAGTTAGCGTTGTGCAAAGAGGAAGAATTGTCAGTGGTGCAAAAGAGTACTCGGCGCGGTTTGAAATTGTGCGCCACCGAATTGAAGAGTCATAATGGGGTGATCTTCCGTGCATTGATTGTTCGCCAATGCATTTATCGACCCTCTCGATAGGAAGAGTCTGATTTATCGATTGAAGTGATGCATTTTTTCCATCCTCTTTTGGAAGCAATCGACTTTGCGAAAGTCTAAAGAGCTGCATTGACACCGCATTAGCTCTCATTGTTGAAGCTGTATCCATCTTTGGGAGTACATTCTCTAGCTGAATTCCGCCTAGCACATATAATCATACGTCTATTGCCTTCTGCTTTATTTAATTAGCATAATGATCAGATCTCCTCTTCGCTCCATTTATAGGGTGTCCATCCTACGAAGCTTATTATTTTGTTGTTATTTTTCGAAACGTGAGCATAGGTACGTCAGTTGTTGCCTTAGTGACTGCTGCTATTGTTCGATATGTAACGCCGGCTTTGCGTAGCTATTGAAAAGCCGACTGTCGCTAGGCAAGGAAAGGAACTACCAATTTGCGAAGAAGTCATTATTTAGTATGTTGCTTATTAGGGATGAAACGATCTTCCAATCGCAGACAGAAAAGTGAACGCGAATGTAGAAAGTGTAACATTGGAAGTGGAATGGATAGCAAAATAATGCTTTAAGACTTCTGCGAAAACTGATATGCAGAATTCCACTTAGATTAGGATATTTTAAACTGTTAATCAATCCTCAAGTCAGTGGTGCATTCCTGAATGGTTTGGACTACAAGTTCAATTATCTATAAAGGGCGAATATGTGGTCGCGTTCGTTCACAAATATCTTTATTTCAGTAGGCTTAGAAGGCGGGGCCTTCAGAAGCTTGTACAGTATTCGACTTGGCGTGTTTCAAACATGTACCCTACAGACTATTGTTTGGCTCAATTCACTGTTTCATTTCTGAAAGGGTCGTCTCACTGAGGGGTTTGCCACGATTGTATATACCTTAAACATTGGGAAGACAAATGCTATAATGGTGAGATGAAGCGTTGTTAGGTGTCCATCCTATTTTCTATTCACCATTCGAAAGGGGAGAATTGTGCGGGAACCTTTTATGCCGCGAATGTCACGCTATTAATTGTTTACGTTCACTCAAGCAATGTGAACTCGACTGCATTGACGGAAATGTGTTCGTCTATAGGTGCCAGTCGGTCTTCCTCATCTTAATTGGACTTTTGCCAATTTAAATGGGTTACTGTAACATCAAACTATCGCAGGTGCTTACCTCTGTCTGAGAAACTTTCACTCTCCATGTCGTCATAGCTTTGACATTCCGAAGTTGACGGAAGATCCTCTTCAGACGAGCTTAGCGATCCTTCCTTCGCGGAATTGACGATTAATGGTCTGCTTCGACGCCTGGTTGCTTGTCCGTAATGCGAAGAAGGCTGCTGCACTCTGTCTGTTGTGAAAGGCAACTTTGAGGTTTCAGCTGCGCGATATTCTCCGGGCATCTCTTTAGGTGACCTGATTTGGTCACTTCTGTCTTCTCTATACTTTTCCGGTCGACCGCGTGCTAAAGCCGGATATTGCAATTGATCGACTCCACTTTCTGAACTTCCGGCTGCCGACGGCGACCGATGACGTCTTCTTTGCGTAACTTCAAGTTCTTTTGCATCTGCAACAAGAAAAAAAAGTTTTTTGAATATAAACAATGACGGTGTAAAGGGAAGCGCATTCTGAGGTTGTGGGAACTATATTTCCACACACACTCTCTTCGCAGCCTACATAAGCCTGCACCACTTTGCTAGCGATATCGTCGCAACGCTTCATAGATTATTGATAACAGATTATTTCGCTAAGGGATATGTTGCATTACAAATTGAAGGTTTCCTTTTCAACGACAAAGGTTCCCGTTGGCGTATTCGCTGTTCGAAAATGGTCAAAGCTCTTTTTGCCGAAGCGTTGACATTTTTGAACAATGATCACGTGGGCAGCGGAACGACTTTGCCGCCATCGATGACACATGAATTTTGCGGTTTTAAACTTGGGCTGCTCCGTTGTTCATAAATATTAAGTTGGTAATTATGATCGATAGCGGATTGTTTGATACCTGCTTCATAGAGTGATACCTCTTGTTGCTTCATGATTTTGTGCTGTTTGGTAGAACTGGTTTGCTTGAACGATTGGGTCGATTCTTTGGGTGCTAACAGCTGTTGGGATTGTCGTCGAGAGGATGAAACCGTTTGTGCTGTCGACGGCTGTCCAGTATGATATTCGGCCTGTTCATAAGGCTTTGGCAACCTGTCATCTTTTGCTTGTGGTTCTGTTATAGTGTGCATTTGACGTTGTTGCGCTTTCTCTGTTTCCCGTGTTGCTATCTCTTCCGAAGGCTCCTGAAGACGAGGAGCTTTTTGATGAACAGATTCCAGTCTCGAAGGGGATCTGTCATCCGTATGCGTCTTTTCCAATGCTTGCGTTTGTACAGCTACCCGTTGTTGTTGAACCGGTCGATCGCTATCCTCACTTTTTGCACGAGCGACTGCAGTTGGTTGAAGAGGTGCAGTCGGCTGTTTGGTCGGTTCACTTTTGACCTTTCCAATATGAGCTTTTTGATGAACTGTCGCATTCTGACTGACCAGTGAAACCGTATCCGGTGCAATTGATCCTCTTTTCTCTTTAGATGTCTTTCGAGTTGCCAACTTTGCACCACTATCGCGTCTTTGTTCGCGCACTTGGTCAATAGGGGTGCTTCGGTCGCTCTGCTCATTGATCATTGCGTAGCGGCGATCCTATGCGAAAACGGAAAAAGTATGACATTAATGATTTTTCTCGACAAATAGTTCTGAACGTGTTCTGTCATCAAGCTTTCGAGAGGTAAAAAAGAGTCGTAGCATGAAACTGTAAGTTCACCTGAAGTGACTGTCGACGCTGTAAGGCATTGGTCCCCTTAGAAGTCGAGCGATCACTGCTTGTAGGCGAGGCGGAAAGGTCCTGGCGCGCATCCCCTGGAGAGGGTACTTTTGGCTCAGAGATGACAACTGGCGATGCAGCTGTTCGTTTCTCTTCCTCCTGTAGCCGAACTTGGTCCTTTATACCATCTTTCTTGGCGTCTTGCTGCCGTTGATCACTTTTTGGACCTCCTTCCTGACCTTTTTGGACTGGTGTAACAGGTCGGTCCAATCCAGCCGTCGCAGCGGAACTGTCAGCAGGCAATAATGGTGGCTCTTCGCTGGAAGCGCGATCTTTGTCGCCCGAATAGAACCATTTACCCGTTTTGGCCAAAATCTGCTGCCTTTGTTGGCACAGTGAACATGACCAAATGGTCTGCAATAAATAAGTCAGTCGACGGCGTTGTACGGCTTTTGCAATTGTCTACCTTTTGCTGGGTTGCTGATCCCGTTGGGCTTTTGTCCTTGATTGCCAAGTTACCCGGTTTCACCTGATCTGCCTAAAACGGGAAGCATTTGAAAGGAGGTTGCGTCAATTTTCCGATCTGTATATAAGCTTGTTATCTTATATTGAAGTTCAAGTTGGTCCTCGCATGCGGAGGGATTGTATTAGCAAAGCGTTTTCTTCATTTCGTAACTTACCGGTTCTGCGGTTACTCTTTGCGAACTTTTCTTGCTCATTGTAGGAAAGATAACTTTATACCATTTGCTTTCCTTTCGTTTCTGCTCCTTTTCATTGCGGCTCTTAAAAATGCCGTCAAGCTAGTGTTCCGTTGCGTGTTCGGCCCAAAGGTAGTGCCACGATTTTGCCGATGGGTGTTTGCATTCCGTATGTTGCTTATTGCCTAGTATTGCTTTGATCGTTTCAACATACGGAAATCTCTGTTTCAAAGATCCGCCGAAGTGCAGTACACTTTCCTTTACAGCGTTAGGGTGACTGAATAGTTTTGTAAAGAATAGGAACATTTGGCATCATTGCCTATAAGCTTACAAGTCATTCGATTCAACGAGAACAAGATTTATGTTATCTACGAACGTTGATTGCCTTTGAAGGTTTGAGTTTACGTGTAGCATTAGCGAGATCAAGTAGCAATTTTCGCTTTGTAAGAAAAGGCATGATCTAAGCCTAACAAAGAAACGTTTGTAAACGTTTGCGCTGTACCCGATGCGAAAACTTAACTTCGACTGTCATTTGAACTTGATTATTGTTTTTGTAAATTTGAACTGATCACAAGGTGCGGTTTGTTGCAGAATTTTCTTCCACGTCATCTAAGCAATATTGTTGTCGGTTTTGAAACTTCATATTCCACAAATACATTAATATTCAAACCGACCAAAAATAGCTAACTAGTTACAGTTACGTTAAGTTTTAGCTTTATTCATTTAGCACATGTTTGGCAAAGAAACATTGAAAAAAGGTTGGGTGATAGGAAACTGACAATAAACAGACTGACGGTTTGATCAAATGGATGCTCTGTTGAAGCATATACGCATATACATGTATATATGTATACAGGGGGTCCCCGACTTAAGATGGTTCGATAGCGGCACGTACTCACTTCGAATTACGTATGTTGTTCTTTCTCACAGGCCAGCGACATGCTGTACGGTAGTCTTGCGATGCTGCAGCGAGCTGCAACTCATCGCACAATGAACTAACAATTGCCCATGTTTTTTGGATAATATGTTTTGTGCTTCCACGTTCCATCATGCTTAAGAATGCTAATTGCTTGACAATGGCTCAGACAAGTTTTATTCTATGTAGGAAAGTGGATTTTTCCTTGATAATGCGTTTGGCAGGAAGGATAGGCTCATTCGAAGGTTTAATAGAGATTCTGCACTTGTTAAAATAGTGGGCTGATATAAAGGCTTGCAAACGAGCTACAGTTAGAACTGCACGAAGAGGATGTGCATAAGCTTATCAGCATAGGAGCTGAAAAGCTTCTGAATGAGGATATCAAACCAAATTGGAGGAGAAGGACGTAGAGAAGTTGAAACAGGAAAAACTTATACTTGAAGTAATAAGAAAGTTCTCAGCAGTTTGCTGCTGTGAACAGTAGCGTACGGATGCCCATTGGAAGACAAACTCACGATGCCATCGCTTGCTACAGATAAACATATAAAGAAATGAAGAAAAGCGTACAGACAAAGCTTAATGCCTTCCTAAAACAGTCTACGTCTGCTAAGCTACTAGTCGTCGCAGAAGTGTCGAAGTTGAGTCGTGAGGTTGTCTCTGTAGTATTATTGTCTACGGATCAGTGTGCTGTCATATTTGTCTGTATATTAGTGGTTCTCGCATACGACATTCTATTTTTTATCACCACTACAGAATTGCTATATTATAAAGCAGGCTTATTAGATGCATTGATTGCGCGTCTCGACTTAAGGTGGTTTCGGTTTACGGCTTGGAACGAAATGGCATCACGAATCGGGGACGCTCAGTATATATTATAGATATTTCAACTAAAGGCATATTACAGAGTACTGAATTTAAGGTTCAATCATTATTAATATCAATAAACGAGAAACAGTTGCTCGAATTCGTCTGTTAGTAGTTGCAGAGAACATCAGCTCAGTACTTACCAAGTTCGTCCCGATTCTTCAACGCCTTGATAGTCTAATAGTGAATTCCGTTGTTCTATGATAATTGTGTAGCTTGATTTGCGCAGTGTTTGTAAAAAATTGGAAAAAGTAAGGTGGAGTGATCTAAATGGACCAGCGAGGTCTGGTCGGCAGGTGGAGGTTAAGGAAGATTATTTAAGGTTTCAGAGCTTTGGCCATTGTTAGAAATTCTGTCATAAAGTAGTGGAAAATATCGTAACAATGGTGCAGAGTCGCTGACAGGCTGAAGTAATGGCGTAGGAACTTGATTAGATGTCGCTTTACTCTGAAACCCTCTGGTCCTGTTTGCCTGTGCAATTGTTCTTATAGTTATTTAACGCTTTGTATTGGCCAGTTTTGAATTCGGTGAACTCTTTGGGAAGGTAACGGAAATAGCAAACGTCTTTGTCTAAAACGCTGTCGAGGTAAGAAGTGAATTGACTTGTATGGGCAAACTTATTGAAATAAGCTTACGTGAGGTGCATTTGTGTTTTTGTGATGCTTATATGCTGAAAGTGTACCGCGACGAGTCTGCTTAAAATCTTCTATAGAATTTTGACAAAGAAACCATTTTGTGCGATGTTGTACGCGTAAAGTTCTGTTGTTAACTTCCTGCCTAATTAATACTTGAAGAGGTGGGCAAATTGTAATGTTAAGGTGCAGCTTTAGTGAAAGCTTACCTTCACTTTTATCTGCAATCTTCCGCCGCATCTGGCGCACGATCTCAGCTGGCAGTAGTAACACTTATGGCCAATGCCGTCGGCAAACTTGGTCTTCTGGCAAATTTGACATATGGCGTCATCCATTGTGCCGACAAGCTTCCTTGCCACCTCCATACGCTCTTCGATCTGCTTTTCGATATCGCGTAGTTGCTTTTCATATTTCCTAAACGGGTATCTGCTGAACGAACGATAAAGAAAGGGATGGCTTTTGCCCTTGGATGGAATCCTAACAATGGACATGGCAAACTTTTGTTCAGAACTGCAGGATAGGGCTGTTACGAGTCTTTAAAGACGGTGTTGTCGAAGCGTGGAGGAAAAATCAATGCCTAAAAGGCTCAATTGCGAAGCAGCAGTTCTTTTTTCTTGTTGACGCCCATCTCGGTTGGGCAAGAGGATACTGGCTGTGACGTCATAATAACGTGACAAGACCTTCGTACGTTTCATGGGCTCTCGTAAACTGTTTTCCAGTTTCCATCGTAATTGCCCGCTGAATCGAAACAAAATGTTCGATATTTATGCCGAGACGACTTTGCTTTCCCCTACTGGAATGGATGGAATTTTTTAACAGCGGAAGCGACCTCACTTTGCTAACTCTTTCGATCTGCACTCGAGTTAGCGAACCGCGCTCGACACCCCCTCCAAGGCGCCTTGCTGCTGCTTGCTTGGGTCCATTTGATTTGCAGTGGCAGTGTGTCACAAGAAAGATCGGCTATGAAACAACTGCCGTCCGCTTCATTAGCAACACAGAAGAGCTTTGAATTGATCGAAGCAAAATGCAAAACATTGAAGTGCATACAGCGTTGAATTGCGGTTGAGACAAGAACGACCACGCGACGCATTCCTGAATACCGCTTAAGCGAAAGCCCAATGCACTTCGTCAGACGTTATTTGAATGTCATACTGACATCCAAGGAATATCTTATGGCCGGCAGGTTTCTTTGTTGCCCTTGCGAATGCACAATTAGCAAAGACAGTGAGTGGTAAAGAAGACCATGTGAAATAAATGATTAACGTGACGTGGGATGTTTCCATAGTGTACACCTCAGAGAGCTGCTGTGAACGAACATTTTACTTTGCAAGCTGTCAGCCACTTTGATGGTTCGAAAATGGCCAATCGCCGAGTCAAGCAAGAAGTTTCAGCTGTTACGATGACGTCATAGTGCTCCAGTCTTTCCCAAGGTTGAAGAAACGTTAATCTTGATTGCTCAATAGCGGAGCTACCGATGAAAAATTGATCAACGAAAAGGCTGTAGCAAAAATGCAAGCGACGCTTAAGCGAGCAGACGTAAAAAGGAGCCGATATCCATTGGGACTGGTTTAAAGGGAGATATACGACGAGCTTGAGTCAATTTGCATAGAAATCGTTTTACCTTGACGGCTTACCGCCTTTGCAATCCATGTGTACTTACTTGTCATATCTGCTGAAAACCTTTTTCCTTGGATAACACGCCGGCCAAGAATAGCGGGCAACATGCGGTTCCCAAGTGTTCTTATTGTCCAGCAGTCATACCTTTGCATGGTGATTTTTGGATCCCCTCTCACGCTCACTACTTGGCGACCGAAAAAATTTGGCTTGCACAACTCTACGTATGCAAAAAAGTATCGTCTTTTGCAAATGGCAGATGGAAAGCGACGCATAGCAAATGGGAACAGTGTGTTAACATGTGAATTCTCTATCTTTCAAACGCTTTCCACCCAATTCCACGATCGCGGTTCGCGTGGTCAGTATTGGCTTGTCCATGGCGCGCAGCAACCAAAACCATATAATGAATCGCCTATATTGCTGCTTTTAACAAATTATCGATTGGTGTTTCATTACAGAGCATGTAAGTCATTAAGCACCCGTGCTGCTTCGTCTATCGACACTTTTTCTTGGACTGTCCAGTAGGATGGACGTCCTGAATCATTGTGTCTGTGAAAGTCTGAAGTATCGCGAAACTATGCCCAAAGTCTACTCTATGGAACCCGGTGTTCTAGAACCTTTAAGGGAGGCAAAAGCGAAGCCCACTTAGACATATGTCAGAGAGAGGGGAGTCATCGCTTGCATTTAAACTGTCGAAGCGCAAGCGAGTTGTCGCTTCGTTGATATCCGTATTTGAGATCAGCGAGAAGCGTCCAACGGAGGGAGGAGACCCTCGGTTTGCGTTGCCACTTTTTGCTTGGTGGTTTTGACATTGCTGACACCTCCTTGGACATTTCCGCTGAAAGCGTAATTTATGGAATAACCGTGTATGGAGATTGGATGAACGTGTTGGCGAAATGAAATAAGAGGAGGTAGGAAGCGATTCCCATCTCAGCGAGCCGTTGCAGTAAACAAAGGTCAATGCAAACGATGTAGGCTAAATGATCGCCTTGATTGGATTTTGTCAATTTGCTCCCGAAACAATTGACGACCCACCAAGAAGCGATAGATTGAAGACTCCGAAGTGACAGCTCCTCCGAATGGATGCGCAGAAATGAAAAATGCAAAATTGTTCACTTACTGCTTCAATTCTTGCTCCTGGGATTCCTCGACCTTCTGCCGTTGAAGCACCCGCTCAATGATCTGTCGTTCCTCTTCGGTCAGGTGACTTAGGTCGGGCATCACGTCGGTCATTGTAAACAGCGTTGTCGTAACGGCCGTAGGTCACTGCCGCAGAGACCGAAACGTTGTTTACTAAGTAAACGAGCGTCCGAGTCGTTGCTGTATCCGCTGCCGGGAGGCAAATAGGCGCAATGGGCCCTCTCGTACCGACTCCGCATTGGAGTCAACGGAGAAAAACAGTAGCAGTATAAGTAATGGTGACGACAGACGGACAGATGATGGTCAGCCGGCACGCAAACTGTGTGCACGTAGAGGAAAGAATGACAGTAAATGCCGCCAGTCGTCGGATAAATTCTCTACTGTAAACAAACGTACGGTTGGTGGATCAACAGGTGCGTCTGCGTGATACAGTCCAGTCGGTAACTATTGGAGAACGTTTGAGAAGCTCAGTGCCAGCCGGTCGGCGTATATGAACTATTTTATTGTTTGTCCTATTGCCAAACGTATTTATTGTTGTACCAAAATAGAAGGAAGCGCTCCTGCAGCAACGACTGCTGAAGAAATGGTCAACGTGAGCAAAAGAAGAAATACGTGGTAGCTTTTGCTTGTTGTTACCAATGAATGGGATAGCCAGTGGTGATTCAGTGATTCGTCTTCTTACCTGCGGCTCAATTGCCGAGGTGGCAGTTTGCCCTTCCGCTTTGCGCCATCTCTTTTGTAGGCTTCCTATAAGGGCGTTGTCCAAAGGTTGCGCAGAGATGCTTTGTCTGTACGTAGCCGCAGCGGTGGCTGTTTTCCCTTTCTTGAATTTAGTGCTACTGCGGCTGTCAGTTGCGCCTTGGAAGAGTAATAGCGGCGAGGGAAAATCAATAGCCACCAACGTTTCATATCGCTAAACCCATCTGAATTTGTCTGCTTTAGGGGGAATCGGCTGGCTGCACACATATTAGCCTTAATCGAACGTCGCGGGCGTGCGCACGCGACCAGTCGAGCGCCGATTCACCCTCGGCGCTACGGTGCGTTCATGCGCGCCGGCGATCCTCTTTCCGTCCATCATTTTTCGCCCGTCATCATTACCTTTTCCGCCCGTAGTTCCACTTTAACTTTACGCCCATTGACGGCGCTGCAATCGTATATTCAAACAATCATTTCCGACCATATTCGGTTAGCTATAGCTGAAAGGAGAACCGCCGTTTTGTCGTTCAATGAACGAGAGAGATGAGCGCCAATTGACGGCCAAGAGGTGTCGGTTTTCTCATTTCATTTGGGACTATTCCAACAGCTCGTCGTTACCGCCATTTCTGGTTGCCCATTTGCGTGTGCCAGCTTCATTAGTCAGGTGTGCCGATCGATCCCCGTTTGACCGTATCCACCGCGGATGGCAATTTTGTAATCTCTTATCAATCGACCACAAATGGACGAGAGAGGAAGGGATACTCGTGCCAGCGATCACCAATAGCAGTAACGTTCATTTCGGCTGTAAAATCGTCTGGCCAACTTTTATCGAACTACTTCAACATAGCGTTACACGTTGCGTTTCTATACCGACTTAGATTTCGATCGCGTTGTAGCAATTTTTTTCCATATCTTCTTAGCGACGCAATGCATTCAGCCGATACGTCAGTCTTTAGTTGTTGGCGTAAAAATAGCTTTTCTAAACTTCGCAGTATACTTGACACTTTATATCCAAGTTTTCATTTCACGTCTTCTGTTGCCTTTCTCCTTTGAACTGGAAGCTCCTTAATTGGTCGTTCACTTGAGTGGGTGTGAATTATTCATTTTTACAAGAGTGAAATGAGCAAACTCTAAGTGAATAATTTCATTTTCTTGTTTTAATGACTTTGCAAAGCAGGTCGAGTCCCGTACATGTTCAAGTGCAGTATTGTCCTGCTGTTTCATGAGTAGTTGTTCAAATTGCTTTGCTTCACTTTTTTTCAAAGTTTGGACTAAAGGCGATTAAGCTGAAAAAGGAAGACTTGTCGTTAAGGTGCCGCGTGATAAACCAACTGACGCCCAAAGGTTACCCGACGGCAAATGTAGCGACATTGATACTTTTCCATCACTGTATCACTGTCGCAGCTTCTGCTGTAGAGCTGACGTAAAAGCGTACAACTTCCTCTTTACCAATGAATATCGTTTGTTTTTTAGCGTACGGGCGAGTTGTCCTTTGAGCGGTACTCATTTTATTAATGGTTTCTAGTTTTTGAAAGAACTTGTCCATTTCGACGCAATCCTCACTGCTTAAAGAAAAGTGGAACTGATTCCTTTTCGTTTGCGAGGAAACGCTTTGTGATGAGTCATCACGTGCGGAGAATTTTTCAATCAATTCAACGAGTCTACTTTCGCAATGTTGCCCGTTCATAAACGCAGCCGTTCGACTCTAACGGCTTTGTTTGTTTGTTTGTCGAGTGTTTACATTTTGCGCAACCGTTTGCAGCGAATCAGCACCGCCGAAAATTGTTCAATGATTTATGATTTTTCGGTTGTGAGTTTATTGCTTTCATTGAACGGCGCTTTTGGCCATTGGCGCCCGTTTATGCCTATCATTGTCTGATCATTTGACAATTGCGCTGATAGGCGAACAGTGCCAATTTATTATTATTGTTATTTAGTTAAGCAACCACTATTTCATTACGACTTCCCAACAAATCTCATGTCTATATTCTCTGCTCGACGTTGCATATTTATCTATAAGTAGGTCTTGTTCTGAAATTTCAATTGGCTACAGTATACGTATGATTATAACTGAATGCAGGAACACCCTACGAGGCGCCAAAGTAATCAGCTTTTTGCTTTATACCTATGAACAAAATGGGAACCATCTGATGACATAGTTTGCTTTCACTAAACAGAAAGATTGTATATACGCGTAAAGTATTATGGAGCAAATTGTTTGCTCATTCCTGATGAACCGTTTTGCTTGGGTCAAGTATTGAAGTGAAGAAAATAAGCAGCTGCCTTGTAATGGGGAAGATGCTGGTCATCTGCTATTGTAGAAAATAGAAAAAATCTACTACCCTTCCTTTGCTCCGTAAAAGGAATGCTGCGTTTTCAATGCTGACGTGTGCTTGCTCATTCGAGCACTCGAAAGCTTTTTACTTACATTTAAGTCTGTTTGAGCGTTGCATACGGCTGACATTTTTTCTATTTGATTTAACACAGTTTATTCACAACAAAGTTTCAGAAGCATTTCTATTTCATCCTTTCTGCGTACGCCTGTTGAGGAGACTTCTTTTTACTAACCGATATTCAAGTTATTGGTGATGCATTGCGATACGTACGATCAAACTGACATTACTGCTAGGGCGCACTAAATAGCTCCCCCGGCAGAAAACGTGTTTCACATTTGAGAATTTTGGCAGTGAAGAACGCACGACGTGAACAGAGCGCGTAACATAGGCAGACTGACGAACTATTTCTTTTTCTGACTTGTCTTGAGGTTCAAGAAAACCAGGGTTCAAGAGATCTAACGACACGATTTCGGTTTTGCCATTAATGTCTAGCTTAAAGGACTTGTCGTAACGTCTGACGACTCTATAGGGGCATCATACGGCGGCGTGAAAGGTTTCCTGAGCGCACCGTGACGAACAAGAACGTGAGAGCATTTCGCTAAATCCGCGGGGACATAGACTTTCCGGTTTGGAACTGTCCGATCAGGAAAATGGTGAATGCCCCGCATGATACGTTTGAGTTGGTGTACATAATTGGTCGGGTCGAGCTGAATTGCTGACTGTTGTGAGGGCTGACAAAATTCTCCCGGAATCCGTAAGCTGGTACCAAACACAAGTTCTGCAGCTGTACGTCTTCCTTTACGGTTGAGCGTATACTTAGAAGAACTAAGGGTAGCATTTCTGTCCAGTTGGTTGGACATTGTGAGACTTTGATAGCGACTTTTAATTGTCGGTGAAATCGCTCGACTATGCCATTTGCGATGGGATGGTAGGCAGTCGTGCAAATACGTTGGCAACCGAGAGTATGCATAAGGTGTTGCCAAAGATCAGACTCGAATTGTGTTCCTCGGTAGATAGTGACAGTAGACATTACGCCATACTGAGAAACCCAGTGTCTGACAAACGTTATGGTGACAGTGGTTGCAGAAGTGTCGGTAATTGGCAGTGCTTCTACCCATCTTTGTATCTGTCTATGCACGACAGTATATATTTGCAACCGTTTGACGTCGGCAAGGGTCCAACTATATCGAGGTGAACTTTGTTAAAGCGGGCGTCAGGCTTCAAGAAATGAGATAATGGCGTGACCGTGTGACTGTGAATTTTACACCGTCGACATTTAACGCAGGTTCGAACCCAATTACGAATATTCGCATTCATTCTGAGCCAGACAAAGCGTTCTGAAATTACCTTCTGCGTAGCCCGAATTCCGGGGTGAGATTAAGAGTGCAGTGAGTCAAAGACTTTTCGACGAAACGAATGAAGAAGGAAGGGTTGTGAACGGCCAGTTGAAGTATCGCAAATCAAAGCCGTTTCAGTAGAAGGCAATTGGAATGATGTCAATTGCAAGGATGTGGCTGTGCTTCGTAGTCTTTGAAGTTCAGTCTTTTTGTGCTGTTGCCACTTCTTCAAAATTTATGGGCTCAGTTGCAATGTGATCAACACAGTTGGTTTGTACGCGTGAAAGAGCGTTGGCTACGACATTCTCCCCGGCTTTAACATATCGCATATCCGTTGTGAATTCAGAAATGAACTGTAGATAGAGGGCTTCTCAAAGACTATGGCGATTGGAGTCCAGCGAGAAATTGTAAATTAGCGGTTTATGATCAGTAAGAACAAAGAATTGCCGTCCTTCTAAGAAGTATCGAAAATGCTTGGTGGCCTGATAAATTGCAAGTAATTCCCTTGAGAAAGTGCTATACTGCTGCTGGCTTTTATTCAATTGTTTTGAGAAGAATGAAATTGGACACCAGCTCCCATCAATGAACTGTTGTAAGACAGCACCTGTGGCAACTTCAGATGCATCAACCGTTACGTTTGTAGGCGCATCCGGTTTTGGATGCGCCAACAGAGTAGCATGGTGGGCTAGCGCGTCTTTTGATGCTTGAAAAGCTTCAATTTCAGAAGCGTTTCGATTGAGAATATCATGGTGTGCTGTGCTTTCGTCAAGACTTCGTACAAAGGCTTGCAAATTGCAGCAAAATGTGGAATGAAACGATGGTAAAAATTAAAGAGACCAAGGAGCTTCCGTAACTTACCAATGGAAGAAGGACGTGAGAAGGCCAACAAGGCCTCAACTTTTTGTGACTGAGGCTGGACACCGTGTTCGCTGACGTGGTATCCAATAAAATTAAGCTCAGATGCGCCAAAGAGGCATTTGTCCTTTTTGATGACGATCGAAGACTTTTGTAAGCGCTTGAAAAGAATTTATAAATGCCGATGATGCTCTTGCTCATTACGACTATCTACAATGAGGTCGTCGATATACGCGTAGCAAAAAGGTAACCCCCGAAGAACTTGGTCGATGGGCCGTTGAAAACTTTGAGCAGCATTTCGTAGGCCAAAGGGCATACGCAAAAACTTAAAGAGACCGAACGGCGTTGATACTGCTGTTTTAGCAATGCTTGCAGGATCCATTGATATTTGGTGAAAAGCGCGTACCAAGTCAATTTTTGAGAAAATTTGTGCACCAGAAATCGTACTTGTGAAATCTTGAATGTGCGGAATCGGATAGCAATCAGGTATGGTAACCGCATTTACGATAGTCGCCACATATTCGCCACTCCCTGATGGTTTTTGCTCTATATGTAATCGAGAGGACCACTGACTGTCCGACGGGCGAACGATTCCGGCGCTGAGCAAGGAAGCAAGTTCCTGCTTCGCCAGTCGTAAACGTTCCGATGCTAAACGTCCTGGATGGCAATGAACTGGGGAACCAAAAGTACGTATGTGATGAGTTGCGCTATGAGAAATTGGGCGAACTTCTCTTTTTGTGTCGATGGATGAGGTTTTGGTATTCAAGTGGTGCAAATTGAGGAATAAACGAAATTTGCAGTGGGTCAACGGATGACATGGCACCCCAACCTGTCGATTAGTCGAGCCGTCAGTTAAGCGTCTGCGACGCATGTCGACCATAAGGCCACAGTTATGCAAAAAATCAGCGCCCAGGATTGGGTACTTTGTTAAGTACGCCGATGTTTCAGCGATTATGAATGACCAAGCGAAAATTTTGTTGAAACCGATATCGAATTTCAACGTCCGAAAGCCGAACGTCGCAACTGTCGTATTGTTAATAGCTAAGAGGAGAGCTCGCGAAGCTACTGTGTTGCCTTGACGCTAAGAAACAGGAAGTATACTGATAGCCACAGCAGTATCAATCAAAAAACGACGCTTCGATAATCGTACTCTGATGGAAAGCAAGCGACTTTGGAATTTGCCTGGAGCACTGGTCGCCACCAGTGACTGGCGGCACCGTTTCCCGAGTAGGAACATGGTGGTTGACATTTGTTGGCTTTAGAACCGAACTTTTGGTGATACCAACAGAGATTTGACGAATCAGTGCTGGATCGTTTAGCATTTTTCGTTTTTCGATGTGCGGTACTAAGTCGTAGACGCGAAATGTGCCTACGTAGCTTCGCAATTGACTGATGTCACCCTCAGCAGCAACGTGCGCTGGCGTGGCTTCCAAAATCTTGTCAGCGATTTCCGCCAGACTTTGTACGTTGACAGTTTCGCTGGATGACGCCAATATCCTGCGAACAGAACTGGGTAAGCGCTGCAAAAATAATTCGCAGAAGAGAGCGTCATCAACCGACATAGCGCTTCTTCCCAGCAACTGCTGCATGTGTCTCAATAACAGAGAAGGTTTTCTGTCGCCAAGGTCTTCAACCGAGAGCAGAAGTTGGAGACGTCGCTGTTCCGAAGCTGTTGTGGGTTCGATTAGCTGCTCCGTCAAGATGTCATAGGGATGATCTCCAGGAGGAGAAAGGATGAGTTCCCAGACTTGAGAAGCATGTATCCCAAGACAGTGCAGACGTGATGTAATCGAATTTGGTGCGCTGAGCTGTAATTGACTGTGGGGAAAATTATGCCTCTGCTTGCGCAAACCAGAGTTGCGGGTCAGCTGGCCAAAACGGGGGAAGCTTAATGGCGACAGCAGCGACTGAGAATTCGTCGGTATTCATGTCACAAAGTGAGCTCAAGTAACGACACGGGTCACCAATTTCTTGAGGAGAACCTCTTTACTAACTGATATTCAGGCTATCGGTAATGCACTGCGATGTGTACAATCAAACTGATATTAGTGCTAGGGTGCACTACATACGACTTGCCAACAAAGCTCAGGTCTATACTCTCTCCTCGATGTTTTATATTTATCTATAAGCAGATCCTCTTCCGAAATTTCAACTGGCTACAGTATACGTACGATTATAACTAAACGCAGGAATACCTTACGAGGCGCCAAAGTAATCAGCTTTTCAGTTTATACCTATGAACAAAATGGGAACCATCTGTTCATGTAGTTTGTTTTCATTAAACAGAATTGTATGCACGCGTAAAGTATGGTAGAGCAAATACAGTTTATCCACAACAACGTTTCAGAAGCATTTTTATTTCATCCTTTCTGCGTACGCCTAAGGCGGAAAGCCATAGTTGAAATCCTGTAGTACGAATGCCACATACTTCCTTGAATGGAACGGCACATTTGAATTCATGAAACTGAAGTCGCGTTGTCAAAGTGTTCCATGGACAGCCTCTGTAGTTGATAGGGTATTGGTATACTCTCTAAGAGCAAACGACGTCCCTGACAGAGCTGTTGTTTTCAAGAAGTGGCTAATTTGCGTAAGCTGTTGCAGTCATCATGAAATCGAAGAACTTTTCAACTCTTTAGCAACAGAATTATTGTTCTTGCTCAGAAGATAACATTGTTTCGAAGATTTTACTAGACGAGTTGTTGAGAACATAGTTTTTTGACAGCTTCTTGAAGCTTCGTAGCTTTCTCGCAAAAGGCCTTTTTAGTATTTTTAGTAGGAAAAGCTTTGCATTCCACTTTGCATTCCAAAAATGGCAGTTTGTTTTCTCCAGCGCTATCCGGAAAGATTTTACTTTCTTCAACTCTTCATTCGTGTCTCCACGTAAGTGCAAGCTGAGCTACAATGCGCAAAATGCGTACGGTCTTTTTTCGAAGCAGTTCAGGTTCGAGTCAAAATTTTTTTTACTCATTAAATTTCCTCAGGCAGCGTTGCTTCTTCATTCCTCGAGGAGGCTCTGCAATGATTAGCAATAGTCCTTGAGTTGGACAATGTTAGCATTTAAGTTGAAAGAATCTCATTTGCAACAGTAATTGCTTTTATTTTATTACTAGCTATTCTTGCTGGTCTTTAAGTTAAAAATTGTTGTGTGTATGTGTGTCTAGAAGACAATATATGTAGTATTTGTAATTGTCAACTCCTTCGAGCATCCCGGCGCGCTGCAGTTCACTTGATTGGAACCTCTTTGTAGGTAGTTGCGCAAAGTTAACTGTCCAAACTATTGATATTGATATTCTCGCCGCGGCTTTTGCTCAATAGTGTAATGGCCGGAATGTTAGTCGCGTTGGAAAAGCCACTGTGAATTTCTACGGAAGATGAAAAGCGTATAGGTTTCATGATAACTGTCAAATGCGTTTCCAAGCTGGGGCATTTCCGTCCTATAGGTTGTTTTATCTGCCGATGTTTTGAACGAAATTTAGCGCAATGGTTTGAGCGCCATTTTTGGCATTGAGTATAAGCATTTGAAAGGCAAAGTGTTAGATTGTACAGTAAAACAGTTGGAAAACGGATGTGAGAAGTAACTTTGGCTAAACTTGGTTCGTCTCGGCTCAAGCGTCTTGCAGGTAATTGACCACCAACTTGTGGCAGGCGATCATGCCTTCACCGGTACGTAGAACGCGGTGAAGCTTCGCGGGAGGTAGAGTGTTGAGGCTGATATTGTGAATTTGTATTGTCTGGAATATGATTTGGCCCTGCAACGAAACGGAAAGATTATAAAGAGTAGTTAAAGTAGTCTTTATTGATCCATTCCGTCCTAAAACTACATTTACTTTCGGTAACCGTTTTGATCACCTTATTGCCATGTTTTTCCCAAAAGTCTGGATCAATGTCTGCATTCTCCAAGAACTCGTCCAACGTTGGAGTGCAGAATCTCCATTCTATGTTGTTGTACGTACCCTGTTCGACTCCACGTTGGCAGTCGAACAGTTGACCGTCTACTTGGAGTGAGAAAAGCTGTTTGGCAGCTTCCGATTGGTCGCACAGACCGCAGTAGACGCTGAAATTTCACTTCCATAATATCACGTTTGGTCACCGTTTTTCGGCCTACCATGAACCGGTTCCGCCGCATTTCGTTCTCGGGTCGAAATTGGTACATTTTTCAGGCGATCCACGCGTGCCCAACTGACTCCTCACGTATATTTGTATTTCGTTGCGTACCGGCTTGAACACTTCCACTTCGCCGCGGATTCGATAGCAGCCAAACTCTTTGTCCGGATCAGGCGTTAGCTCAGCGTTTCTCGACGACGGAAACCGGATGTGCTCGTCCCATTTTCCTACAAAGTGGGACGACACGCTGCTTAGTTTTTTCCATATCATAGTTTCATTGCGAGAAGTTTTTTCGCAATTTCCGTCTTTACATGCGGGTAGCGAACAGATTATTTGTCTTTTACGACTCTCGCTCCATTTCACGCTCCACCGTTTTCAAAGACGGCACCGGTTTAGTGTCCCTCTGCGCAAACGTGATCGCATGGATTCTTGGAGCCATGCAAGACTATCCTTATTATTAATATGGTCGCCAGCAAAAACTGGTTCGATCCCGGCAACCCCTTAAATTTAGTTAAGGTGGGATCATTAATGACCTTCTCGTCTTCATTACGTGCGGTGATAATGTTTTCGGCGTTCGCGCTAGGAATTGTGACATAATGTTTATCGACGAGTAGGTTGATAAGGTGAACGTTGAATTCTAGGACGCACACCTATTAGTCAGTAGCAATTTTCTTCCAGGGAAGGTCGGGTTTGCTGACCTATACAAGGTAGGATTCCTTATCCCACCATATCCAAAGACGCGTGTCCTAGCTTGCTCCAAGTGATGTCTTTTGGGAGTGGATGTCAAAATTAAATTCGAAATCGTTGGAAGTCACGGAAGCGGTTGGCGAAAAGAAATGAAAACCGTCTCACCTGGCGATGAACGTACGGCCCTTACCTTTAATGCAAGGCTTGTGGGACAGCAATTCAATGGCCAATCTCCTATGGCCCCCGAATTTCTGCAACGCTATCGTGGTTCGCCCATTGATTAAGGTTGCTACCAGAAGGAACGTAGCGGCTTCCATGAGGGCGAATGGTTCATTTTTCCTCCTGATGTACATTTGGCGCTTCGTTCTTCTTTGGTAGGCAATTGGCACTCTTACGTACGTTGACGAAGGCAGTTGGTAGAAGTAGCTTCTTTTGTTGAAAGAATGGTCGCCAAAAGTAGGCGAAATTAGTTCTGCGGTTGAACTGGAACAATTAAGCGCCCATCCGTTCCATATCAAAACTGGAGCAGCGTAAACCAGTTCGTCAGCTCGTCATCAACGTCTCTCTTCTTGTATCTTCCTAATTGTTGAACTCGCTGGCTGAGCGTTACTACCGGCTGTCCATGTCCCTTCTTCAACTTGTTTGCATGCAAATTTTGTTACGGCAGACTGGGAGCTTTTTCGTCACACGAATATGGCAAGTGATCGATCTGTATAATGGACGTCGCGGAATTGTTGCCTAACAGAAGAAGAAGTGCCCACATGATTAAGGGTTGTCAACGGTTTACACTCATCAAAGTGACCTAAGCGTTAGACTTTACAAGGCGTAAATCTAATCCCAAATGGACAACTTATCAAGCGCATGTTTTTCGTCCGTGATAGGCAATAATCCTGACCGTTCCAGTTGGCTTATGTTGATCATTTTTTGTCACTAACTGTCACTGCCGACATGGAAACGCAAGATGAATACTGTGCATTCGGTGGTCAGCAGTTTACTCTTTGCGAAATTATGAAAGCGAAGGAAGTTGTGTTTGTCCTTATTTCCACCTTCTCATCGGCGGAGCGCTTGTTATGCAATCACTCACTCGTGCAGTGCGGGCGATTCAGTCGTCGGTAAAGTCGTCTTCGTCTTCTTGGAAGAGTTTGACATTCTTGGCATATATCCATGAAAAGCAGTCGGTTAAAGCAGAGAGAAATCTCATCAGTACGCAAAGGCCCAAATACCTAAGTACATACGAAGGTACACACGTTGGAAGTAGTCGTTCGCGTTACTTTTTACCATAGTCTCATTTTGTCAGTGTCATAAATGGCGCATGCACCTGTAATGTTGCAGCTTTTATTCCATATTAGACAAGCGCTGTCCAGTAATGTTCCATAGACAAGAGGTGACGGAAGTGTACCTATGCGTAGACGTGGTAAGAAGCTGGAAAAAATGTACAATAGCGATTAGCTCACTTAGAAGGCTGACAAAAAAGGCGTTGAAACCAAGAGCCACGGATCGCAGCTCCTCCGGCACAGATCGTACTATCAACAGCGTTCCAGGTATTATTCCGTTGCCGGCAGCGAAGGTTGTAAAGGCAGTGAGAATAAAGAATAATATGGAAGGCCATCGACAGTCATCTTTGCACCATTCATAACTTGCTTCGGAGCCTTCAGCTACGCAATCACATTGCGTGAAGTTCTGTAAAGTTGACTTCTGTGAAGCTTGGAGAAATTGTTAAGAATTGTGTTGCGTTACGAAAGTCTTTTTTTCCTTAACAACGGATCGGCATCCGGCATGGCATGGTGAGTAATAGGCATTACCAGCTCGGTCACATACTGGGAACAATGCAGCACCTTCACAACCACATCCAACGTTGCAAGCATTGGTGAAGTTCAGTCCTGTTTCCCTACGTGTATTAAGGAAATAACTACGAGTTGACTAAGCGTGAAACCGCATCATTGTCTCACTTTGCCTTTTGACCAATGCTGCCAATTATTGAATGGCACGGTGCCAGCATCTTGCTTAACATCAGAATTCCGGAGAGAATGGCAGAAAGCAGCATATAGGCAGCTGCACGTCGTCCGCTAAATTTGAATCGTTTCGTCAGAACACTGCCACATATCACACCTAAACCCAACATCAAACCTCCAGTAATGCCTGAATAAGATGGAACATAAGCATAAAAGCGTAAATAAATTAAAAATGGGTTTGTTACCTAACAATGTACTGACTCGATGTTGAGGAATGCCGTAGTGATTTTGAACGAACTTTGGTTGGAATGCGACCAGTCCTTTCACGGCAAATCCGTCGAATAGCCGAGTGACATTGACCCATACGAACAGTGGGCATTTCAGTATGGTAACAACGCTTGAGATGAACTCTGAAAGGTCGACGTATAAAGCGGATAAGTTCAAGCGATACATGAAGCAAATTCACTCTTCGTCTCAGACCAAACTGTTGTCGGCTGTAGAACGGACAAAGCAGAGACAATTGAGCCCCTCTTTTCCTGATTTGGATGTGCTAAATTAGTCGGTGGCTGAACTTCACCCATCAAAGGCTCTCCCTCCTTTGCTATCTTGCGAAGCGACACTTTGGACTGCCTTCTAATTTCTCGCTTCAGACGAGGGAAGAAAAAGAGCACCAACGATGGAAAGAAAAGGCAGACGCCTAAGAGCAAAAATGCGAGCCACCAGGCGCCGATCCATCTATTGTCCGTCGTTTTGATGTCACGAGGATCTGCAGTGGTAGACTTGATCGACCTGTAGATATTTTGATTGCAGTGTCACCCACCTGACAGAGTGAAGTAGTATCTGTTCACTGCCGCGCCCAGCGTGTAGCCAAGCGGTGGACCAACTAAGCGCAGGAAGACTACGGTGGCTGCAACGAGTTCAATACTGTCTTTCAACGGAAAGTCAGTGGTGTTTTANAAATTTGTTAAACCGCCACTTCTCAATGTTTTTTCTCAGCTGTTCGTAATCGGTAGGTAAGAAAGGGTTAAATGCGGGAAAAGGATTTAGTCCTTTTGTTTCAACGTTCACACTTCAACCTAACCTTACTTTGTGGGTACATATTGTACTTGTAATGAGTTCCACAGAACTACCTTAGTGCCGTTTTTGTTCAACCTCGTTCTCTCCGTCGATAAGCAACCGCGAAAAGCAATAATTGGGAGCTATCGAACCCAATATTTTTGGGAAATCAAAGGAGCATGTTAAAATAGCTGTGATTAAGCGGAAGTACCTTAAAGCTTTCTTACCAAAGAAAAGTGGAGAATTCTGCCTCTTGACATTGTCATCGATTATAGGAATACCTAATGTCCAAGGCATACAGTGGCCAATGCCGATCAGGACCATACTAAACAAAATAATACCCACAGCGATCCTGTTCGTGTTCACTGTTTGGCATTTTTCCATTTCAAGAATTTTTTTAACCGCAACAATCACTTCGTTGCAATAGGTGAACGGTAGTCTGGCTGATTGCATCAGTTGGTTCCGCTTTTCAGAAGACAAGCTTTTGGTGTATATATTGTTCACTTCGTCAGAAATGGGTTTTGCAAGGTAGCCAAACTTCCCGTTGCCCAACGAGACATTTATCATAAGGTTGCGCAAATGATCTGACATGTTCCAAACTTCTCGTTTAACGCGCCTTATCGGGTCGTTATGAAACTTTAACCCTCTTTCTGAGCTGTACGCCATGTCTCTCCTCAATAATGTCTCTAAGTCATAATAATAGTTATTGTCTGTTAGTTGTTCGTCGCTGTAGTACATGTAATCTTGTTGCAACGGATTCCAGCTAACGATGTCTCTTTTGTTTAGGCTTTTCAACTTTTCTCCCGCACTTATATTATGGTCAAATGGTTCGGGGTAGTGGTCGAACTCTTCCGATTCGTTTGCTGATAGTGAAACCATCTTTGTCAACAATTCTTTTGCCCAAGGAGACAATCTCGGACCAATTGTAGGATGGTTCAGCAGCTTGCTTGGCGTGTTCACCTGCGTAGGATGTATTGTGTAAGCATCGCGGACCTGTTCATTGATTGCGGTGAGGTTGAATGAAGGCCGCTTATGAGGAAAAATGAAGTGAGGCAAAGCGATCATTACGCAAGCAACGGAAATGAGCAAGAATCCGCTCGCAATCCAGCGAGCGCGATTGCTTCGGCCTCCCATATAGGAGATGAGCACCACGGCCAAAACGTAACCAATGTCACTGATGGATACGATAAATCCTGAAAGGCTACTTGAGATTTGGAATTGCCGTTCGATGCTTTGCAATGAGCTGTATAGGCAGGTGAACATTGCGTTTTCGATGCAATAGCACAGACAAAACAAGAACAAGAAGGACCATAGGTTGGCATGACGTTCAATCCAACGTCGCATCCTGCAACAACGGTCTTAGTTAACGGAAGTGACGTTGTCTAAGGGGTTGGCCAGTCCGGGGAACGTTTTCATAGTAAGAAAAAGAACTAAGCAAATGAACGCCCTTTTGAAGTAGCAAAACTACGTAGCGTTCATATAAGTACACTATTCAAGCATGTTAGTTAAGAGTGACCTCGCATTTATTCTTGGGAAAAGTTCGAAGCTTTCAGGGTGCGTCTGGTCCCGTCTCCAGCATCAGACGTTTCCTGAGGGCTTTGAATTCTTTGGCAAGAAAAAAAGGCAAAACGTGACTAGCGTATTTGAATATGAAAACGTACAGACGCGTTAAGAAGCATCTCATATTTCATTACTATATCAGTGCGTGTACTACGTTGGGTCCTTTTCTTTATACCAATGTTGAGAACTTGCAGGTTCATTGATTTTTTAGTAGCGCAGCATACATCCATTTTATTAATCGAAACCCGACTACTTTGGGTTTAATAAAAATCACACTGTTGTTAAACGTTACAGCGAAAGTATTCCATACAGTTGTCTGTCTTGGGCGTATGGGAATCAGCAACGCGTTTAAGCTTACCTTGATTGATGAACGTGTATGATGCTTGACTGCTTTTCTTCCTCCTTTTAGAATGCTTGTTTTCAATCTACGATTTTGCTGAACGTTGGCATTACATTGCGTTTATATTGCAACTCTGTTTTACTTGAGTTGAAGAAAAGGCGGCGCTGTTATTGAAGAATGCTTAGGCTATTCGTTTGCTGTCTCAGTGAGTGACTGGTTCGTTGAGTCCTTCTGGCTTCTGTGCGCCAAAATGCGGTTGGTATGCGTTGAAACCAGCTATTGTACATGTGGCTGAGTGGTACCGAAGTTTTGGCTTGCGTAGTTTACTCTCCTCGTTGATGCATTAAAAATGAAATGATAATGCCTCTACTGACGCAATATTTAAAAGTTGCAGACAAGGCATGTATAAATTTTGCGTGGAGTAATGCACGTCTGGCTGATGGCCTTTTAAGGATAACCGGCAGATTCACAGTTTTCCTATAACTGTTCTGTATGGCTTTACATAAAGCTGTTCTTTGTTCAGCAGCGTACTTGTAGAATGCACTTGGCGAGAAGGTATGAGGAAGAGGCCATTTGTTTTACGTGCAATGTGACCATGTCTTGTTGCATAGGTTAGTTATGCAAACTATTTCGTGATTTCAAATCACGTGCTGTTTGAATTTCCCTACGCTATTGAAGTTGTTACTTCGAGTGAAGGCAAAGCTGGTTAGCCAACGTGCCAGGTAAACTGGTTGTTGTTATTTGCTTGTTCAAGGTTTTGAACGACATATCTCAAGGAGTTGAGCTTAAGCTGTTTTTTCATACAGCAGGTTATCGCTGCCTTCTACCCTTGCGTAAGCTCATCGATAGCAGTTTTGTTTGGGACAGCGCTAAGATTCTTGGCGCTTTGAAATCTGCTTGCACTTGGCTTGCTTTTCTCAAATCAAGGCGACGGGAGATTGCAACGACTTGGATACAGGGTTCCCACTCTCGAAACGGAACTATTGGTCCACTCATCTAGTTTGCCGCAGGTGGGCTGCGAACAGTCTACTACCTTTGAGGTGTATTAGCCGATTGTTCGTATATGGTGAACGGCGCAGGAGTTGTTGGAAAAGACGTTCCTATAATTGCGATTCGGAATGGTCAAAGAAACGCAATTGTTCCACGTATAACTTGCATAATTTTCCCATTTCCGTCATGCAGTAGGCTAAGCTGGAACGAGGTGGTACCGTCATGATTCTGCCCAAAGAGAGCCATCAGTTTGTTCATTATTAACAGAGATTTATTACAGCCCAATGTTCGCATGCATCGTCTCGCATTCGGGTTAGGACTATTCTTGAAAAGGGTATCCTCATGGAAATTTTAAATAAGAGCTGTGGGCTTTTATTGCGCTCCTTTCCAGGCGTGTTATAACTTTTCATTCGATAAAGGACCTGGCAAATCTAACGCTAACCTAAAAATGGAAGTCCGTCACGAAATGTCCTATGTTCAATCCCGTCATCTTGCCATTCTAGCAAAACTGCTAACATCAAGATTAGTAGCGAATTCCTAGGCAACGCTTATGAATGTCTCTATCGGAACAAAGGGAATCCTATTGGTTATCGGTTTTCAGTGTTGTATCAATGTTTTGTGGGAATATTCAGATTATGATAAGATAAAGGGAGTTAATACTGTATTTATTTTGTTAATGGGGTATCATTAGAAGTCGTCTTATTGAAAGAGCGTTTTTGACAAGCTAAGTGCAGTTTGGGTTTAACGTTTCAAATTTCAATTTCTTCAGAGTGGGTATCTCTCCCTGTGCTTCTACCTTGGCTAATTGTTAGCAAGTTTCCGTTATTTATGGCCGTCTTTAACGGGATGGTTGTACCAACGCTAAGGTTTAAGCTGAAGCACGAATTTCTTCGGCATGTCTTTTGTTTTAGTTAGTATTGTTTATCAGACAGCACTGTCTTTACTTAATATGAATTAATGTCCGCTATTTACTGTTTATGTACTATTAAGCATTTATTAAGTCATTGTAGTTTTTTACGGCTTGTAGTGTGAATACACAATTAGAAAGCTTGGTGTGCACAATATCTTTCTGCATAACGGCTGGACGTGCCGTGAATATACAGTTCAATAAATGCGCGTACCAAATACTGTATTCCAAAGCGAAGGACAAATTCCTCGGTTCTAAACGAAGACAAACTTAAGTAAACTTTTTATTAGCGTTTGTTAAGCACTTATTCCATGCGCAGTTGTAATGATTACGAGCAGTTAGCCTTTACGGGTGCTGTTTAGTCCGCTTCGTTTTTTTCCAAAATTGCGTTCGCGCGTTCCTTCTTAGTGACCTTCACGTAAACAACCTTTCCATTTTTGATCACCGTGAGATTGATCTGTTGTTTCTCAAGAATTTGAGGTGACATGTCGCCTAAAATAAGGAATTCGATTTGTGTATACTTGCTTTAATCATTGCAACTGTGCTTGTATACAAACCTATAACTTTGCATCGAATGGTTGCTGGTTTGGCAATGTTGGTATATTTTGCAACGAGCGGTTTCGTGTTCTTGTAGCTCACCTTCTCAATGAGTCCCGAGTCGACGAAAAGAACGCAGTGATTTCCACTTTTAGTAGTTTTGAGTATGCGTGCTCGTTTCCATTCATTTGACTGAGCCGTTCGAGCAGCGCAGGGCATTCCGTAATAGCAAATGTTTAAATCGCGCAGAAGTGGATATTGGGGATTCATTTCGTACAGCGTATGCAATTGTTCGTTTGCATACGCGGCGTTTGCTTCCAGTGAATGTATCAGAAAGGTGAATTTCTTTCCTACAGCTCTTGAGACAATTCTGCCTTCAATGATTTCTCCTTTGCGCAGTTGCATTGTTGGGTAGTAAAGACTAATGGAATCGCACAAAATGTCCCCGTAAGGTGGTTGAGGGCAAGTTTGATTCAGCGAGAACTTATCCTCAGACTCTTTCTGCAAATGGCGTTATTAATCAACTCAATCTTTTTGTGCATATAGATGATACTATTAAATTACCAATAATCGAACGGAACCTAAAATACTGTCGGTTGAAATTGGTGCATCTAAAATTTCCAACTTATTTCAGAGTCATTAAAATTTGGCGTTACCGCTTTTCGCTAATTCTCTTTGTGTATTTCTCTTTGCTTTTCGTGGTTTTGTCAAAACATTTTCGTCGCATTCGTCATTCTTCTCTTCGCATAGGGAGCATTTCGAAGCCGTCCTTGATGTTTCCGTATCGCTTAGTGCTTTCATGTTAAACGCTTCTACGATCGTGGCCAATCATTCAGTGTGAAAATTCGACTACTCATCTAAAGCAGATGCGCAATAGTTAATGCGCATATTCTTTTTACACCTTTGTTCGTCGAGTTTAAAGTGTAAGCAATGTGACGGTTTCGCACCGGCTGTGTACTTAAAACTGACGTTTAAAGCAAGTTTGCATTTTTTGTTGACTTTCAAATCTTTTTTGGACGTTTTCAAGTATTCCAATATTCCTTAGACATTGTGTCGGATCTTTTCCCTTTGTACCAATGTGATATGCGAGCGAAGGACATATTGTAACCTATGCATAAGTTCCCATGATTAAAATTACGATTCACCATTTAAATGTGACTAAAATGATCGGAGCTTTCGGATCACTGTTGCAGGACGTCCTTTATCAGAACTTGCATAGTCAAAGTCACTTTGGACAAGAAGTCAGAGGTCGTTTTTGAAATCAAAAATGACTGCTTCCTTTACGTATTGGCGAAACACGGAATTCTACTGTGGAGAGCATAAGAGCGTATGAGTGTCTAGTGCAATTCTGTTAACGTGGAAACCTTTATTTACGGTGAAACAGTCAGTAGCCGCAGAAATAGAAAATAAGAAGTGCATCCTGATGTAAAATTTTTTAATTCCGGATATGGTCCCGTTGTAACATTATTGAAAAGTTCGAAGCTTTCACCCGCCATCAGCGGCTGAACTGTAAAATAGTTATTTTTACAGTTCAGCCGCTGACGGCGGGTAAGAGCTTCAGACTTTTCAATAACGTTACAACAGGACCCTGTGCGGAATTAAAAAATTTTACACTCAATGAAAGTTTATGGTCCAGTAAGGAGAAGTTATGTGTTCAAGTGCATTCTGCTAAAGTTGTGGACCAAAGTAACAAATCGTCAGTACAGTAGTGAAACACGGCACTGCTTGTGAAACTCGTTTTCAACGATTTTACGTCAAGAAATCCGTATACAACTTAGAAAAATAAAAAAACGTCTTCATTCAACATTTCAAAGCTGTCAATCAAGCGACAGACGGGGGTGGAAGTTAACGACGTTTCGACAAGTTTAACGAGTCGAATAAAGTGCTGCTGACTTTGGTAGAATAACCTAAACAAGGTGCCATATTTCCAAAGTTTAAATTTGCAAAGTGCACTTCTTTTTTTCGGGATTAGATTTCGGCTTCTGCAGGAATATAGCCGTAAACCTGCTAAAAGTCGAACTTTTAATCCAAAAACGGACAAAAGCAAAGCAAACCCAGGAATGGTCAAGTACCAGCGATCCATTGGTTGCCTATGAAATCGTTTGACGTTATTACTAACGGTTGGCTCTTATACAGAGAGCCTCTCTTTGGTCCTTTTTTGGATTAAAAGTTCTGCGTTTAATAACACGGCCTCTGACCGTATTTGTGCAAAAAGTTAAATGTTTAAATTTGTTGCTCCTGTCATGGTTTCCACTTTTATTATGTTTACACGTTGGCAACAGATTGCGAGCTATCTGAAAACTAAGCTCGATTGTTCTACGTGCACTAAACTAAACAGGTTATGGAAATGGTGGATGCGTAAGTGAAAACGTAATTCGTTGTGCGGTATACGCCATGTTGAATATTTTTTTCTCAAAGGCAGTGAAGATTTGATAGAAACTGTTTTTTACAGAGTAACGACAAAGTAGAAACCGCGAAGCGTTTGGGGGTCTTCTCTTCTGATATTAATACTTATACGCCACTAATTCCTAAGCTGACGACAGGACAAAAGGGTTCTGAAAGCTTCATAGTTGCCCATTAAAAAAATGGTTTCTATTAAACGTTCGCTGTCCACAAGGAGTATCGAACATCGTTGTCGCCGTACGAACACTGATGAGATGGTTGGTACGCCGACTGAATGGTTTAATTACACTGTAACAGGCGCTTGTTGCAATACGCTTGCAGTTTTCCGGCATAAAAACAATGAAAAATGCTTTAGCATAATCTTTATTTATTTTGACAATATATTTCCGCATTTGAGTACGCCCGACAGAGGCGTTATGCATTATGGAAAGTGGTGTCAGGAAACGTTCAGTATAATAATAAGTTAATTGGATTTTCCTCTAAACATGCTGCGACTAGGTTGAAAAGCGAATAATTTTTTGAACGACCAAAAAAGCGCCATCCGCAAGCGGATGCTCATCGTGAAATGTCAGCAACGTGCTCCATTATTTGTCCACATATTGTTTCACCTAAACGTTTATACATCGCGTGCATAATTGATATACCATCGACGCGATTGGACTATGGAGCAAAGCCAATGTACGCGTAGCATTAATGGATAGGTATCCGTGCTCAATCATAGTCAAAGCGTCGGTTACGTTATTCGACTCTTTTTCGCGCATTAAGTATAAGCAAATTTAAAACAATGATTGCTTCTCGTCAAAATGGTATTTTATCTTAAATTTAATCGTTCAGAGATGACAAGCAGAAAATATCTGTTCGTAGTTGTTGTTTTCACTTGAACGGGCTTTTTGTTTAACCAGTTCACCTTTCGCTTTTCTTCGCAATTTCCTATCGGCCATGTCAATGTTTACGGCAGTTTCGAAGACGCTTGTTTATCATTAGCTGAGCTTGTCGCTATTTTTGCATAATTCATTGAATCAGTGATTGAATTCAGTTGTTGTCAAGAAGGAAGTCGTCGTTTGGCTGACTGGTGTTTCTTCGTGATTTCTTAAGTCAAATATTTGAAATGCAGCGTGTCAGAAATTTTAATTGTAAATTCATAGAAAGTTGCCGAATCGTAATGAGATTGTTGTATTGGGCCGTTTTCAGCAGCAGCGTTCTGTTCGACTGAAGAAAGCTTCAACAGGGTGTGTCACAGTGCTTTCGGAAAGACTTTTCCGACGTGGCTTTAAACTCCATTCCTTACTGAACTTCTTTTAAGTGCTTTATTGTTGTGCAAAAGTTTGCCTGTTATAGCGATTACGAAAGCACAGTAATGCAGTTTGGCTTTTCGCAAAAATAGCTTTTTATTTTTTCTATTCGTGGCAAACAGTGTCTGCAATTCCAGTAAGCAGCAGGTGATCATTAAACCCTGGAAAGGCAGATTCTATTAGCTTCGCAGTAGTAATTTTCAAAACTCTCAGAGCCATCCTTCCTTATGTGGGCGTTCATATGCGGCGGGCATTTGCATTCGTTTGCGAAAGAATTCGTTGGTCATGAAAGGCGTCTGTTCCAAAAGATACGACATTCTCAGCTTTATGCAGGGTAAACTAACCAGAAGCCTCCGCACCCTTCAACCATATTAGTTTTGCAGTCTTGCTAGGTTTGTTTAGAGTTGGTTCTATACCTTTAGAGGTAATTGTTGAAGATTTTAATTCGATGTACAGTAAAACCCCGCAAATTCGCGCTTCGGAATTCGCGGCTTCACGAATTCACGGATTTTTTCTGCTCCTGTTTACCCTAAGCTTAAGCGTGGGCAAGTCACTTATGTTTGTGAAACTTAATTGCACTTCTCTTATTGTAAGTGTGCGACTGATAGGAACTCTAAGACTCATGTTTTCTGTGAACCCTAAGATGAACCCCGAACCCCCTGAATCTTCTAAGGCTTCTCGCAAGGAAGCTAAAAGGCCTAAGGCTACTATGACAATCTAGAAGAAGGTGGAATTCTTGGATATGGCGTTTATATAGTTTTGTTCGTTGTAGGTCCAAAATTCGCGGAGGGGGCCGGAACGCGACCCCCGCGAATAACGGGGTTTCACTGTATATCAGCTTTCAAATACTCCCTGTGAAATATAGCGCGCATGAAAACGTCTTCTCTATTGAATTTCTTTTGACGAAGCTTGTTCACCTTTCACATGCAATGTTTAATCACTATAGGCAAACGAGCCATTTCTCTTCTACAGCGGTTAATGTACGTTAGTTCAGTATTCTACGATACACCGTAAACATTCATAGTAATTCAGTCTCGCAGATTGTATCAAGATAAGTTTCAGTTTCACCCCATCTGCATAGGCGCCCGTTAAATTGCTTGAAACCCCTTAATCATTCCTAAACATTGTAGCTTAATTTTTTTGCCGGTCGATGCGACGAGGATTTCAGCTTTGTAGTGTCGCAAGCTATTTAAGTTACGTGAATTTCCAGCAGAACTTTGTCCTAGCTCTTGTATGGCAAGCTTATAGCAGAGGAAACGAAAATGAAATTGTTGTGAGGCAGGAAGCAAAGATGGCTTCTTTGTTCGGTGGACGTTTCACAATTCATTTCTAGCAGCTTCCTAATCGAATTATTCAACAGTTGTAACTTCCTCCTGCGGAGCCCTAACAAGTAGATGGTCGTGTCATTTATTGTCAAATGGCCGAAAAACGTAAACGAGTTTTCAATTTCTTTTTTATTATAAAAACACATACAACTTATCAGTCAACTATCAACAACCCAGTTTTCACCAAGCGATCATTGAAACGAATGAACGAGAGCAGCGAAAAGTTTGTTATTAACTATAACGGAAAATTTTAGTGGTCCATTTCTAATAACACATTAGATTAGCGCGAAAGAGAACAGGACGCGCCAGACGGGATGCTATAAATTCCAGGGTAAAAAAGGCTGTTCTAACTTTTAAAAAATTCCGTTTTTGTCAGTGAAGCGTGAAACAAGTTTTACAGAATGCTTTTTATCAACAAGGAAGTAGGAAACTGCTCAAGCGCGTTGGCGTACCTGTCAAGGTTCCAAACCTATATCACTTTGTTCAAAATGTCATCCCGTTGGATAAAACGATTAAACCTACGGTTTTCTTCGTTGCAACAGCCGGAGGTGTGTCCTACTCGGCGGGTAGTAGAACGTATAATAGCGGCTATAAATGACGAAAGGAAAAACCACTTTGATTGAACGTTTTTTAAGTTTAACAAAATGTTAACTCATTAAATATCTATTTCTACGGAAGTATCCACTTCGTTTGATGCCTAAGAGAAATTAAAATTATTGATGTACTGAATCACAGCCGCTCCTTCAGTTTGCTTATCGTCATCTTCGAAACTGCAACTATGTAAAGAAGTAGCGAAGGTTCTTTTCAACAAATTGGCAATCGTGTCACTGCGACGACATGTTTATTTATTGTAGGTGTGGAGCATTTATTGTGATGATCAATCTGGTTTCTTTTCATTATCAAAGTGCATGGAGCCGAACTAGAGCAGGGCACAATTATCCAATTCAATCTGGCGCGAACTTTCAATTGCGCCATTTGCGGTATATTGTTTCTAATACAAATCTTTCCGGGAAAATGGTCTTCCCAATTAACCGTACGTTGCATCCCATTTTAGGCATTCCCATTCGCTTTGATGTCGTTTGTCTTGTTTACCCCTCTTATCTCCTGGCTAAGTTAAAGGCGACTACTGGTATTGTTTTCAAACAAATTTGTCACCATTCATCTGGACAGGTTTAGTGTTTTCACGTGCGACACGTCAGCCTTACAGCGTTTTGCCTTCCCTCCAACGCAAAACTGTTTGTTAGAGAACAATGCGGCATCGCTCAGGTGTGTCACTTGTGACGTGAAAATGATTGGATCGGGCTGAACTTTGTGAAAGTTTTTTTTCAGTATGTAATCTATGTAAGCTTTCAGCTGATCAATCAGCTGACAAAACTATCTTTCATGTACGCCAGCATGACAGGTCATTGAAGAACTAGCTTATTGCAAAGTACGCCTGTATTACGCGTTGATCCTTTTATTCTGGCCAAATTGCGCGTATCTTGAAGTTGTTCACTGACGTCTTCATTTTCAATGTGCTGTCCAAAAAAGCTTTATGTTAAACGGCTCACTTGTGACTCTGCGATTCCCTAAAAATATTAGCGGACAAGCTAAAGTATATGTTGTTGTTAAAAAGTAGGCTAACAGTTGATTTACCTTCTGCTTTCCGTATAATCACTGGCGGTGATAATTGTGTTTGTGTATATTTACCCGCGGCCTGCTTACGTAGGTGATAAATTGAGGTTGACCAGCTATTGGTCGTACCTAACGGAAAATTATGGACAAAGAACTGTTATTGATAGGTTTCCAGGTCGTCCAACTGTAATCAACAACTTAAAGAGTTGCAGATAAGGTTTGTTACATTATTTATAGTTTGGATAAGCGGCTAGTCAGGTTGCTGCTCAGTCGTCCACTGAGACATCTTTGTCAAGCATCTCATCTTGTCTCTATTACTAACGTTATGGTATTCTCGCTGTGGAAGAGCAACCGGCTATGGAAATTCACTTTTCTATTCTGCGTTTGCTATTTTCTGGAAGCGATCACCTTTACCTATCTGATCAGTGCCGTCCAAAGCATGGAAAGACAGTTTCAAATACCCAGTCAGCTTTCGGGTACTCTAGTTGCCTCTAGCGACATAGGATATATCCCGACTGTTATTATACTTGCCCACTTTGGCAGCAAAGGGAACAGACCTCGTTGGATAGGCTTTGGCTGTTTGCTAATATCGTTGGCTTGCTTGGTCATCTCCCTTCCAGGATTGACGATTCCTCCGGCAGAATTTGGCTCCGGCTCTCAATCGTTAAATGCATCCACCTTGGAGAGTACCATACCGAAACCGCCGCTGTTGTACAGTGAGATTGATACACCATCCAAGCTCGCTTCGCATGCGCATGTTGGCTGCGCCTTCAGCGAGTGGCTATTGCAAAGCGGTTTACCGCTTCCCAACTGGGCTAAGGTTGATGATGAAAGGTGGAGCCGAAATTCCTGTCCAAGCAGCAATCAAAGCACAGCTCTGCGTTTTATTAATAATTCTTCATTTTGGGACGATTTGACACCACAACTTAAGGACAACGTAGATTATGAGATATTTGCAAAAGTTTTAGTGGACAAAGTGAATGCTGCTCAAAATTATCCTTATGCGGAAAAGTTAGCAACGAAGAACTTTGCAAGTCTGCTCAAGCAGTCGAAGAGGCCGCAAGCATTGTGCAGCCGATTGGTCAATCATTTTCGCGCTTTGATCAAGAGTTCACAGTGCGCAACGAAGGAGACAAATGCGCTTGCATTTACAATTGTCATACTTGGAGTGATAGCGATTGGAGTTGGCCACAGTATGCCTTGGAGTCTTGGTATGCCTTTGATTGACGATAGCGTTAAAAGAAGCAACATGCCATACTATGTTGGTAAAAATGGCCAGTCGGCTTTGGAAATGTGTGCCGTTAATTGCTTTTTCAGGTGGCGTGTTTTTCATTCGCATACTTGGCCCTATGCTCGGTTTTCTTCTGGGAAGCGTTTGCAACAGACTCTATTATAACTTGAAAGCTGATCCCGAAGTAGAGCCAACAGATGTTAATTGGATAGGCGCTTGGTGGCTTGGATTTCTTGCCATCGCTGTTGTACTGTTCATACCTTCTCTGATGCTCTTCTTCTTCCCGCATGTCGAGCTGACCAGTCTTGAGAATAAGCCTGACCAGAGCTCGTCCACAGTGGCCGTTCAGCAGAAACGATCCGTTACGGTGAAAGCCGTGAGTGACCGCAAGCCGTTAAGCGTTTGCAGCTCCATAGCGGCTGAGCTGAAGAGTAATAGAAGAATTTTTGATTAACTTGCGTAAGACAGTTTTTCCTCAGTCCTATTTGAATCGTTATGGTTGATGATACGATTGCCCGTTTACACGCTTTGCATGATTGGTCGCATGTTGGATGTACTGGCGTTCAAAGGTTTTTTCGTCTTTCACTCAAAATATCTGCAAGCACATTACAGCTTGCCTCAGTACAAGGCCAACGCTGCAATGGGTATACTAGAAGCTGCCGTAAGCCGTTTCGACGGCAGTTGGGCTTAATTGTTTTTTCCTTAGGACTTGCTGGATCATTTGGTTTCGCGCTTGGCAATGTCGCAGGAGGTGTCATTATGAGAAAGATGAAATTGGAAGGCCGAAGAGCTGTCGTTTATGTCCTTGTTTGTGGAGTAATTTCTGTATTGTTCTCCTTTGTCAAATTGACATTAGGGTGCACCTCAACTCTGAGCCAACTGGGAAGTCTGGGAAGGTAAAAGTTGAACGATTGTAGCGGTGGATTGGGACGAATGTTTTCTGATTCAGAGAAAATGGCTTCAATTTTACAACTTCCTGCAATAGACATTGTCATTGCGACAATTCCATGCTGCTTCCGGTCTGTAGCAGCTCAGGGACGCCTTACTTCTCTCCTTGCCATGCCGGCTGCCAATCCTCTCAGCGTGTAGGCTCGTTGACGGTTAGTCGCGGAAGGAATTGTTTGGATAACACAACTGTAACGACGTTTAGAATTTCACGGACTGCTTTTGTATGGACAATGGCACAATAGCAAGTCGCGACTTCTGCCGTGACGATTGCGATCAGCCGCTTGTGTCGTACCTTCTCCTATGGACCGTTACGGGCATCATTGCTGGCACTGCAATGGTTCCTGGGCTCCTTATCGTCCTTCGGTTGGCTTTAATTTCCCGAAATGCACTCGACGTAGTTAATCGTATTTTAGTTCCGTACCCGCTAGGCTAAAGTCTCTTAGCTTGGGTTTCAACGCCTTTCTAGTCAGTCTGCTCAGTAAGTCACCTGCGCTGATTTGGCACTACGCTCTACGCTCAGCTTGCAGGCACACTCCCTTCGCCCATATTGTATGGTTACGTTATCGATGGTACATGTCTTTTGTGGAGTGAATCCTGTGGACAGAAGGGCTCATGCAGCATATACGATACAGACGAGCTGAGATTACGGCAAGAGCAAAGAATGGCTATTAAACGCACTGAACGGTGCTATTTTTCAGCTACTTTTCATTACACGGAGGCCTTCGTGCGCTTGCCGTTCTCTTGGACATCGCCGTATTTTATTTTGCAAAAGACTTGAAGATTCTGGAAGATAGCAATGTTAAGAAAGCCAAAAGCGCTCCATCTATAACTGATTCTAGCGATGATGTACGAAAAACGAGTACGCACTCTGAGCAGCGCCAAGAAGCTGAGACGAAGGACAGTAACGGTTCTTTGCAGCAGCCTGAGCAGAAGGCACCAAATAGTTGTTGTACAAACCTGTAACTTTTCCAGGCACCAATTGTTCCGTGACTGATTCTCCTCTCTGCGTGAGCAGTTCTCAATTTGTTATCACTCTGCTGAAATAATTGTGTGACCATGTCAATCCCATATGTTTTATCGTGCACATCTAATTGTTAAAGCATTTTACCAATATTTTCAACTGTGACTACGTAAACTGTTGCCAACTAGTCCCCATGAGCATCTTGTTGCTTGTATTCAATCTTGGTTGTGTTTCAGAGTCCACCGCATGATGCATGCTTCTCAATCGATTTAAATTGATATTCAGAATTGAGAAAATACTGCTCTATTCCACGAGTCTTAATTCCACCAGTTCACTTATCAAATCTATGCTTACGTTTTCTTTTAAAGAACCATCTTTTACATTTAGATGACTTTGTCCGGAAATTTAGGGCATGTAAAAATGCCGTTCTGCGAAAAAGGTAAAGGACATGAGAAATAGAAATTCGTAGTGAAAACAGTTTATTAATTCCCATTGGGACGCGGGAGCCTCGATTTCCAGGAAATCTTCGTTCCCTGGATAAAGCGTTGCATTTGACTCTATGAAGAGGCGGACAGATTTCGAAGCCCGTCGATCAGGTGAAGCAGCGGAACAGGTAGTATTCGACAGCTGCACATTTTCATTGGTTGATTACAGAGACCGACTTGATGCTTAATGATTCATGTAATCTCTCCGCGACTAATGTTCATCGGTTCAAAGAAGTTCCGTGCAATCACTTTTGTGCTGCAGCGCATAATGAAAGTAAGCGATATGACAAAGTGGGATTCAATTTCAGTGAGATTAAAATGCCTTATCAGACGCGTGAAGACCTTTCCAGAAAGTCGCCTAAGACTTATACTAATGCAGAACATGTTAATGAGCGAAATTGTTCAATGCTTCCTGACATTATGACCTTATAGCAAGTGCTCGCTTTAATAGTTCAGAGTTAATATTTCTGTAATCTTGTCTCAGGAGCTATGTATATGCGCTACCACCTTTGTGAACAGATTTTAATGTTGTAATCCTTTATGTTTTGTTAAAAGACAAGCAAGCAGTTATTATGCTATTTTCATTATTGCTACGACGTTACGAACTGTAGTATGGTTTTCTTGAAAAAGAGTATTATAATATTATAAATTTCATAACGGGTCATACTTTTATGGATATGAGCCCGTTTGTTTATCATAAAGGTTTCTCTTTTATTTGCGAAGCCTTTGGGACGCACCTTGGCCCGTTATCAACGCGCGATGATAGGGCAATATAGATGTTAGATTCAGGATATGCTGCAGCTTAAAAGTGGGAAGACATTGTTTAAACTTTAAACAGAAGAAATCCATTCTTTTCGAGAATGGTTTCCATTTCATCATAACTAAGCAAAAGTAGTAAAACGTCAGAGAGTAAGATCTACTAGAAATAATATGAAGCAAGTTAAATAATGTTATTTTTATTTAAATTTATTTGTTTTAGACTAATTTGTCACGTAGTACCTATTTAACTACGTTAAAGTTTCGAAGCTTTCGGGAATCAACTGTTCCTGTCATCAGCGATTTCCACTGACGGGAACTGTTCATTTCCCGAAAGCTTCGAGACTTTCATGTGCATAAACTTGACAAGTTGGTCTAATATGGAAACCTACACGCCCGTTAAAACGGATATCCCATATTTCATCATTTTTGTCTTTCGCATTTGTCCCACTTATGCGGGGTCTGCGGTCATATTTCATCATATATTTATTTATTTACTTATTATGTGGCATTTTATTATTTTCGTTTCGTTCAGAATGGAATGGAAATTACTTTGGAAAAGGATAGATTTTTTCTGTTTAGACTGCGGCTTCGCACCTTTAAACCTCAGTATATTCCGTATCTAACATCTATGCCGTCCTATCGTTGCGCGTTGATGACGAGGCAAGGTGAGCCCTGAAAGCTTCGCAAATAAAAGAGCGCTCTTTCTGACAAATGAACAGGGAAAGTATGCATGAAAAAACGAGTGCATATCAGCTCCACTTAAGCGGGTTAAACGTACACGATAGAAGTTTAACATGACTTTAGATTAGAAAGAATTTTCTGCATTTTTGCCATTTGTAAAATATGCACTGCAATGGCAACTTCGTTTTTGTTTGGTGGGCGTCTTACATGGTTCGTTTTTTCATTGCATCGCTCAGCTGAACTCCTTAATGTGATTATTAGTACGATACTCAAAAGCGTCAATTCATTACCAATAAAGTATACGCATCGTAGGAAAGTGAAACGACGTTTACGGTAGAATAGGCTGTCGAAAGTTCTTTAAACAATAAACTGAAGTTCTTGACACGTTGCACTTAAAGCTAACGTAATTGTACCTGCAATTTCAATGCTGTAGGGCGCCCATATACAAGTATTGTCGATCAGCAGCTATATCATTACCTGCAGGAAATCATTTGGATATAGAGGTTCGCTTGTTCACACTTCATCTAGTTCATGTGAATGTGTTAAGCTCAAGGTGTAGTTAGCACGCTAACGCGAAATAGTAGCAGCAGTTGGTAGTCTTCGTTTCTAATCAGTTTGTGATTACACTGCATAAATTGGTGACCAAATTCAAATTCTGTTGCTATTAGATTTGCTAATGCAGGCCAATCGCCAAATTGGACCTTGTAGTAGCATTTCGGGATTATTCTTTGTTTAGTAATTCTTTTTGCCCTGCCCGCTTGATGAATAAGAATTCAGTGTCCTTTGGTTAAGCTATTTAAAGGGGATCGTTGGTGTGGACGTACGCTGCTAACACTTTTCTATGTCAGCTGTACAACATTTTTTTAGTTTGCTGCTTTTTCTGTCGTTTACCGTACGGCAATTGAAGTCAAGTCAGGTAAGCATTCTTTCAATATTCGTTGACTCATTACCGCTTGCATAAATTATCTTGAGCATTTCCTCAAAACTAACGTTGAATGTTTTTATCGAACAAATATTACTGGCAGAGCATTCCTCATTGAAGTCTTGCATTGCCAGATAATGAATAACTGTTGGAAAGCAGTGTAAACGATTTGTCTGTTATATTCAGGTAAGCGTTTTGCTTATGAATCCAATAATTTCATATCTTTTAGCCGCGTACCTATCGAAATGATTTGACTAACCTTGGTCACTTGCAAGAACTCTACATTGACCTGTCGTTGGTTACAAATGGGAAAACATTTAGCATTAACCTTTTCGTTGAAAATAACATTGTTTGGCATCTGCGAGCCTACTATGATCAAAGGGTAGAATAGAAAGCTGAGTCCAAACTGTTAAAACTATTGTGCTTACTTAGAAGTTTTCAGATGTGGGTGGCGGATAGTTTCTTGAAGCGCCGTTGGCAAAACCAAAGAGAGATTCCCATGGAATCATCGATTCAAGATAGGAGGGTGAAGGTGTCATTAAGAATTCAACAAGGCATCGTTATCGTAGGCCCGGCGGCAACAACAACCCTTGCCCGTATGATTAAACTTTTGTTAAGGCGACGATTGCTAACCAAGTAATTTGCGACACTCGCCCCTTACCGGATCAACCCGTTGATACGGTAGAGATTAGAGGAGAAGTGGCAAGTGTAAACAAATTCATCGAAAAACCAAGCAGGTACTGTTCATCACGATATTTATTATTCCAGTTTTGTTTCATACAACGACATGCAACTGTATTTACAAGAAGTATATCATGAATGCTATGCCATGCTCAAAACAGCCACAAAGCGTCTAAGTAACTTCTTATGGATGGCAACCTTTTTGTCTCTTCTAAATGTAGATGAAGTCGCAGCCGTAGTTAATTAATTAAAATTCCTTAAAATCCAAACCGATTCGTTGGCACGTCTAAAGCGCTCGCTCCTTCAGGGAAGATGTCTTTTGCTTTCCAGGCAACGTAAAGGTGAGCAGGAGTTTGGCACAAGCTGTTCGAAGAAATCTGCGAGATCATCTTCAGATGTTAAATGCGAATTCGCTGGTTCCTTGGTAACGCTTTGTTATTTGGTATTTCTTAATATATTTGTTCTTACATTTTGAAACTTAATAACGGCATACATACATTTGTTTTGAATAAGCGGACAGGTTCCAACCAACCTAAACGGTTGTAATCGGTACATTTATGTACAATACAGTACAAACAAATTTATTTACATATGCAAATATTGCATGTTTTGTCTGCTGATGCTGTCGTTTAGAAGATCAAGCAAACTACTGCTTAGTTTCTTTCTGCCGACATTCAAAAAATGAAATTACGAAGATTGTTTCAATGCTTAAGTTTTAATTCACAAAGTTAAATACGTTAGCATGATGTGACTTTTGTGATGAATCATATTGCACACGTTAGCCGTATTGCTATTGATAATACTGTATTACTGTCGCGTGTGTTTACTTAAAGCAGTTTAATGTTTTAAAACGTTTATCAGCCTCTCCCTTGGGAAGCAACGTTCACACCGCTAATTTCCATTCAAATCGTTGAAATTGAATTGGCAATTCAACCAGACCCAGTAACTTCAGTAATTAATTTGTATGTTGGTCATGACATTGCGTGGCATTTCAGAGGTTACTACGTGCTTAAGGTGCGTCTGATGATATCCACTTTGAATACAACTTCTAAACGATAGAAGACAATTTCAGGGATGGGTAATGAACTCGAACGTTGATGGCATCTGGCAGGCGGAACGAAGGGTGCCTATGAAATTTTGCGTTGTTCCAGGCAAGCGTATCAACGTAAGAATTGTAATTGAACCTCACAAAGTTCGAGTATTTTTTCTCTTCACATTCGACCGACGCGACGTTTATCTCCTTTCTTGGTAGGCAACGTTCGACAACCAAACGATTAATGATGTCCGTGACTTAATTGGTCAGCCAATTAGTCACGTCACGGTAGCGCATGATGTTATTTTGTACAAAATCAAAAGCTACAATATCGGCAGGTACTTTTGTTTAACGTTAAGCTTAGCCGGCTGCATGCTTCTCCTTTAGAAACATTCCGTAATAGTGGAAATGTTCACTGGTGCACTCTTTTGTCACATTGCTTTAATTTGCGTTCGAAAAAATAGCGCGTAGAAGTTATTCAAGTATTGTATAAAATTTATTCAAATAAACAAGGGACAATAAAAATATTTATTGCTTACTGTGGAAACGCAGTGGTCACTGGGTGAATTCTATTCAGTTTATAAATGCTGAATTGCGGTAGACTTTTGGTTAGCCAAGTAATTGCATTGTACGTGGCATTACTTTCCAGCCAAACGAACGAGAAGTGTTTTGCTAGTTATTTATTGTTAGCGCTTTGTCTTAAATATAATCGTTAATCATATTCAGAATCAGCTGCTATGTCACGTGATTTATGAACACAGAATTGTTTACCGCCGTTGTCTAACAGACGGGACAACAGGCTTAAAGTATTAAAGAGTTACAGGCACTTGAGGAATGAACACGAGTGCTCTTGTCGTTAGCAACCTTCCAGCATACTTGCTATTTGTCCCTCACAGCAGTGAGTATTGAACGGGAAGGGTCAAGAGATAGATTGATTGAAGAGCTCTTGTTCTATACCAGCTTTATGTAAAGCTGAGTATACCACTTCAGTTCTTCAAGCCGGATTGCCGATTTTATATAAAGTGTTGTCGAAAAACTTTTTATAAACTTGCCTTTCCTTAACGTTGAATAAATCGAGGTAGTTCCATTTCCGCAAAATACCACCCCTTAGGTTAAACTGTTTTGCACTGAATTCATCTTATTGGATAAGCTTAATATTTACTTGTTCCCGATTGCCTGCTACCAACGTATGTTACAACTCGATGCTGAATAAACAGGGAACACAAAGGAAAGCTTTTTCAACAGCGTACAGACTTGCTAAATAACGATCCACTGTTGACATCGCTGTTTCCAAGAAGATTCGCCTATTGTTGCTGAAGTCAGGTGGCTATTACTTTCTCATTTGCATCTTTACTTCAATTATATATTGGGAACTAACAGGTGGAAACAATGTTTTCAAGTTTTAAGATTGACATCTTGCGTGAATTTGCAGAGCTGAAGAAGAAATAACAACAAGAACTTTTGCTTTCAAGGAAAACCAATTTGGCCAAGAATCTGATGTCCACGTTAGGAGTTTGTTTAGCATAGACAATCGTAGCCTTTAAAAAGCCTATACAAGAAGATATGAGCTTGTTGCCCAAGATCAGTAGTCTTTGGAGATTTTTGATTGCCTTTTGCTTATGCTTCTTCCTGGAGACTATGACATCAACTTATTTAATCAGCTGCGTTCAGAGTATTGAAAGACAATTCCAGATAACGAGCAAGCTTTCTGGCATACTGATTTCGTCCGGAGATGTGGGATACATGTTTACCGTCGTTGTATTGGCCTATTTTGGCAGCAAAGGAAATCGACCTCGTTGGATTGGATGCGGCTTTTTGTTCACTTCGCTGGCTTGCTTTCTTATTGCCTTGCCAAGCTTCATTTTCCGACCTCAGCAAAGCCATCAGTTTGCTTTCAGCAATGATACCTTCGGTAATTTAAAATTGCCCGTCCAATTGATCACTTACGGAGAAGTGGACAGCGTGAGAAAACTTCTTGCTCATCCGCACATTGGATGTTCCATTCGTAATTGGATAGTACGCGATGGGGTGCAGCTTCCAAAGAGATGGTACTCCTTCGACCAGTCTGTTCACTTGTGCGCTGACGATGAGAATATGCTTACGTTTGACATAGAGGAACCACTTAGGGAAATGTTGCTATTCTATCTTAGTCAAACAACTACCTATGAAATATTTGCTCGACACTTGGTCGACGCTTTTAATTCCATTTACGCGCAACCACAAAGCCAACTCGCATGGCAGCACTACCACAAAGAGAGACTGCACAATATGTCCAGAATGCCTTCCTATTGCAGTCGTCTTGTAAATCGTGTGCGGCTTTTCGCTGACGATTAACATTGCGAAATGCGAAGAACCAATGAGATAGCTTTTGTCTTTGTATTTATTGGAATGATTTTGATTGGCATTGGTCACAGTATGCCATGGACCTTGGGTGTACCTTTGATTGATGACTGCGTCAAGAAGAGCAATGCTCCTGCTTACTTCTGTAAGCGTTTTTTTTGAAAAGCCGATTTTTTACTTGGAAGTTCCATCTCTTTTCTTTCAGCTGGTGTATTCTTCATAAAGATACTTGGGCCTATGGTTGGCTTCTTTTTAGGAGGCCTATGCAATCATCTGTATTATAATTTAAGCTCAGATCCAGTCATTAGCTATACTGATGTAAATTGGATCGGCGCTTGGTGGTTGGGCTTTCTATTGATCTTCTTTCTATTACCCGCTCCAGCTATGATGCTTTTCTTCCTGCCGCGTTTCGATCCAGTTGCTAAGCAGAGTAAATTTGACGGAAAGCAACTACAACCTGAAGGTCACCCTGAATCTATGAATAGCGTAAGCTTTCAGCATGATGAGTCCCAGTCTGGTTCGCCATTAGTGTTGGAGCTACGAAGTATGGACAAACTTTGTTCATATGTTCTCTTTACTATAAGGTATTTCCTTTTAGAGTTCATTTTCGCTCTTGTCCTACTGTTCAAAAGCCCTGTATACATGCTATCGCTGGTTGGACGCCTGTTCGAATTTCTCTCATACAAAGGATTCTCCGTTTTCCAGACGAAATATTTGGAAGGCAACTTTGACTTGCCAGTACGCGTCTCGACCTTCTATCTTGGTAGGATGAATTGCCTAATTGTGCACATTTTAAATTGCCAAGTGGCCTTTTGGATTTCAGGAATTTTTGACGTCGTCATCTTTGCCATGGGAACCTTGTTGGGCAGCTTTCTGATGCGAAAGTTGCGCCTACAAGGTCGCAGGGCGGCCGCCTTTGTGGCAGCTTGCACGGGTGTTTGCGCAGTTGCGTCTGTGCTTCAAATTTTCCTGTCATGCAATTTTGCCAAGAAATCTCTTGCGGCTGCGGCGGCGCCCAGGTAGGTGATAATTTGTCCATTTCTACAAAGGGGACCTTTGCTTGCTGCTGCAATAGTTTGCATACAACTGACGCCCTTACTTTCAACAACTCATGCAACAGCCATTGCGAATGCGATCCTCATTTGTTGTTTCCTGTGTGCAGCAGCTCTGGAAAGGCATATTTCTCGCCATGTGAAGCCGGCTGTCAACAATTCTCACCCGCAAACCTACCCAAGGTAGGTATATTGCAGTGTTCGCCTGTATATTGCTATTTTGTAAATGCCAGACGCGACTGAAGAAATGCAAAAGTGTTTTCCTGCAATTGAATGCTTTTAGATTGTCTAAGTGAATCTGTCAAGCTGTTGGCTTCAGTCTACGCAAAGACAATCTGAATGACTTTAAGGGCCTTTATGTACTGCATTTCTAGCATGAACAATAAGATTATGAAGAGCAGATGTGACGTAGCAACGACATGTCTTAGTGTTAATGGTTGCCGCGCCAAACGTAATGCTTGATCATGATTTAAAGTTTTAGTACAGACTCCTTCAACTGAAGCAAAAAATGCTCAAGCTTGAAAATGAAAAGATCTTAAGTTTATACTGTCATGTTTCAACTGTTGCTCATTTCAGAATTTTACCGATTGCTTCTGCGTGGACAGTGGTAGTTATGTCAGCCAAGAAAATTGTAGTAGCGATTGCCGAATACCAATAATCATGTATTTTGCATTGATAAGCATTAGCGGATTTGCATCCGGCATTTCGATGCTACCCAGCGTATTCATTACTCTTAGGTAAACACCTGCGCTCAGCATATACGGGCATACGCGTTTATTCTTCCCGCTTTCGTAGATCCGTGCCAATCCACCTCAAGTCCGTTGCATTAGGATTCAGTGGTTTCTTGCTAAGCTTGTTAAGTAGGCAATTTACATGTCCTTGTTCGTGCATTTTTTGCTGATTTGCAGGTACTCTCCCTTCTCCAATTATGTATGGGCACGTGATTGATAGTACGTGCTTATTGTGGAAGAAGAGTTGTGGAAAACATGGCTCGTGCAGTCTGTACGACGTCGACGCCTTGCGCACAAAGTAAGGTTCAAGCTTTTTGCGTTGCTTAAGTTGTATTTGAAGTGAGATTGCTCGATGAGGTTTGTTCTTAGCTTTATTGTTAAAATTAACGTTCTACTTGTGCAGGCATATTTCGCTACATGCGTCTTTACGGCTTGTTTCCTTCCTGTTCGATCTGACGGTTATATACTGGGCAAAAGGTTTAAAATTCTTGGACGAGCCGTCATTTCAAGCCAGGGAAGCTCCCGAAGAAGTGACTACGCTACCTGCCGTGCCGATTAAGAAAAGGCGCTGCGAAAGTCTCCATGTAGCTTCAAGAACTGCTCGTCGAACGTTCAGGAAGGTCAGCGAGGTTGTCAGTCGTGATGATCACTTGATACTTCAAGCCAGAATACGAAGTGGCTCCATAAGTTTATGACTCACAATGGCGGCAAACATGTCATCTGCGAAAAGTTTCTTGTGCTGCTTAACTTCTTTTCCAAAGGCCGTCTAGAAGAGCGTTGCCACTTTCTTCGACAGTCCCTTTCATAATGGAGGGAATTGTTGCCCCATCTGCGACGTCGTTGCTTTGCGGTTAAACAAGGCCTCCAAGTAGCCCGTGTTTCGATGCAAACACGAGGCAAATGGGCATTCGTAAAACCGGCCGGCACCTCTGGCAAAGGGTCTTTCCAAATATGGGCCGGAGTAATATTCACTGCCAGGGTAGTAGAATGGATAATTTCGATATGGGTAAATTGCATTGTAGGTTGGACTGTAGCAGCGGTTCTGCAAGTAAAAAATTATAATTCAAAATTACATCTTTATTGTACTCAGGAACGTTGGCGTACTGTCACTGTAAAATAACGATGAGCAGGTAGGTGTATGCAGACTTTCAAAAAACACTAATCTCATTAGTATTAACCGAATTTTTGCGTAATTAAGAAAGGCTCCAAATGTAGCGACGGTATTTTCGTTCGCGTTATATTAGTGCCTTTTGTTTTGTGCAATAAATCCTTAAGGAGTATTGTGGAGAGAATTAATATTCTATTTAATTAATATTTGGGAAAGAAGACTTGCAATACTTACATACGCCGCTCGTTCTGAATAACTTCGCTTCTTGCGCAAGTGAATCCTCTCAAATGTCTTGTAGTCAGCTACAGCCTTGAATGGTTGTCTGAAATGGGCAAGTAAGCAAATGGAATTCACAATACTACGTTTTTCTACTTTTCTACTTCTATTTGAGGGAATGCTTTGACGCAGTGTGCAATTGACATGCAGACGACCACCAAGAGAAGCATTGTATGCTTTACACGCTCTGCCTATAATTTTAGTGCGAAAAGACTTGTTCTTCGTTTCTTGCAAGGTGATTTGACACGTTCCTCTTGCGTGCGATGGTCTTCTTCGCTCTTCCAGTTTTGATTTCCATTTATGGGTGACCGTGTTTGTAAACGCGGCAGCGGCAGGCCAGAAAGTGCCACACGCAACGATGCCTTAACAGGTTTCTCGCTGCGGCGATCTGTAAGTGCCAACTATCTAATTACTTTCTTAATTGTTTCGCTCATAGATTCTTCAGTTCCATTTAGGGCGACCTTATTTATGTACAAAATGCTCTTTTGAACAGTGCGTAGAAGCGCTTATCTGAACGACTCTTTATTTTTATGTGTATGAAAAGTGGCCGTATTTCTTATTAGAATTGATATGCAAAATCACTTTTGACACCGTTTTCAGATTCCTCGCTTACCATTAGCGAAGTAGAACTACCGACCTTATCCAATGTTTCAGTTTATCCACAGTAAGAAAATATTAAATGGAAAACTAATCTATAATTTATGCCTATTGATCTGAAAGCTAGTTTGTTTCCTTTTGTGACGATTTCATAAATTGTTCGCACTCTTGATCATTCAATACTTTACAAGGAACGTACTGACCAACATAATTGCTGTTTCAAGTTCAAACACCTATGACTGCTATTCCGTTGTTAGTGATTACCGCGTCCATATTTTGCTGGCATGAAAGCAAAGGTGTTCCCATAATGTAAGCGTCATGCCACTCTTTTTGACTCACGATCATTCCAAGTTGGGCCCATTGTTTCAGCATCACTCCCGGCATCGAACCTCTCTTTCGAAAATATCCTTATTGGCCACGGACGCGCGATATTCCTGGATACGACCCGGTCTAAAAGCGATATATCCACCTTGCTGTAATGTGCTTACGGAATTTGCTTCCAGTATTTAACTCCTTATTCGAACTGGGGTGTACTGAAAGGATATCAGCCGAACGATCCATGGTACTATGAATTCATGCAGCCTGTCGGCTTACCAAGAATTGTCAGTGTCATTTTGAATGGAATCAGGTTGGGCAACAATGGCCACATGAAGTGAGAAGCACCTGTTTGCTTTCCCTTGATCTCATTTAAGAATCTTTAGCCTGCTACTAGAAGACTGACTGTGCTGTCCTTCCGTTCTTCTTTGAACGCAAGCAAACAGTGCTACCTGATAAGTATTGAAAAACTGCTGCTCTATTGTTGAGGTAAAGTAAGCTTCTTGTCCCGAAGGCTTCCTTGTTTGTCTGTGGGCAAAGTGCAAATGGCGGGAGAACATTTATTGATTATTGGAACCATTTTCAAAGGCGAACTTAAAATGTCCTGTCATATTTCACCACCGTTTATGCTCGATTGTTGATGAGATAAAACATGTCGCATCCTCGTCAACTGTCAACCTACAGTCCTCGATCTTACCTGCGGATCACCGCCTGCTGCAGATGTTTAGCAAATGGAAGCTGACGTAGTCAACTTTGTCTTGGCGCTAATACCAAGGAATTGGTCTGTAAAATGATCCGTACGGCAAGGAGGTTGTCAGCTGTAGTTTGCGGTTTCCGGCCCACCAACCCTGAGTCTTTGGCATCCAATTGACCCATGCATAATTCCAAAACATTGGCGGAAATATACGTTCCTCGTAAAGTTTGTGGTACGCCTGATGCTTTTCAGTTTGCCATGGTTCCATTGGTTTCTAGAAAACGTTGATATTGAAATTCCGTCAAAATGACTATTTCAAAATTTCATGCCATTCCAGGTAATCTCCAAACAGGTGGGCTGTTCAACCCTGGTATGTATTCTGGCGGTATTGGTGGATAATTTGACTCAATGTCACCCTCCATCCTATAAATAACATGCATAGCGCTCATATGTGTGTGCGTGCATAGTGACAATGTTTAGTAGGGTTTTCAGGGAAACAAACGAAAAGCTGTAGCCGCAGAAGCTTGAACACAGGAAAGTGAGCGAGTCAAGAATTGTTGTAGGTAACCCTTACACTGTGAACGCACACACTATGCTGCATGTTGCGATGAACCGCAAAGCGAGGGCAAGTGAAACGAGGCAGCGCATACTGTACTTCTGCTCCACTTCTACACTTTCCCAAAGGCATTCATTTGAATGACAGTTGTTGTTATTGTTCCAAACTTTGGGACGCGCAATAAACAAGCAGCGTCAACCCAGTTCAACGATCCTTATCATCTCCATTTTACACTAATGAAATGAGACAAGACAATTTTAAAAATTAATAAATAGCTATCCAGATGAGTATATGCATTAAAAGGACCTCTTTCTGGCTGCTGTCGTGCCAAATACGCTTATGGGTGACGTACGAATAAAAGTGCCAACTTTGACGTAATTCGATTTTAAGTGTTACTGTCGCAAGGATCCGTTCAATAATAAGGCGAAATCAGTACAATTAGATGATACGACAAAACCCTAAGAACGCCATAGCCTGGGGATCTTGCGAATCGTTTTATGTACTGTGTGCAGAGCTGGCGGGCGTTCGAAACTGTAGGTGTATGCAAATTATTCACTGCAGAACCATCGGACATAAATTACTTGTACACGTTGTTACTTTCGGATGCACAAATGGCGTTTGAGCCTAACAGGGTGTCGTATTTACCTGCAAATAACGTAGCACCGTTTAAAAGATACAGGTTCTGTCTTACTGTAAGTTTGCCAGCCATCCTATTCTGCCGTTAGCTAAGCGTAAGCCTAAACCTAAGCCTTTATTTCGGTTTAGGCGTTCATAGGAAGGACAGTACGCTTGCTAGTAAGGGCAGAACAAAATGGCCAGCATTTTCCAACGGTGGTGGGTTACGGTGGGCTCTTTCGCAGGCGAGTAGGTAACAAAGTCTGCCTACTTGTGAATCTATTAATTCTTGTAGCTCCGTTCTCCAGAACAAAGGTCAGTGTCCATGTCTTATCAATATTTTTCAGCTTAAAAGACTGCGCTGCTTAGTCGTTAATGGTAACTTTCGATTCGCCTGATTTAGGCGGTACTTCTATGTAGGAATTTTATTTACTGCAACTAACGTTTCAAGTAAGATTTCTAATCTCAGTCGAATGGTCGAGAAGTCTTAATGTTGTAGGATGAAGCAATGGATAGATGAAGCCTTTCAAACTGCCGTTTGATAAATACGTTTCTTGATTTTGTAGTTGCTTTCTCGGTAGTCCTAGTCTCAATAAATTAACGCTGTCCATCAGTTAGTAATTTATTATTTAATTGTAGCGCCATTGCCTCTGATTATATTGAGAAAAACTAGTTATAATCTGCGTATGTAATCTGTTAAGTGCGCAGCATTGTTTTGTGAAGCCAATCGGAACCTGCCGGTTACAAAACTTCTAGTTCAAAATGCCATACGCTTTTTTAGAAGCAAATTGTGCTGTTTATGTTTCACCTGCCGCAATTTGTGGCAAAGCGATTGTCTCGCGAGCTTAAATGCCCGACGCCAACCTTTTACGGTTATTTAACTGCCTTTTTGTTGCTGCGACGATCTGGACGTCTCAGCGAGCACGCCGTCGAACTGCTTCAAATTTTTCCAAATGACAAAGTTCTTGAGATTGGTTTCGGTCTTGGCAGTGGCTTGTTGAAATTGTTCGAAAAGATCGAATTGGGCAACGGTTCGGTGTACGGCACCGAAAGGTATGCAGTTTTGCTTTCCGCGCGCTCGATGTTCAGGCAAATTGTAGGTCCGAGTATTTGGTGCGAAGAGCAAACAAATTATTAGCGCTCGAATTGGAAACTGGCAAATTGCAAATTTTTCACACCTCAGCTGCTCACCTGCCCTTTCCTAACGATACTTTCGATTCGATCTTTCATAATGATTGTTTCTATTATTTTCTCGGCGCTTCGTGCCTGCGCGAACTAAGCCGCGTGCTGAAGCCGGAAGGCAAAATGTTGACCGCATTGTCACTTGAAAGACTGAAATGGTTGCAAAATAGGAATCTGCTTAGTGACGCATTTTTTCGTAATCCTTTGGACTACATGATTGCTTTGGAACGTTTTGGCTTTTGTAATGTACGCTTCGAATACCACAAAGTTGGTACGGAGCAATTTGAAGCTATTTTCGCGTCTAAATCTGTTGAACAAAGTGCGCATACTTTCGAGCAACGGGAAAGTGAATTCTTCGAAGAGCTAATTAGGCGAGAGAAGGCTAGACGGAGTCTCGAAAGTTCGCTACCTGTTTCGAAAGTTGTGACACCGCAGAGAAAGTAAACGTTCGACTCCGTCTTGGCCATTGTTCTGGATTTTATGCGACAAATCGCAAAAACAATATGCCATTACCTCCCCGTTGGAGGATAGGTCCTTTTTAGCTCTCATAAGAGTACAGATTAGCTTGAGGTAACATCATTGCTCAGTAGCTGTGTTCCCGAATGAAGATTGGAATCCATTGTAATGCAGCTGCTTTCTTTTTGACAACGCCGATCTATTACGCCAGTGCAGGTTATTCCAATTTATGAACTTTTACCTTTCGTTCATAGAAAAATGTTTAGCGCCGCATATAGGACATTTATATTCATCATTGATAGCCGATGCGACGAACCGATGGCATAAACTAAAATCCACTGAACAGCAAGTGACCTTGTTCACCAGTGGAACGGATGAGTATGGCTCCAAAGTAAGCGTTATCCATTCTGCATTATGTCCAACAGTTTTACACACATCCTTAATGCATTTTTAGGTTGCCAAGGCGGCAGCTGATGCTGGGCTGTCTGTAGAGCACTATTGCAATGAAATGAGTCAGAAATACAAGGTTCATTTGAATAAGTGTAAGAAATTTTTTAAACAGCATTCTTTAAGCGTATGCATGACGTATTTGCCATTGAAACAAGCCAGTTTATTCGGACCACTGAAGAACGTCATCGTCGTGCAGTTCGTCACTTTTGGGTAGTTATCCTTTGCCAAAGCAATGACACTATGAAGATGTGCTTTGTCTGAAGGACGTACTTGCGCGTCGGGGTTGCTTGTACAAAGGCGATTATTCCGGCTGGTATTGTACTTCCGACGAATGTTTCTACTCCGCAGACGAACTCTGCGATAGTGAATCAGGAAAGGTTTTTCATTTGCCTTGGTGCCTATCCCGAATTGAAAAGAGATTGTTCAGATTTCCAAGCAGAGCGGACATCCGGTGGTTTGGCTTTCCGAGACGAACTACATGTTTCGATTGAAGCAGTTCTTGCCGACCGTAAAGAGTTGGCTGCAAAGTTCTGGCAAGCTTCCATTTGCCTGCTTTATTCTTTTATTCTTCTTTGGTCTTTTGTTTGCGTAGGTGTTATCCAACCTGAAAAGTATCTGCCATTGTTATTGGACCAAATTGATATTCTTGAAGATATATCGGTTTCTCGGGATAGCAAACGACAACCATGGGGTATCCAAGTGCCAAAAGACTCGAGTCAAACAATTTACGTTTGGTTCGACGCTTTGGTCAACTACTTGACCGTTGCTGGATATCCCGACGAGTTGAATCGATGGCCACCCGACTGTCACGTTATTGGCAAAGATATTTTGAAGTATTGCCGATGTCTCGTTTGAACTTATTTACAATCTCCTTTTAGGTTTCACGGTATATTTTGGCCAGCGTTTCTGTTGGCTGCTGATTTACCTTTGCCTAAAAAGGTGTTTTGTCATGCTCATTGGACAGTTGACGGGCGGAAAGTGGGTCATCTCCGGGAAGCGGCTTTTGTGAAGATTGAACTGCTTTAGATGTCTAAAAGTTTGAAAAATGTCGTAGACCCAATCAAAGAGGCGGACCATTTGACCTCAGAAGGCTTACGGTATTTTTTGCTCCGTCAGGGAGTGGCTCACAGCGATGGAAGTGAGTTGCTAAAATAATAATACACAAAATCTATTAGTTCAATTGTAAGCAATCTTTAGATTATTCCACGCGGTTGGCATCCGAAGTAGTCAACGACGAGCTCGCCAATGGCATTGGGAATTTGTTGGGCCGAATAACATCGAAATCTTTGCTTAAAAGCAATTTATTCCCAAATTATGATGAAAAATTCGTGAACGAATGCTTTGCCGAAGAGACAACCTTAATTGAGACGCTTAATCGTTTGCCAGGTACTGTATTTTGTACCTGATTATTTTTAGTTGTTTGAACCTTTTAGACTTTGTGGCCACTTGCTACGATAGTATGAATTTCGCGCAGGGAATAAGCGCTGTAGTAACTATGGTTAAGCAGACAAATGCTTTTGTCCAACAAAATGCTCCTTGGAAGTTGGTCAAAGTGGAGGGCTGTCATGAAAGGCTAAATACGGTGCTGTACTTTGCCATGCAAGCGCTTCGAATGGCGTCCATACTGTTAATGCCTGTCGTTCCTGCCTTGTCTGGTCGAATTTTGGACAGACTCGGAATAGAGCAGCAGCATAGATCCTTTGAGCATTGCAAGCTGATGAATTATCCCTCGCGATGTTTGGTGGGTACTCCGTTGAATCTTGATCGGTTTGAAAAGTGCTTTCCGCGTGTTTCCGCGAAGTGACGTTGATATTGTGCTCAAGAAAATGGTTTACTATCCCAGCAAAATTTCGGAAAGAATGTGACATCATGTCTATTCAGACTGTTTGCTTAAGCCTTCAGTATTGTTTCACCACTTCACAACTCGTTCGAGCCTTTGAAAGATTTTCCCAAAGCCTTAATATGCTTTGCCAGTTAGGAAAAATCTCTGCTTCACAAGAGAGCGCTACGAAGACTGTTGAAATTCCAATACGAGAAGCAGATGAGATAAGAAGCAGTCGTGGACCAACAAGCCTCGCTTTTGCAAAAGGCAAATGGATATTTCCCCGTAGACGCCCGATGACTACTGTAGGTAGAACTAAAATCAAGTTCTCTTTGTCCAAGTAACCGCATGCAGCCGAAGCCTCAGCCTAGGTTCAAGTCCTGTTGGTCCCAGTAAGCGTGGACAGCCTAAAACCTAAAATCGGCAAATGCTGTAGGCTGCCGGCAGTAACGAGGACTAGCGGAACCTGACTTTAGTTCCACCTACAGTACCAGTCAGGCGTCTAACGGAGATTTTGCCGTTGGAGTCTAGACGAAATGCGCATCGGAACCTACAGTACGCTACCTGTAGAGCAGGTGAGATAACGGGAAAATTTTAGTTCCTGTTTGTCACAATGACTGTAGGCCGTTTAAGCTCGTGCCGTAAATGGACTCCCCTTTGACCAACAGTTTTCTCTTCGCCACTTTTGAGTACAGTAATTAGTGGCTTAGAAGTTGACGCCCGTTGGTCATCGATGAGTGCATTTTCTGCTTAAGCTAGGAGCAAAGCCTCCCATTGCTTCACCTGCATTCAGTTACCGTACTGTACATACATTGCGGAGCGCATTTCGACAAAACCCAGGAAGTTACTTTTGCTTTCATGCTGTGCTCTGGGAGCGCTTTTCGCTCCGCGCGATCTATTCGAACGTGATATGAATCTGTTGCGTTGGCGGTTCATTTTGACGTCCGAAAAGTCAACGTAACCCCCTGGATGTGACAGTAAGATAGAATATTCGCAGGTAACATTTGAGCGTCGTCAGGTTGCGATAGCGCTGCTTGCTGCAGTTAGCGCGTTGCTGTTAACCGGGTGAAGATGGTGCTATTCGAGCTGCTTCCACGAGCCGTTTCGCCTTCGCTTGCCTCCACGTTGCGGCTTGCCTTTGTGCCGGCAAGATTGCAAAGCACAATTGGTTTGACGTTGGAAATTAAAGACAGAATTGAGAAAACTCGTCAAAAGTCTCTTCTCGGCGGCGGTCCAAAGCGTATTGAAGCTCAGCATGAAAAGGTTTGCAAGGCAGCTTTTGTCTGTCCATCTCTTTCTCCTTGTGCGCACTCTGCGCATTGCAGGGAAAACTGACGGCTCGCGAGCGTATCGACTTGCTATTCGATCCTGATACGTTTACCGAATATGACGCTTTTGTCGAGCATCGATGTTCCGATTTTGGAATGGAAAAAACGAAGGTTAGTTTTACGGCATACGCTAAGCAGCTTCAGTTGGAATAATTTAGTTTCCCGGCGATAGTGTGGTCACCGGATGGGGCAAAATCTACGGCCGTCCCTGCTTTGTTTTCAGCCAGGATTTCACCGTATTCGGTGGCAGTTTGTCTAAGGTGCATTCGCAGAAGATATGCAAAGTAGGCATGCTACAATTTCTCCGTCTTGTGCACTCACGTTGCCTGCTGCGCTTTGCAGATTATGGAACAAGCTATGACCGTGGGCGCTCCCGTTATCGGCTTGAACGACTCCGGTGGTGCAAGAATTCAGGAAGGCGTCGACTCATTGGCTGGCTATTCAGATATCTTTTTGGTAATTTACAATTAACATCAAGAAAAGGGGATCGTATTTACGCATTGGTTAACTTTCAAGCGAAATACAATGGCTTCAGGCGTAATTCCTCAAATATCGGTCATTATGGGTCCTTGCGCCGGTGGTGCTGTCTATTCACCCGCGCTGACAGATTTTATTTTTATGGTTCGTGATACAAGCTATTTGTTTATTACGGGACCTGAGGTTGTCAAGGTGAGCAACCCTTAAAGTACACATCGATCCAGTCCTCTTAGGAGGTTTTTGTCATTATTAGGCCGTTACTAACGAAGACGTAACGCAGGAAGAGTTAGGCGGAGCCAAGACGCATACAACCATATCCGGTTAGTGAAACGACTGCCCCAGGGTGTTGTTGAGTGAGTGAGGTAATTTTTCTTTGCATAGGTGTCGCTCACGGCGCTTACGAAAATGATGTTGACATGTTGCTGAATTTGAGGGAATTTATGAATTTTTTGCCGCTCAACAACAAGGAGCAGGCACCTGTACGACCCACGGACGACCCTTGGTGAATAGTCAATAAGTACTTTTGATGTCACATGTCATTGTCGTTAAGGGATCGCGATGTCCCCAGCTTGCAGACGATTGTTCCCTTGGAGAGCACTGCTGCTTACGACATGTTGGAAGTTGTTTACGCGGTTAGTGAAATTTTGTTTATCAAACAAAAGATTTGTGCTTTAAACGTACAGGTTAAGTTTCATTATTCTTTGAAACGGCTTTGTTCCCATTCGTGTTGTTCATTAAGGCCGCAATCAGATGATAAGCATAAAATTTTATTTCACAGCTTTTTGGAAACTTCCCTACTTCAGCCGTTAGCGAGTGAGCTTGGGAAGCTGTGCTACAGAAGTCTTCCAAATCGCTCGCTAGCGACAGTGCTATTTCCAAAAGCTGCGAAATAATTGATTACGCGGTTGCTGAGCAGCAGCGCCATTTCGAAGAACGATGGAACCTCGAATTTTGGTTAATAAGGATGCAAGCTGTCATTTGCTGAAAGCTGCTCATTTCAGAAAACCAGTTGACGCAAAAGGATGGTTTCAACCTTTTTTTTATAGTATGACTATTAATAGTTCCAAACGCTCACTTGAAAATCAGTTGGCCCTTTTGTCGCTTATCTATTCGTGAGGAAAATGAGTCACGCAACTTTGCGTAATATTTTACCTTAAATGACGGCCATTCGAATTAGTTATGTGTTGTTGATGCTGCTAACGCTATGCATACGCAAAGATTCAGTAGAAGTAGTCGTCTGACCAAATTTGAGCTATGTTTTTAAAGTGATCAATTTCGTCCGCACTACTTTGCGTCCAGGACGGTTGCTTCCTCTTCGCACGCGTTTGCTTCATTGCTAATTTTGCGTGCGTGCAGAAATGGTGGAATTTCTGCCTCGCGGTTGACGAAGCAGAGACGCGTAGTGTGCGGCTGTCTCTTTTTTAAAAAATGGTCCGCTCATTGCAGCTTGTCCAAAAGCCCAGTTTTTCCTGCTGCCAATTTTCAGCCAGGATGTTTACGCAGAAGTTGCTCATACAACGTTAGGCAGTTTACGCGCTCCTTAGCGTAGCAATTGTACAGCCAACCTGTCTTGGTCATAAGTGCCAATAGAGCTTCAAAAGGTTGCCTTTTTCTCTAAAAGCGAATTGCTTCAATAGAAAGGAGCTGCGTTGAGCTGTTCGCATGTCAGAATATTTCTGACAATAATTTCCCGCCGTTACGTAGATTCACAATAGACTTATCAGCCCAAAAGATGTACTTTCCAAATTTGTCACTATCTGAAGTTTCAAGTTATAGATGGCCTGTTTCCTCAAAATCGTGGACATCTCTGCTTTTACCGCCTTTTAGGCTGCAGTTGTACTTGCAAGCTTGGCTGCTCAATGCTATAGAAGTGTATGAGCTAATCGTGCTCGTCGTTAGAGACAAAAATTATGCAAACAAATTTTTGCATAAATTAACCACACCGAGTGGGTTCTTCCAGCTGGTTCTGATTTATGTTAATGCGAAAGGGTCAGAATAGACGCGAGTTTCGAAAAAGCCACTTGTTGAGCTTATATTTTAAAACTGCATCATGCAATAATCCCTCGTTGCATAATAATTTAAGCTTGTAAGAATTCGTCCTCAGATCGAATTTGCGTTGGGCAGCTTAATATCATAGCGTACGTTTGCGCGGTTGTTTAGTATGGCAGCGTAGGCGTTCAAAGTTTTTTGTATTCAATAGCGTATTCATTATTACACGTTGTCGTCAACCCAAAAAGAGCAACAATAGGGCCGTAGAGATGAAAAGTTTAGAAACAGCTGAGCAGCTTTGTAAAAGACGGAAAGTTTAAAGAAATTAACCTCCTTATTTCAGATTAGGCGACAGTAATCTTGTGTAACTGTTCGCTGCGTTGAAATAAATTTGCATTTGCAGCTCGTTGATGAAAATGAGTTTTTCGAAATTCGTCCTCACGACGCCAAAAGTATTGTAGTGGGATTTGGCCGTATGAACGGACGTACAGTAGGCATTGTGGCCAATAATCCAAAGTTCGCTGCCGGTAGGAAAAGCTGAGCATTCGCATATAGTGTGAATTTGCTCTTTCTACGTAGGTTGCTTGGATATAAACTCGTCGATAAAGGGTGCTCGTTTCGTACGCTTTTGCGATTCGTTCAATATCCCGTTGATAACGTTGGTGGATGTTCCCGGTTTTCTGCCCGGTAAGGGTGCAAGCAGAATTCGCAAAAGCGCTTTGCAACCTTTGCCAACGCCGTTTTAGGTACCGCTCAAGAATACGGCGGAATTATTCGACACGGTGCCAAGCTGATCTACGCGTATTCAGAAGCAACAGTGCCTAAAGTTACCGTTATTACAAGAAAGGTATATAGCTTTTTGTAGTTGCCGTCTCTGCATTCAACATTTCCTACGGTTTCCAGGCTTACGGTGGCGCCTATTGCGTCATGAGCAGTAAGCACCTACGTGGTGACGTCAACTACTGTTGGCCCACGGCAGAAGTTGCCGTAATGGGTTCCAAAGGGGCGGTAAAAATTTTGTTCCGCGGAAATGAGGATGTCACCAAGCGGGAAGAGGAATATGTTCAATTGTTCAGCAATCCTTTCCCGGCTGCTATTCGAGGTATATAGTGCCTATATGTCCACTTGCGTACTACTGTTTGTTGCTTGTATGCAGGCTACATTGACGACATAATCGAACCGCGTACGACACGACGTCGTATCTGTCGAGATTTGGAACTGTTATCAAGCAAGAAGCAGACAAATCCATGGAAGAAGCATGGCAATATCCCGTTGTAATTGGTGTTGAACTTTAGGAGATCGAATTGCCAAAGCGCCATTTGGCTGCGGTGTTTTTTCCTTAAACGTAGTGTGTTATCATTAGTCTGTTTATTGTTCGCTATTAAATCTAGTCGTTGTCAATTAATAGTACGCAACCGGTTAGTTGCCTTAGCGAGGGGGCATTACGTGTGGTGCCGGCCTGATGGATGGTGGACGAGCTTTAGTCGAACGTTGTTTGCCTATGAACCTTTGCTGGACAGCTGCGACTTCACGGCCTGATACGAGAGAGAAAGAGAGAGATGCCTTTCTGTTGCGACGCCCTAAAGGCTTTCCGGTTAGTCTTCATTTGATGCTCACTGCGGGTCTTGACAGCTGTGGCCATTATGCCGGTTCACTTATTGTCCGAAATGGACGTCCATCTAAAAATCTCGCATCTGTTACTTGTTTGCAAACGACTTGTGACGTTCGAACAAAGACTGTAGGTCGGTCTTCTTCCGGCAGCCGACCCTTTTCAACATTCGACCTTGGCTACACGTTGCCTCGTCCGTCCTTGTCTCCTATTCGATTTGTTGGGTCAGCATCGTCCAGCAAGTTCTAATCCAAGTAAGTTGCCGCCAATTCTCTCTCCGCTTCCTTTCGGATGCATCGTTCAAAAGTCCGCTCCGCAAATACTTTCTTCCAAATAGCTTATCTCTTAATCATAGCATCAATTGGTGATAGCCGAGATTAAGTTGACGAATCGACGACTGTTGTGCGTCTCGTAAGGTTGTTGTTATTCCGAGCATTAGCTCGATGGAATGATGGTATGTCGACTTGGAGATGTACCTTTATAGTGAAAGTCAATTTTATGAGTCAATGGCATTACAATGAACACAAATGCTTATTATTGATTTTTAACATCTGTTTAAAAAAGATATTTGAAGCAGCACGCGTCCAAACGTTAGTATAGCGAATTGGCCGATGGCTACTCATTTAACGATGCCGACATAGGAGCCTAATCAGCTGTCCTTTGATTGGTCAAAGAGAACTTGATCCTCGTCAGTTCTTGCCGCGGCATTGGTGCGTCAAATGCGAGCTTTGTTCAGTGATTGATGGTCAGCTGGTTTGGACCGGATTGGCCCTGGCGGAAATCCGCATTTTTCACTTACCCTCATTGCCATCGGCTATAAAAGCCTACTGCAGGTCGTCGCTTGCTTTTCAGGCGTTATGTTGGCCAAAAGGAGCAACGCTTTGGTTCGCTTCGAATTGGGCGATTTTTACTATTTCCCAGGAGATGGTGAGCTTTCGATGCACCTATTTCCTTATCTATGCACTACATGTCCATATATGTCATACTATGCTAAACCAGTCCTCCTACGCGTAATGATAATAATATTTAAATCGTGTACTGGCTGGGCAGAACAGCTTTATTGCAAAGCTTTCAGACCTTTCTCGATCCGTCGTCGGTGCGCTCATAGTTTTTGTACTCGGCGACGCGGCAGTTCGCTTGCGCCAATTGCGAAACGAATTTCGAAAGATAACTAAGTGATTGGGCGCACAATAGCTACTAATCGACTGCTTGCGTTTGCGTGTAGCCGGTCGACGCCAATTGATTTCTGTTCCCCTTTTCGGCGATGTACAATATTTTTCCACGTCGCACAGTATTGTTTAAACAGCGTTCCTCCAAGCTCTGCGCTATTGACAAAATTGAAAAGCTAATGTTTGCCACCTTTTTCGTTCCATTGGTTGAAAGTCGTAATGCGTACAGTGTACGGTAGGCGTAAATTAAGTTACCTGGCTTACTGTACATACGTGGGAGCTCTATTGTCTTGTCGCTTCGCAAGAAAAGAACCTAAGAGATTAACTTGTCGCTCACGGAACGTCCTTGATGTTTTACCTACTGCCAAGCAAGCAATTTGGCCAGAAGCGGGATGGTCTCTGCGTTGTCAATTTCCGTTTCTTCGTTGAGGCTGGTTTGCTCTCGGAAATGACTGTCCGACGTGCTAGATGTGGCACTAATGCGTGGGGAGGTAAACAAGCGAAGTCATCTGTGCAATTTCGTTGTGCTTCGAGTGTCGAGGTGATACAGTAACGCGCACCGCCTATTTCTTGCGCAGAAGAGCGCGAATGATCGACAGAAGAATGTTTTAGGTGCTTGTCACCTTCGAACGTCATGTAAGTTGCTCCTTTTTCCGTCTTTAATTGAGCACTTGACATAAACTGGAAACGCAGTGTTCTCCGCGGCTCTTTGTGTGACCTCGTCGATGTCAACATTGTTACAATGCTCCGCCGAAGGACAGTTGTTCCTTCTTGTCTTTGGATGCGCCCTAACCTATCGTTGAGGCATTTTCTCTTCGGGTTCGGGAATGCGTAGCGCTTGCGGACGAAAATTGATCTCCTCCTTGGAGCTCGGCAACGGCAGTTGTTGGAGACAAGCCGGCTGCTATTGCTGGAAAAGTTCGAGTCTATTCAATGGAAGAAGTGGTAGGCCTTTGTGCGCCACCTTCCGTCATGGAATGCAGCAACGAAGGGCGGTCGAACCGCCTGGGAAAGTTGAAGGCAAAGAACGGCTTGCGTAACATCTTCTTCCTCAACGTTCGAAGGAAGAACGAACGACGACGGCAACAACATCGGCTGGACACTGGCAGTTCATCCCGCCCTGACGTACCAAGGAGAATGACCGCTATTGTTGGATCGTCCGGAGAGAAGTTGGTGAACAAATTTGCCACTTGGTCCGGCCGGCTGTCCCGCCACGGTCAGCGATGTGCGTATGACGGTGTACTTTTCTATTTGCTTCAATTGTGATACGTCCAAAACTGGTCGGTCACTGTTGTCCTGCCGATGGCGATGCCACCGTGGCCGCCGCTGTTCTTCGTCACTTCAACAGGGCACCTTTATTCGCTTGAATTCTTTGCTAAGTGCTCTCTTGAGCGCATCAATGTGTTCGCCTTGTTTGCTTGGTCGATTGGCGTTCCACCGTCGTAGTCCACGCGCGAGGTCGGCGGAACGTCGAGTCTTATCGAGTGTGCTCATTTCGATTTTAGGAAAAACCTTTTTCTTTGATTTCTAGCCAGTTAACAGTCACGATAATCTTGTTCGAATTATTTAAAGATGCGCAGGTCATTTCATACAGTATCACATATGTGCGGTATAGTTGGCGCGTTGTCGTATGGTAAAATTCGTTAAGTTACTCAACTGTCTGTCTCCTCTCTAACGTTTAACTGTGCTGGTGTTTGTTCTGCTGACAATACACTTGTCGATGGGCTCTTGACAAGCAGCAGCGTTCCTTTAGCTGAATCGGTTGCAGTTGTCACGTCAGCTGCGCTCAGCGATTGACCCGCAAGAGCGCAGATCTTCATCCGGCTCGTGGCAGATTGCGTATTCCCTAATTATATAGGTTCATTATTAAGTTTTAGTTACGCCTAAGCTTGTGGGCGTGTGCTTCCTTTGACCGTACCACATTTAGGCATTAACAATACAGAAGGCGTAAGGCCGCGGGAGATGGCTCCTGTTCACGACAGGATGAACGACCGACAGGCCATGTGGCTGTGGCAGAGCAGTGGTAATTTAGCTATGCCCCAGACAATCGTCACCCATAGAGAAGCTGTTGCAAACAAGCCGTACTGTTCAATGAACAACCTTGCAAGTAACAGTGGTCATGGAATTGGCAAGCGTATGGAGCGCATTGCCTCTTTGGATCCAATATTTGGCGAGGACGAAGAATTGAATGGCAGTTCCATTAAGGGTTTTACCAAAATGCCTCAGCGGCAACATCTGCCTTCCGTTCGCGGGTCTGCATGGGACATTTGTCGAGAAGGTCGTTACGATCAGCGCAAATCGCCTTCAATTGAGCAGCCCAATTCAAAAGGAGCCGTTAAGAAGCAGTCCGCTTTTGTACGCGGTTTATGCGATTTGGCCAGCGTGGAGCGTTTGAAAATGTGGAAAGCAAAACTGCCTTTGGTTAGCCGCAACCGACATTCGTCAAAGGCGTCTGCAACAGCCACTACTACCTTTGCCGCCGTTGTCGCCGCGGGTGCGCACAGCAGATCCAGACGATTCGGTAAGTCGATGCATATTGCTTTTTAAAAAATCTTTTTCAAAGAAACTAGACGACGCTGATTGCGATAGGTGGGTGATTTGAATGAGCTCTTCACTTTGTCTAAAGGCCATTTTACGTTAATTTAAAAAGATTGATTGTGGAAGCATAGTATCTAAAGTCAGTCGCGAATCGAATAGCAAATCCATACTCGCTACAGAGCTCTTACCCATTTTGCATTGGTTCTCATTGGTCGTACAGTCACAATGCGCAGAGGCGTCGAGCAAACCAAAGGCGTAATTGCTGTTACGGTTTTATTTTGGTCCTTTAAGGATTGTTGAGTTCAATTTTGTTTTGCTGTTAATCGATTAGTAAATTTACGATTTCAAAACATGCGCCCGACACCCCGTAGACGACCTGCCGATATATTGCGCCCATTATTGTCGCGCGCAATTAAACTGAGCACTTCTTCAAGTTACTTTTCTTCATTTTACGTCATCAAAAGATCAGTGAACTTTGGCAAAATATAGGAATGCATTGATTACTTTCCGCACGCTTTTTATTCTTCAATATTGCCGCGAGGGTTCCCCATTGACTGTTGAGTCAAATTGAATTTTCAATTGAAGGCTCCGTTGTTGGTCGATCCGTTAAGCTTTTGTAGAAGTGTTCGAGTTGCTTATTTTGGATTTGATTTTAAAAGTCGAGTTGTCCGCTGTTGGTGCGCTCTAACTAACAGCGGACGACCCCCACTGCACCCAAACTTAAATTTTCCATTTGTCCATTGTTCAAGGCTGAACAAAAGCGACGAAGCAAACATTCTGAAGGGCGACATATGGGACGAGTGTTGTCATACTGTTTGAGCAATGCGGTCGAAAGAGGGTGGAATGATAACACTCTCTCTTAGCGGCGTCTGTAATGATTCATCGGTTGAGTTCAATTAAGTGTCAACTTTTTTTCGCATAAAGTTTGAAAGAAATAGGACATATTTACACATAGCCAATATGGGCTCCATCAGAATCGTGTCGCAGCTTTTGCCCTACGACGCCGCAGAATTTAGTTCAATGTCATGCATGGCCAACCACTGTATTTTTCTGCACGTGTTTCGTTAAACTCTTTAATGTAACACTGCTTTTAAAAGGTGAGTTTGAAAAGGGGCAATTTTGGAATGGTGAGCTTTAGCTGACCAATATTACTGATTTGAATTAGCTCAAACCGTTCGTGTGACGCATTTCAATCAATGAATGCGAAAACGATTTTGTATCACTGCATTTTATAGCGTTAGTAAAATTGATTGAGCTTTCAATTTCTTCGTAAGCTTACAGGGTAAACATGAATGGTTCTCCTTAATTTTAGCGTAACGCGACGTGAAGTAGTTGGAAAATTGCTTCTCATTTCTTCGAGGTTTTGGTGAAGCGCGACGACTGAGCAATTTTTGATTACTTATTGATCACAAGTAGTTTCCATGGTTAACTTTCTCGTCTTCCTCATATACTACTGTTGCTGTGTCCAAAATCTGCCTTTAATCATTTCCAACGCTGCTTCGTTGCATAGGCGGAAATTCGTTGCGCTTTTTTTATTTTACTTTGTCCTACCACGAATGCTTGTTAGCTTTGCAAGCTGTTGAATGTTTGACTGGTGGAATGCGGTCGTTTTAAGCGTTGCCTCTTATAAATAGAAATGGCGAAGCGTTTGGTGCCAGGAACAAACGAAGCACTACCTCTGACGTACCGAATTTTACGCCATCCATTCTGCTCCCTTTTGGTCATTTTTGTTTTTAAAAAATCTGCTTCCATTCAAATTTATCGACCTCAACGATAGCGGCTGTTGGTCCCATCTGGAATGTTGAAGCAAAGAGCGCGTTTTGTTGGCGTTCGCGCGCGCACCCCGTCGTTAGCAAGCAACTGCTTGCTTCTTTTGTGCCCCCCAACATTTAATGGATGAGGCGGTTAGTTTATTTTTGCCGCTTCGTAATTTGTTTCTTGTCATTTTTCGTTGGACGAACGCACATTCAATTGGGAATTTGTTTTGTGCGACAGCTGCGCTAAAACCCATTTCCTATTGGTGCAATGACTTTGCGCTGGTCGAGTGTTGCTTGATTGATATGCCCTTTTCACTTGGCTACACCGCAGGACCGACTGGTCATTGCTTTCAGCTTTTGGTCCCCGTGGGAGGTGTGCTGCCCAAATTTGGTGTTCTGCGTTTTTTCAAGTCAGCCCAAAATCTCCCATTAGTCATAGATAATAATCGTCAGTAGGCAGTGATTGTAGTTGCTATGCTTAAGGAGTCATTTGCAACTCTGTTCAAGTATTACTTCGACCCATTGACCATTCTAAGCTTTATAGGAAGAATGCCGTCACAATTTGGAACTCCTTAGAGCCTTTAAGGGTCACTTGAACGCTCAGCCGCGATTTACATGCTCGCTTTCATTTAAAAATGCGAACTGTAATTTCTGTACACAATTTCCCGCTGCTGCTGTTTGCACTATGATGCGAACTGTTCCGGTCCACTAAGCCGACCAGTGGTGCACATAGTTGCATAGTACGCAAGTTTGCAGCTTATTGGAGGTCCTCCCTTGCCGCGTGGTCGGTCAATCTTTTTGCCCACCAAATAAGCGCGGAATACTTTTTTCCTTGCTCTCCTTTCTCGGCTTCAGTTTGTTTGTCATTTGCTTATTATGTTGAACATGAAGAAGTTGTTTCATGGTCGCCTTAAGCTCGGACGCAGCAGCGGCAGCAAATGTCGTACAGTCGATTTGCAAGGTAAAGATTCAGGGCCCATTGTTTGTGAGCACAATTGTGTCGTGTGATCTTACTGACTAAGCAAATAATACAACCCGGTTGCGACTTGATCTCTATCAATCCGTCCACTCTTCAAAGCTTCTTAGAGAACTGTGTTAGCTCATCTTAGACTTTTCCCGTTCGAACCTGCGGACGGTCATGTTCAAATATGTGTGGAAAAATCGTCGTACCAACGGTGAGAGTTAGTGTTTCCATTCCACCTGTCTTCGCGCGTTCTTGAAGCTCCATTCCTGACGAAGCAAGTGCGGCGTTGTGCCGCAACTTATTTGGATGCATGTTTAATCGATGCCTGCTTTATATATCCATTGTGCAAACAATTGTCCTCAGGTCGAAGACCGCGGATCGGTCGAGTGCTACTGGGTCGGTCGCATGGTCCAGCAATGTCTCAGCGCTGTGTTTGTTCGTCTGTATGCACAATGCTCAAACTTGTCTTCCCTTGAGCGTCATGGAAAACCTTTCCCGACCATGTGTCCCCCACCCGTTGAGGCCAAAGTTCATTAGGGCATTCCCCTTCGACTGTGGATTAGTGGGAGAACTATTTTTCAGAAGGTCACAAAGCTGACGCGTTGGATTGGCGCCCAAAAGATGGAGGGCGACCATCTGCACTTTCGCTTTGTTGTTATTGACCAGTGAATGAATGCGCCTCCCCACTTGGTCAGTGAATCGCCCTTTGTGTGCAGCTGTATCCATGTGGAGTTGACGGTGTAACTATGTCGGCAAAACATACTCCACTGCCTCGTTCGTTCTTTCACTTCGTCCATTACTCGTGGCTGGGCAAGGCAACATTGCTCACAGCTGCGGTTGTCTAACGTCTACTAAAAGTACTTCTGCCGGCGCATGTGGATAAGCAATTGCAGCGGCAGCAGCAACCGCAGCATTTGCAGAAGCGTATTGCACTTGTTTCAAAGTGTGATAGCTGTCGGTTTTTAGCCGGACTGTTAGGTCCATTTTCTGCCATTTTGCCTCCGTCTCCGTACACATTCACAAACGCATCGGCAGGATCGCATGTCATACGATTGCGCATTTCAGGTCAGCAAAGTCCGCTCGCTATGGCGGAAGAGGGAAATTACGACGTTCCAGTGACACCGAACCGGTTTGATCAGGAAGGCGACTCCAAAAGCGCCGCCGCACCGATTAGCACTGGCACTCGAATGGTCAATGCCTATCTTTATTATCAGCAGAGAAAGGCAGCTGCTGGCCAGCTTGCTCCTCAGGACCGTCGGACCAACGAACATTCCGAGACGGTTGCAAATGGCAATCCGAGCTCGCAGCAGCTTGCCAACCGAGTCTATAGGAAGGTTAGTTTCATTTTTAAAAAATCTTTCCCACAAATCGGCTATTCAATAGTTGAATATATTTTACTGTTGTTCAGGGTCAACAGCAATTCAGAGACGTGATGGAGCAACGTCGGCCTCGCTACTTTGCCTCTGCGTATGCTCAGAATTCAGCCTACGACAATCCGGAAAATTTAATGGCCTCAAGAAAGTTGAGAAGTATCAATGAAATCGAGTCGAAGCGTAGCGGCAGCAGCAGTCACCATTCAAATGCGATGGTTTTGCCTCCTCCGGTTAAGATCGTTGCTTGCGGAGGGGTGCCAGTCAATCCGGTAAGCGTTGTCCCATTTGTAAGTGCTTCTCAATGGCGGCACTTGTTCTTCAAAGAGTCATTGTTAACTCTAGTCACGTAGACGTTGTAAAATCCACGTTGCTTAGTCGATTAATGCAGGCGAAAGTTGATGTTTCACGTTTCAAGAGTGTGGCTGACAATGCTGACAGAGGGCAGCACTGTTTGCCAGACACCTCTTCGTCGTTAGTCGCTTGCTCTCACTATCTGTCTTTTGCCTGTTTCGTTGGAAGGATGCGTATTTGCAGGATCAACCACGCCTGGTGAAACCGTCCGCATTCCGTCCAGTTCAACCGTCCGGCTGGCAAACGGCAAAAGCTTCATTGGTCGAAGTGACCGAAGATTCGGACAAGCGCAAACCGGTTGGTGTTACTCCGCCTTTTCCGGTCGGCGGCTCGAAAAGTATCCATCAGAAGCACTTTCCAAGCGGTGCCACTAAAGTGACCGTAGGCGGCGACTGCTTGGGCGAGTCAACTTCTTTGAGCAATGAAGGCGAAGTTGATCAACTAAACGGTGGTAGTAGTAGTGGTCTTCACTCGCAACGTTCGCACCAGTCGAATTCGGATAAGCAGTCAATTCAAGCGGAGGAATACGTAGTTACGCAATCGTCGTCGCTTCCCGTATTTCAACGACGCATTGGTTGGTTGTCAAAGAACTCATTTGTTTTCTAGCAATCTCGCGGACCGAGTTCCGAAAGGGGCAGCTTAAGTTCGCCGGTGAAAATGAGTCGTCAGGAAAAGTTTGATCAAATTGCTATTGTAAATGGTACGTCGTCGTCGTCGTACGGTTGCCAAGCGGCAGTGGGCACCGAAGCTCAGACAAATCCGGGTCAAACTAGGCAAAGTACATCGCGTAGTAGCCGAAATTCGTCAGGCATTCAGGTGACTCCTTCGCCTTCGGATTCCGGAGTGGCTGAGATAGAGGTGACAACAATTGACTTTGCATTAAAGTTGGAACAACTTATTTTTTGTTGTCATAGGCAACTCTGCGAGAAAAGGATGCCGAAATCGCAAATCTGAGAAGCACGATGGAACACAATGAGCAAGTGATCATCCGTGTTTATCAGGTGTCAACTTGTTCGCTATTTTTTTTGTAAATATGCAAATTCTGTTTTTCTTTGCGCTTAGGAGAAGGAAGAACGTTGGCAGGAGAAGCTACGCGATTGGGGCAGCCGTCTCCAAGCGTCCGTACGAAACGAGCAAAGGCTCTTATCGCAAATCCATTGCATGCGAGAAGAGATGGGCGAATATCAGACGCAGATAAATAATTTGTTCGCCGAAAAGCAAGGATTGCAGAAGAAGGTTCGACTTCCCATTTATTTCTTACACTGTTGAATTTGTTGTTTCTTTTAGATTCGACAAATGGAAAATGAAGTATTCGAACTGAGGGCACAACTTTCCAATCGAACGAAGCAGTGGAGCGTCTGCAAGAACTGCTCAAGCGTTTTTGTGCCTCAAACACATCAGCAGCAGAACCAGGTGAGTTGTTTTGTCTTTTTTTTTAAAAAAATGCCCCACACTCTGTTCGTTTGGCAGGAATTGTGTCCGTCGAATTCTACGGACGCGGTGCGAAGTGAACTGGAAGCTCTTCGCCTGGAAATTTGCGAAATTCGCCATTCCCTTCAAGGCCAAGCAGCTTGAACACAATTGTGACGCGACCGCAGAAGGGAACACCGAATGAATGACGATGAGCTGTCCAATTGCTTTTCTGCCCTTTCCTCATTCTCTCTCTCTTTCAGTTGCTGCTGTGATTGGTGAGAGAGTTGGTAAAGTTTTGGACGGTTAGTCGTACTGCTAAATAATTGGCCAATAATTAAAAATTTCGCGCGTTTGCTAGTGAGCGCAAAATTAATGAGAGTTTGGCCATATGCAGCTCCCGAATTCGTTACAAATCTACATTGTAGGGCGTCTTATGTTTCATTTCAAAGTGGACGCCGCTGTGCCTAGTTGTGAAGTCAGCCTTTGTTGCATATGCAGTGAAAATGTCTTTCGTTTTCAAAAGTTGACCGCGTGTAACCTGCGTTCGCTCACATTACTTGAGCGCATATACCGTATACCGGTTCGTTGCGGCCGCTATTATAAAACAAGGGAAAACATTTAGTTTTCCCTTGTTTTATAATAGCGGCCGCGTTTCTGATCATTTTTTAAATGTAACTACAACAATGTATTAATAGTTTCTTTTGTTTATGCGTTCCTTAAATTTGCATGAATTGTAAGCGTAATGGAGGCGTCAGCGATTTTTTTACGCTTTGTCAATTTATTCATTTTTCAAATCAGTAGTTTCTACTGTCGGTAGTTCGGTGTGCGCGCGTAAAAAATAAATGCGCAAACTTAGCGACGATAAAACAGATAACGACGTCAAGTTCGACTGTTCACTCAGCGCTGACTTTTTAAGTTGATTTTGGCAGACTGCTCGCAATAAAGTGCAACTGTTTCAGTAAACTTTGCGGCTCAATTCGCGCGACTAAGAACGCTTGCACTAATTTGACAAATGAAGCTCCTTTTGCAGCTGTTGACTGACAAATGGCGCTGCTGCTCAGTCGCTTGTTTTTCAGCGAATGTTCGAGGTGCTAACTTTGAACGCGGGCTGGTAAAAACGCGCAAGATTACGATACCAGTTTACCGTAAAAGATAATTAGGTTCAATGCAATCCGCCCTACGAAATGCGCAATATTTGAGTTTTATGATGGTCGTACAATACTTTTACGATAATATATCAAAAACATTAGGCGAATAAAGAATGAATCTGCGGCTCTTTTTGGCTTTGCGCCTAACCGTCCGAAAAATGCAGGTTCCATTGGCGAGAATGCAGGAGTTTTGGTTAATCGTCGCTCAGTTAACGATTGCTGACGAAAGAAACCGTTAATTCATCGACGATTAACCATAAAAGCCAATAATCCTGTTTAGAAAGGTTCCGGATTAGTTTTATCGTTCCGTTACTGTACCTTATTCCAACAGCGTTGGGCAGCAATCATGACGATTGTGGTTATTCGATTATGTATTGAATGAACTATCTTGTGCGTACAGGTGATATCAAAGCTCAAGAAAGTCACTACGCGCATAGGCGGAGTGTTGTACCGCCTGTTCGGCGGAACAAATCAGTTGGGCTTCAGGAAATTTATATTACCACGGGAAAAGTTGTTTATGCCACAAATTCTTCCTATAAGTAATAAACGAATACGTTAGGGGGAAGATTTTTATTATTATTAAACAAATATACAAATGTTATCCTGTTGCCAAATACTGGTCTAAAACGCTTAGCCCATCTTCAGGCAGTAACGATTTCGAATGCTTATAAAGTAATTTAAGCGGAATATTATTGTCGCGAAGAATACATCTTGATTATACTTTCTCGGCAGCGGTAGTATTCGTAATGGATCGGCTGTCATTATGTCCAGCAAACGCTTTTAAGTCGGCTTTATTTGCTCGCTTGATTGCTTATTTGCTCATATTCCGTAAGTATGACATAGAATTTCATCTCGTCAGCTCGTTTACTCATGGTTTGTGTACTTACCGTACTCTTGAAAATTGCCGAACGAGTTCGTTTTTTGTGATGACTTAACCCGTCTGTATGAATTAATGTGTGTAAAACAGTATCATTACATTCAATTTCGCGATTTTCGGAAGGCCTTCGTTCGCTGCTCCATCGTTTTGAAGCGAGCGTTGCGTTCCCAAAAGTGACCCGTTGGAAATTTCTAGAATGATTTGCAGGTTAGAATATACTAACGCCAAGCGATAGTAGGCAAATGCGTTCGATGTTTGAACTTACTGTTTGCGTATTAGTTTAAGAGGAAAATTTTGGACGAATTTGTAGTGAACTTCGGCAAACGCTTTTTTTAGCTAGCGTTAGACGACTTAAATAAGTGGTGATTTCAAAACTGTCAGTTTTCTATGTAAAGAACGTCTGCGTCCGGATAATAATAATTAACATTGAGTCGCACATCTACTCTGCCAGCTTTTGGCAGGGCGTTTTATCAGGTTTTTATTTCGTGCTAATATTCTTTCATTTCATTTAGCCGTTATGGACACCAAATTTTGGAAAGCTTATCGTCACATAGGTGAACTGCCGAACTGGTGCCTATTTTCCAAATGGGCCATTCCGCTAATGGAGCTTCCGGTACGCAATTTTTGCTTTTTCTTCCATCCTTATCGCTTTAACATATAAATAATAAGCGTGCTAACAAACTTACTGTATCAATAACATTGTTAAGGTGCCTCACATTTCATCTGCGCAACATTCAGACCATTCCGTGATAGGTTTGCATTCATAGTTGGATTGAATTAGACGCATTGTTACAATGGCTTTCTAGATTATATTTCTTGCTTTAAAATGCCTCTTTGGTGCCGTCAATCTTGCTTAGCAGCCAGGAGGTATATGTAAACATAAGAATTTCCAGAAGACGCTAAGGTCCTGCCAATATTGGCATTTTGTGAATAATTGTGAGAGATCTCTAAGTTCAGCAATCCTTTTACTTTCTATTAAAGAGAAGTAAATGAAAAGTAAGTTAGTTACGTACTGTACCTTGGTTAATAAGTCGCTCATCCGTCGGTTGGTAGAACAGTCACTTAGTTACACATGCTGAATACATAACAAAGGACAAGAAAAGGCGTAGAAGATCCTCAATGTCAAGTTAGCATAAAAATTCTTACCGATCAGTACTGATTATGTAACTTGACATTGAATTTTCAAACAAGGTTGTTAAAACACATTGTTGGCGATATACTCTATCTTAATTTTGTAAGCATTGCAGACAGCTATTACTTCAAAGTTGCACTGCGTGTTAATTTTTCCGGGTCTTGTCGATTATGCGCCCCACCGTGTGAGAAATGCAGGTTCCTTTATTTTTAAGCATGGCTGCCATCATGTTCTCCCCTTAACTAGGTCTAAACTAAAGTATAAGCAGCCTTATGCTTAGGCTTAGGGTAGGGCAGTACAGGATGGCCAGCAAAGTTACACAGGACCCATTCTTTTCCATATATAAGTGTAAGGGTTTTTTGTCTAAAACCCTTTTAGGTTAAGAGGTGGAATCCTTTAATTGGCTGAATGGTTTTGCAAGTGTGATGAAGTATTGTAGACATTGTAGACACCTGAACTGGTTTTGACGTAGCATTGTGCTACTACTACTGCAAGGCATTTAAATGGATGCTTCCTTATAACTCAGAATGTCATTATGAAAGCGCTGCCCTGCTTTGAGTTTGGGTAGCCTATTTTTGTGTCGCATTTGACCCTAAATTTTCCCCGTCAAAGACTAGCTGCTTATTCAAAGTTCCGTCGCCATTATTGTATGAAAGTGTGAGAGTTTCTACACAATAGAAATGCTTTACTGTCCCGTTAGACCGATTAAGCAGTACACAACGTTGACAACCGAAGATTTCAGGAACAACCTGTTTTTCCATCGTCAGTGAGGGCAAATGCTCCCTTCGAACTAATCATGTTCCTTATGGAACAACTCACTTTTCTTTTAGCGAAAATTAGCATAAATATTCAAAGAATAAAAATTGCGAACTAACATCCGTGACGATTGGCATTTGCTTTGTTGCACAGTTGGCCACCATTTTTCAAATGCTGAATCGAAACGTCGTAGGACTATCACGTGATCTGTTCCATGCAGAGAACTAAAAATGCGTTCTAAGCATCTGTATTTCAAGTACTGTATTGTCTATGTACGCTTATGGGAATCTCCGTTTAACTCTGTTCCCCCTGGAATTTGCCATTGAAAACTACAGCCGCGTAGTCATTACTCATTTAAATTTATAGGGAAGAGTTTGGCAGAGTTCATTCCACGTTCTCATTGTCAAGTGTGAAATTAATTGCTATGCGAAATCGCAAATGAGTTTGTCCGTGCGTCTGTCCAGGCAGGTTGATCGCCGCTCTTCTACTACATAAAAAAACGTTCGTACATTATTGAGGCACTATTTTTTCTCAACGTTGGCTTTTCTTTGCGTCTCCAATCGTTTGGCTAACAGTCAGTGTATGCTGACCTGAAATTCCGTTTCGCAATTGCAGGTCGGATGCCATTACGTGAACGCCTTTATGGCGAAAGACTTCGGTGACTTAATCCACCACACGGATGGCCATATTGTTCCACTTGAGAGGAAGCGTTGTAAAGATGGGTCAAACGGGTGACTGATTCCGGCATTAATTCTATTGTTACATGAAAGCTCAATGGCAATTTGTCATTATACTTTGGAGTTCGGCACAGAAAATATCGCTCGTACATTTCGTTTCCACAGATTCAACTGTGACCAATCGCAGAGAGCCGTTAACCCAATCGTCAGCGAAGGCAAAGTGACTTTATGCAATTTTCCGCTTCTTTGTGTGGAATGGAATTGATGATGACCGTCCGTACGGTAGCTGAGTTATTTGATTGACGGCGCGATTATTTTTCAAGACAGCGCCACCGCCACGCCGCCGTACTCTTCTCAGTTTGTTCCATCTTCACTCCAAACGTTGCTAAATGGCACTTAAGACGCTTTGGATAATATCGCTGTTGGCGTTGCTAACCCGTTTTGGTGTACCGTTGGACAATGGTTTGTCGTTGACCCCACCAATGGGATGGCTCAGCTGGGCAGCGTTCGGTTGCGAGCTAAACTGCATTCGTCATCCATTACGCTGCATAAATGAGCAACTGTATATGGACATGGCTGATCGAATGGTCGAGGATGGATACCTTGCTGCCGGCTACAACTTTGTCAACATTGACGACTGTTGGATGAAGATGACACGAACAGCTGATGGCCGCTTGGAAGCGGATGCTGATCGTTTTCCTTCAGGTATGCAAAAATTCACCAACTCTACTACACTATTCTACACGTATGCTCTTATTTTAAGGTATTCGTTCCCTGGCGGAATACGTAAGTTGGCAATTAAATATTTTTGTGCGACTACATTATTGCCCTTTATCATTAGATGCATAGGAGGGGATTGAAGCTTGGTATATACGCTGATTTTGGGAAGAAGACTTGCGCTGGTTTCCCTGGAAGTATGGACTACCTTAAACTGGACGCGGCAACCTTTGCTTCCTGGAACGTGGACATGCTCAAGTTGGATGGATGTGCCGTCAACGTTCAACTGATGGCAAAAGGTATCACGCGCTTGCTAAGAGTTTATCATCGTTATGGAACAAACAGTTGGCGCGTTAAAGCTCCCACTTACATCTGTCAAGCTAACTAGCAATCGCAGTAGGTCTGATTCAAAAAGTCAACTTTTCCGTTTCCGCGGTAAAGTGCTTCGTGGAAAATAAGGCTGCCGATTTCAGCAAAGGAAAGCTGATTAGCTGGCAGCTCCTTTGTTTTCCACGAAACAGTTCAACATAGTATGCATAATTATGCAAATGAATGATCTGACAGCTGTCGTATTGGATTGACAGCCGAACTTTGCTTTCTCATTACCTTTTTGGCAAGTTAACCGGATCGAATGGTGTATTCTCACAAGATAATAGAGACTAAATTAGACAAAGAACTAACGTGAAACTGGTATCACCTGTGGGGACGCACACTGAGCATACTTTCACTGCTGTTGTTGCATTTGTAAGAACTTAGCTCAAAATGACTTGCTAATTTTGGTTGTAGTTATTCGATAGGAAAGTTATGTACTAACTATATGTGTCAAGAATATGTAATTTGTTTTATACTCCTAAATAAGAGCATCAGTTTGGGAATGTGCCAATATCCATGTTGATTAGAGATATAAACCGCATGCAAGGCGGATATCGCGATCTATTATTAATACTATACAGCATCTCAGCTTCAATGCTAACAGATAGTGATAAACTTATTAATTTGCCCCTCTTGTACGTCATCTTATCCAACGGAATGTGAAATGCTTCTTTTGAAAGCTCTTCCTCAGGCGAATAAGCCCCTAAGTCTTCCTTTAAACTTAAAATGGCGACTGCTTGGATATTGTCAGTTATGCACCCCACCACCTTACTGTAACTTTGCCGGCCATGTTGTTCTGCTCTTGCCTTAGCCTAAGCCTAAACAGAAGGCTTACATTTCGGCTTAGCCTTAGGTAAGGGCAGAACATGCTCATCAGTAAAGGCAGAATGGCATGGCCGCACGCTTAGCATAAAGGAACCTGCATTTCTCAGACGGTGGGGCACATAATCATCAAGAGACCCAACCTTTTGCAGGAAACTGATGCGACTATTTTTAATACTTACAGAATGACATAGGGTTGCACAACGTAGACAGTTATCTTAAAATCAATAAGCTGTTATTCAGTGATCAATGCGTCTACGTTAAGTTTTATGCGTCACGGAAAAGTCAGTAAAAATTTCTTGTTCAAACACTTCTTGCGCTGGAGTTCACGCCAAAAATGGCTAGACGCTTTAAGGTTACCCGGAAATGGGATTGTACTTGAACCAAACCAAGCGTCCCATTGTCTACTCATGCAGTTGGCCATTCTACGAAACGTACAAAGGAATGGAAGTATGCCGGATTGCAACTCTTAAGATTGGTTTCATAATGGACCATTTTTAGCCCAACTATACCGCCGTAGCGGAAAGCTGCAATCTATGGCGTTCCTACAACGACATAGACCTCAGCTGGCGATCCGTTCTTAGCATAATCGATTGGATGGACAAAAATCAAGATAAAATCATCCCTGCAGTCGGACCCGGTCGGTGGAATGATCCCGACATGGTACCAATGGCATTTCTATTGTTGACCTTTAAAAAGCATTCCTTTCTTCAAGTTAATCATTGGCACCCCGCAACTAACGATAGACCAGGCAAAAGTTCAAATGGCATTATGGTCTATTTGGGCATCGCCATTAATTATGTCCAACGATTTGCGGTTCATTACTAAGGCTAACAGGGATATATTGCTTAACCGGAAAGTAATTGCGGTCGATCAAGACCCATTGGGCATAATGGGACGTCTAGTGCATAAGGTGATCCTGCAAAAGCCTTTTCCTTACCTCATCATACGGTATTTTCGCTTTAAGGTCTCTTTCGTGAGCATTTATTTAAAGCCAATCACTCCTGTTAACAAACAAGGCGACACATCTTTTGCCATTGCGTTCTTTAATCGACATCCCACCGACAAGGTAACTTCTTCATTTCAACGGTCAGACTATGTCCAATGGCATCTGGCGTAGGCTATTGTCACCGTGGACCATATTAAGCAAATAGGTTTGGACAGCCCTCTTGGATACGTCGTAGTGGACGTCTTTTCTGGGCGCAGTTATGGTCGTCTCTTGCCGGATGATAGGTTCCACTGCATTGTCAATCCAACTGGAGTAATCATGGTCACTGCTTCGGTGGCTTAACTCGATCCTATCACGTGTACTTCGTTTGTACTTTCTAAGACTAAAGTGAAAATGTCTCTTTGGCAGTGGTGAAGTAACGTGAACATTGACTAGCTTATTTGGCAGTCTCGGAGGGCGACAGAGGTAAATACGTAACACGATTATGTAAATGCAAACGACGGGAACAAGTTTGGTATAGAGAGAGAGATATGGCGAAGCGTGTAATAAACAACAAGCACATGCAACGACTAAGCTTCGTTCAACTTTTCAATTAGTAGCGATTCGTTCTCGTCCATTAACAGATCCCCATATTCGACCCATCGCATATAGGAAAGCAATGCCCTTTGGCAATGACTTTTGTCGTTCAAAATTAGCCCCTCTGCCATGTCCATATGCATTAAACGGCGCCTTTCGATTTCGACAAGCTGGCAAAAAAATGACGTGAGAACAATCGAACCGGATAATTGAAGTAGAAGAAACGTACGCTTTTTTCGAATGCCTGCAGCTGACGTTTGAAGCCAAAGTTTGGACTTGCACGATGTCGAGTGCTTCGAACAACTTTCAAAGCTTCCCGCCAACCCAAATCTGTCACCGACATTACGTAAGCAATGACGAAGGTAACGCTGCGACTAATGCCCAGCATGCAATGGACCAGAACGGAGCCTGTCAGTTACAAATTGAACAGACGCAGACTGGAAGAATGAAAAAGCTTACCACCAGTCAACCGCGCCGCGTGAATGAAGTCGTTCACTTTGCTTACGTGCTCGAGAATATTTTCACTTTCTTGATCCGAGATTTTGACCAACAACTGTTGGCGACCGTCGTTGAATGGCTGCGCTCTGTCGTGAATGCTCACGATGTGCGAAATATAAAACATTTACGCATAGCCAGCGAACCCTGACTACGGTATAGCTTACCTTCTTTTCGTTCAAAGCTCCTTCGTCGCGTGCGTCTCGACAACTACCAACGTACAATCCTTGCAGTATGAGATTCATTCTTCTGCCGAGCTTTCAATGGCAAGTCTGCGCTCAATGAACACCCACGTTTTCCGGACCAATGGCAGCACGGCGCAGCGTTCCAGGAACGCGTTATAGCAAAAAAATTTCTCCTCCAAACTGCGCAGCGAAAAGGAGGATCGTAATCCGGAATGCAGGTAACATAGTAAGTCTTACTGTCATAAGTTTCACCCGCCCAATCTAAGGACGCAAAAATGTTGTTACGCATCTGGTAAGACAGCGTTTTATTCGCTAACTACAGAAATGCGATAATTTGTACTACTTGATAGTCAGCCCTCGTGAATGCTATCGTAAAGGCCTTCTTCAGCTGAAATGATCTTGCTCTTTGCTTCGTTGCTGTTGCATTTTCCATTTAAGCTGACCTTTAAAGGCATGTTGGAACACCATGAAAATCGCGGAAGCGTATTCCATTTCCGCGGCTGGAGAAACGCGTCTGCAAATGCGTGTCATACGGCCTGCGTCAACCATCGACGTGCAACATCGTCAAACTGGACTTTTGGTAGCCCACATACGTACCACCTGGTGCCAGTGGCTGCTGTCGCACTTTCTGTATTTGTGGGTGGATTTGTCGACCGACCAATGCCGCACGGCAACGGGTGAGTCCTCAACTTTGTCTACGCCTTTAGTTTCTGCTTGTCCCGACTTTCCCAGAATCTCGCGTCAGCAATATGCAATTTAGGCAGTATTGATTTGGGAATAATTTTCGAACTGTAGCAATGATAGCGCGTGCGCGCCGGTTCACCGTTAGTTCATGATGACCAGAAGCGTGTCGTAAATTTAGTATTTCCAACCTAATTACCCTTGTTTATCGTCTTATTGCTGCCGCCCCGAACTGTTTATGTTGTGGTAAAACTTGTCGAAAGGTGCCCTTAGTTTTTGCGAGTCCAAAAGGATAGATAGTTTTCTGCGAGCTTTGGAAGGCACATATGACTTTTTCGTGCTTTCTTCTCCTCCTTTGGGCTGCATGCACCAACTGGTATGCGGTGCAAATGTACCAACCGCCTCCAGCGCCGGTGTATGCTGAAGGGCCAAAGTGTAGAGTAGATATGTCGTTGATTCCTTCCGCTGAAAGAAGCCGCATTTATGCAACTACTTCATCTGCAAATCTGCAATGTGGAAATAGTACGTTACAGTTTCCTGTTAGACAAGTTGTACAACTGGTATCTGTTTTTCCAGTGTTGCAATGCTATAACTCCAGCCATGACACTGCAATGGCTAATGGAGCTCCATTTGAAAGACACAGTGAGATCAATTGCGAGCAGTGCCTGAAGAGGTGTGAGGAGAAACGTGCCCCAGGCGGAAGATATGAGTGCCTCTCTGTCGTCTATGACTATGTCCGCAGCGTATGTGACCTGTACTCTGTGACGGGAAACACGTGGCCGCAGTGCTTGGCTTCAATGAAAGGATATGTCTACTTCAGGTATTTGAAACGCTCCGTTTATCGTAACCATATAAAACTTAATTATCTTTTGCGTCAGACCGACTGGCCATTGCGTGTCTGCTCCAGAACCGCAACTGTTCTCATGCCAGCTACCAAGGAAGCGAAAAATGATTCTTGTAGAAGGGTCAGTGAGCACATCTCCTGCATTCGTGCCTCTTGGAAGTCACAATAAGCTGGAATGTTTGAAAGCTTGCGAGGAAAATCGGGTATTTGCATGGTTGGCATGTTTGCATGCTTAAGGTTGCTTTCGTAGGAGAAAGGTGGCAATGCTTTGACATTAGGCAACATTTGCCGCGCTGCTATGTACGCTCAGAGTCAATGTCAACTTTCTCCGAACCCATTAGACTTCCGAACATTGAAAGAAATGCCTGGGGGCGTTGTGGCGGCCGTAAAGTGTTTTCAAGGTTTCGCAAAAAGTCAAACTGTTGTCCAAAATGGTTGTATACTTCTTTTTAAGATGTGGAACCGTGTCCATATCCATTCCGAGTAATGCAACAGCGAGTCCTCGTTGGCCATGCTAAGAGGGTCACCGATGCTGGTAGCTTGGAAGACTGCATACAACAATGTCTGTCCGTTGGGAAGTTTCACTGCAAGTCTGGCATGTTCTTCCTAGAGGCAGGTTGTCAAATGCGCGTACGGATTTTTGCATAGGAATGCTTGCAGGATCACGGACAAAATTGCATCTTGAATACTGAAACTGCTAGCAGCAAGCGATCTCTGTTCACCCCTGAGGAGCAATATACGGTCTATTATTTCGACCTGACCTGCAATCGTAAGCATCTTCGACATGTTCGAACTACTTTTCATTTTTCTCTGCTACCATTGCAGCAGACATCTCTTGGACTCACGTCAGAGCGTTCAGAGAAGCAAATGCTCCGGCTGAAGTGCTGTTCGAAAAAACGGACCTCAGCGGATGGACAGATTGGAGTCCTTGCAGCAGGACGACTTTCACACGGTATAGGTACAAACAATGTGGCTTGAAGGACATACGTCGCTGTGAAAGAGAAGCAGAAGAATGTGTCCCCGATGTGTAACTGTTGGCACTCAGCTGTAACCGTTTCAACACTAGATTGACTTATTTTTAACTTCCTTCTTGTAATTCGTTTTAACTGCTTATCTGTCTTTTACTATACGAACCTGAACATCCGAGAGTACTGTATCATAAGTCCTCACGATTGTTAATAGGTTCTAAAAATTGCGGCTTTAAGTAAAGCGACATATAAGGAAGCCACTTTTACCCGTTTTTTACCACAGGCAGCGTATATACGGAAGCTCAATTTCCTGCGGCTGACCTTAGGCTACGAAGCAAAATTTTTCATGCTCAAGCGCTTTAGTTACGTTTGAACGGTTTATTTGCAAATTACTCATTTTTGTAAGCGCAGTATTTCAGAACAGGAACATATAATTCCATACTACGTTGTTGCGGTCAATCTGTCCTGTTGTAAATCGTCTTTATTGAGGAATGCGTAGCCTCCGGGGGCCTTGCTCGCCCATCGCCAGCACAATGGGCGAACGTTTATTTTTCGCAAATAAAGGGGTCAAACGTGACTATACTGCTTGAAGATGAAAACGGGCCCTTTTCCATTGACGCCTGATGAGTACTGTAGGCTGAGCTGAACTCAAGTTCTGTTGGCGCAGGTAATCGCAGGCAGCCTAAGGTTAAATCTAAAATCAAGGCTGGCTGTAAAAAGGCAACCTAAATTTAAACCAAAAATCGTCAGTTACTTTAGTTCGAGCTGCCTGCGGTTACTTGCGCTAATGGAACTTGAGCTTCCGTCTACAGTACCCACCGGGCGTCTAATGAAAGATACCCTGAAAACATAAATACCCGTTAAAAAGACGCCGTTAAAAAACGCCCTATATTTTATCACAAAAGTTTCAATATAAATCAAAATGGATGGGCAGAATATTTTCGAGTTTTCATGCTTCATCATTATATTCTTCTTCTTTTCGTTGCTTCTATTTCCGACTACTTGCTTGCGTGGCAGTTAAAATTGCTAACATCTATGCTTTGCTGTTTCCAGTATTACTGCGAATTGATGCTCTAGAACTGTTCGGGGCGAACGGCAGAACTTCCAATACTCGCAAGCTGTTGCTAATCAAAGAAATTTTTAAAATTTTAATTTATTTCTGATCCACGTAGTTCGTTCATACTTTTTTCCGACGGAAGTCGGCAGCGTGCGTATTATTAGCTCTCATTCCAACAGGGTTAGGAGTGGAAATGAACATGTGCAAAACGAAAACCGTGTGAAGTATTTTCTTCTAGCGTTGAGTTTTATAAAACGGATCTGTTACGATCGTGCGGACTGCAAGGCTGTGCTAGCATTGATCGAACGAAACAGCGGGTGCAACGAACCTGAGCATCTTTTATAACAAAAGGCATTCTTTACTCTTTACGAACGACATTAAGCCCAAAATTGTCGTGTGCTTAAAAGAACTTGTGGTTAAGTCTTGTTGGCGTCTGTGAAGTGACAAAGCAAACCAACGTTTTGCACTGGGACTCCGTTTGGTACGTAAAAAATGACTGCCTGTTTTTAATCCTTACTGTACGAACAAAGTTGTCAGCATCTTAGCATATATGAAGCGCATGACAGTGAGTTCACATATTCAATATTTGTTCGCGCTTTCGCTACTGTCAGAGGCAGGTTTTATAGCGTTTCGCTTTTGCCATTTTGACGTCGTGCGTGTTGCGACTGCATAGACGTTTTGACGATGAAGGTTTGCCAACAATGGTCATCGTCATCTATCGAGGTTCAATGCCATTGATTGACCCTTGCAGTTTGGTTTGAACCCTTAGGTCGGGGTTCTTCGTGGTCGGGAGCGTTTCACTTTGATGTACGGCTTCATTCGCAGTAATCGAGCTCAGTAGGTGGAGGACCGGCGACCATAAGTTAATTTACCCTCTAGCGCAACACGCACGACGTCAAAATGGCTTCGATTCACCATTGTTCGTATGTTGCCAGTGGTTCATTGCTTTTGGTTTGTTGCCCCGCTAAATTGTTTTATTTTCTCGTCAAGTCTTCATTCACCATCTACCAGTGCTATTGAAGCCGTGCGTCAAAGTGAAACGATCCTTTGCAGAGGCAGCTATTTCAGTTGAAACGAAAAAGGAAGCAACAAGGTAGCGTTTCTTCTTTCAAAGAATACAGGCTGCTTTCATAAAAAGAAGGATATAGCACTTAAAGTAGTAGTAGAGGCACATGTAGGTTAAAATGAATATTCTATTTAAAAAGACGTTTGCAAATGGATCATGATTCTTTCGATGCAGATTATTATTCTCTCGTGCCCACTGCGCAAATAGCAATGGACCGAAGGCGTGGGTGCCACGGTCCTTTGCTACTTGTCTCATTATATTTTTGATGCGTGCAACAATGCAGTACTGCCATATGACAGCGCCAAAACTTAATTTCTCTTGAATCGCCTTCAAAGCGAACAAGTGCCCATAGTTGTTCGGCTTGCCCCGTGCTCGTAATCAACTCGTTACTGAGCAGACGTATCAAGACCAAATGATAAGAACCAAATGTTCATACAAGAAAGGGTTACATACAGCTTCGTCAGCCCTGTAGCGCGCCTATATATTCCAGCTTTCTTATGAGCTGATGGATTCGTCAGTCTGACTATCCACTATAGGGCTGCGTTCAAACTTGTATGGTATTGTTCTGTTCAGATACTGATCTCGAAACTTTCAGGTATTCAGTTGGCATCAGTCCAAATAAAATTGAAATATATAGGCTAGACAAAGGCTTGTCGTTTTTTCACATTGTCGCAATCGCGAGGTTCTACTGCTATTGCGGTGTTCACAGCGATCATTGAACATTCGTCTCAATGTTTTCATGGCCTGCAAAGGTGTCTGTGTCACGAGAACGTTTCTCACCTTAATCACATCTAAGACATCATTATTACAAGGCTTAACCGTATGCAAGGAAAAGGTGTCAACGTAGGCGACGTGTGGATCAGTTTGGCTTAGCTGTAAGCTTCTCTAACAACAGTTCCCAATCCTTTTTTAGGCCTATACATTCCAACTGCTTTTTGGCTTAGTTGGACACTAAGGAAGGGTCTACCATGTCTGGTAAATCACGCGTCATGTCGTTACGTGATCGTGAAAAGTTTGCTCACAATGGACACTTGTATACATTCGAAAGACTTGACTGTACGGAAAAGACCAAATTCTGGCGCTGCGACAAACGCATTGCACAGCATTGTAAAGCCAGACTGCACACCTCCGTGGAAACAAATGAGGTAGTGAAGGAGGTGAACGTCCATAGTCACGCACCAGATGACGGCCGCGTTGAAGCCGCTGCTATTTGTACGTCGATAATGCGTCAAGCGCAAGAAGCTGAAGCGAGACCAGAAGTGATTGTGAAAGAAGCGTTCCAGAGCCTTCCTTTTGCTGCAAGAAAGAAAATGCCCAACAAGAGGGCCATGTGGATCCGTATTAGCCGTGCTATAAGAAAGCGGACTGCCACTGGGTTACCACGGGCAAAACCCATTACTCGTGCAACAATTGTCGTGCCGAAATCTTATCGAACGCACAAGGACGGTGATGGTTTTCTGCTGTACGATAGCGGCTTGGGAGATGACGATAGGATACTCATTTTTGGACGGTTGTCCTATGGAGCCTGGAGCATCTACATGAGAAATCTCGTCGCCAATGCGACATTCGATATTAAGTGTCCGCTATTTCCGCACGTCTTTGTCCTTATGGCTGAAAGAGGAGGTTTCTTCATTCCAGTGCTCTTCGGCTTGCTTCCAAATAAGCAGGAATCGACCTATCGCCATATGTTTTCAGCACTAAAGCAAATGTGGCCTGAATTGGCCCCGGAGTCAATCGTGGTGGACTTTGACCGTGCTACTATGAACGCTCTAACTGCCGCCTTTCCTCGTGCACGTGTGGTCGGCTGCTTCGCCAATTTGGTCAGAAGAATGAAAATGAAGCTGGTCGAGAAAGACCTGCTTGACAAGTACAACAGCGACACCGAATTCGCACAGTCCGCCAGGATGATGATGTCGCTGGCTTTCGTACCTTTGGACGCCGTTGGAAGAGCTTTCGATGAATTCTCAAGCGAGTCGCCCAAGGCTTTAAGGCCTATATTGGACTGGTTTGAAGAAGAGTACATAGGGTTCCCGAATCGTTTTGGTGGTCGTCGGATCCCACCATTTCCCCCACGTTTGTGGTCGGTTTATGAGAAAATGTCGATGGGTGAAGATCTGACGAATGACCTAGTCAATGCGGCTAATCGCCGAATGAGTTTTGAATTTGATGCAACCCACTCTACTACGTGGCAGTTCGTCGATAGTATCCGAACTTTGCAAGAATGGGGAGATCAATTGTACGAAGACTTTGCCTGCGGAAAGAAACCACCGAAGAGGCGGTTGCACTTTGTCGAATTGGACAAACGCATTCATCAAGCAGTGCTGCTGTTCGACAGCAGCCGACCGGTCGAGTTTCTGCGTTCCATGGCCGACAATTTTGCAATCGAATTTTAAAAATAAGTATTACCGCTTATGCTCGCAAATGGGTACCGTAACCGTGCAAACCTGCGTGTCCTTAATTACCTGGTCATTAGTTAATAAAAAGTTTTTTGTTAAGGCTAACCGCCTGAGCTTATCAGGTTTGACGGGGTGCAATCGTCTCTGCGTCGATACCTGTTTCTTCACTTTAGTACGGAATTGTTTTGATAGTAAGTTGAAATTTGAGTATGAAAAGTAACGTATGGGAAATGCTACCGAAGGTAAGTTTTTTTTAAATTTTCAATGAAATTTCGTTTCGTTGAAACTAACGTAGTATTCCTTTTTCAGTTTAGTTGTACGAAGACGCTTCCGTGCCCGCTGTGTGTGAATGCTCTGTCTGGTACGTTTAGCAGTTACAATGCTATGCTTCATTTTGTTAGCTCTGCAGGGCATAGGCGTTTTTCCATGAATTTATGTCTATTAACTGTCTTTAACAACATTTTTGCTTTTCTCAACGACCGAGACGATTGTAAATTCAAAGTTCTGTTTCCGGGAATTCTCGGGACTCTCCAGGTACCGTTGTCAGCGGAAGTGACGAAGTCAAAGTTGGTATAACTAGTGGCAGGACGTTGATGACTGAACAAGAAGTTGAAACCATATGTTAAGGTGGTGATCAAAGCTTAAACTAGCATATGGTTTAAACCCCTTTTCAGTCACCCAGTCTGAACTCCTACCCCACGCTGACGAGGCGGCAGGGCGGCTTATTTCGATATTTTACAGACACACGCAGAACGGGAGAAAACGTGCAATCAGTAAATGAAAATGCATCAACCCGTTACAAGACACGCAGTCTTTAGTTTATACGAACTTTGATTTCATCGCTTCCGCTCGTAACAGGGCCAGAAGAGTCCCGAAAGATCCAAGAAATAAAACTTTCAGTTGTCCCAATTGTCGAGAAAAGCAAAAGTGAACTTCGGTTTGTTACTTTCAGCAAATACCGAAAGAACCGTCTTATCTTTCACGAGTACTGTGTCTGAGCTTGCTAAAGGTACAAGAGCTGTATTTATAAGTGCGCCAACTTAATCTCAGTTCAGCTAGCTTTTATAGTTGTTGCTGAGTTGTTTTCGCTTGCTTTGTATAAGTTTTCAGGTCTTTTGCACTATTCGCCCCCAAAAATACAGTAACCGACGCAAGTAGATAATGGAATGCAGGTACATTACTGGAAAAATTCCGGCTATCTTGTTCCGCGCTTATCTAAGCCTAAACGGAAAAGAATGCCTTCTACGCACGCTTAAGTTTAGGAAAGGGGAGGGGCAGTATGGTTGGATGGCCGGCCTGCTTGCCAGTAAAGGCAAAAAAGGATGGTCGACATTTTTCCAGAAGTGTACCTTCATTCGGCTGTCTGCCCCGTCGATTACTGTGCTTTTGTTGGCGAATATTACAAAAGAAATCCACGTTTTCTGTATCAAGGAAAATTTCCTAACGATGTTGCTCTTATATCGTTATGTAGAAAGTGTAGATAAAGTTGTCTAACGCGGCGTTATAATGTCTAAATGTTGAAGCTTTAAGTGGTTGTACAAGCTGTTTGCTTCTCTTAATTTCGTTTCAATCGCTTTCAGCATTTTTGCTAGTAATTTCTTTTTCATAAATCAATGTATGGCAAGGTTTTTACCATGCTTTCATCTTTTGTATAGCGTAATCAAAAGTTGACGTAAAACAAAATTGCTCTCGTCGTTTGGTCTCCTCTTTTCAGCTTTAGGCTGAACGCTGAGCCTTAGACGTTCGTGTAAATTGAAAATATAGCTTTCAGGCTTGATGTCTAAGATATTCTAAAAAGTTCTTCTTAATCAGTTTTGCATGTTTCCCAATATGTCCCTGTCTTTCCGATTGCACGTCGTTGACGTGCCTGCACTATATAGGAAAATATAAAGAGGCATTTTGTACACTGACGGTCACTAGCAGTCTTCCTTTAATTTCCTACATTCTTGTATCTTCAGTCCTGTGGTACATGAGTAACTCATTTGAATTCTGCAAAAGGCACCTTTGTTGTTCTTTTGTTTAAGTGCATGCCGTTAACCTTAACGAGGAAAATAAGCTTCGGTATTCTCTATTTCACTATGTCGGACTAGAAAGGATCCGTCGTACTCCAACGTTGGAACTGAAATATTTCAGTTATAAAAGCCGCATGTTTTATACTTTATTAGGCATAATGCTTTATTTTCAGCAGCATGAAGTCTGCAAATGTTTGGTCAGTCACGTTTCTCATTTGTTTTCCAGGCAAAGCTTAACTGTTGCTCCTTCAACTCGTTTTATTGACGGCCGGAATGGTGTATACGGAGCACGTTTTCTAAAATGGGCGTCAAGCTGCAAAGAAACGAAGGGCAACAGAAATTTGCGATTTAAACATCCAGAGTTTCCACTAATGGCATCAGAATAGAGGCGGTCTGTATTGGCTCTGAGGCGTGCTCATGATGCACGGAAATAACTACTTCTGAAGGTACCGTTTGCTCTTTTATCACTGTTAGATATGTTTGACACTGATAAGGATAGTTGGGGAGCAGAAATGGTATTTCGATGACTGTCTTATCGAATTTGTAGACAGTAGGATCGTGAAGGAACATAATTAGGAATCCGGCGGCTGACTGATGTGACGTAGCGGTTAGATGAATTTCAAGGCAGAAACGAGGTCCAAATCCTATTAGCTGAGCAGACAGGTTGAACTGTTGCATTATGCCGCCATTCAGTGACTGTGCCACTGGGTTCATCTTCTTTTCCAACATGTTAATATAAGCTCTAGTTGTGCTTATGCGTAGCTCCAGCAAACCTTTTTGGTAGCGCTCATGCATGGCGCGATAATTTTCTCTTTCTCTGTTCGCTTGATCAACAAACAATTTCGTTTTCTTGGGCAATGGCAAACGTCTTTGCTGTTCTCCAATGGCGATTATCTTTTCGTCGGGCACTTTCTCTGTTAATTTTGCATTCCTACGCAATAGCTTCAAGCGTATATTTCCACTAGCCGTTGCCATTACTAAAACACCCTTGTCTCTACCGAAACAGCCAAAGCATAATGCCGTTACGTTATCGTCCAAATTGATTATATTAGATAAACCATCGTCCTTGTACACGTGTATAGAACGATTAGCCAGCGAGACTAGGACCGCTTCGAAGTTTTTCTGCGGGTAATTCATTGGGCTCATTGCGAGAATACTTGATGGCAACTAAAGAACCAAAATACGATGAAAGTCCTGTCGAAATGCAGAACTAATACCTGTTTAGACCATAACTTTTTTCCCGCTGTTGTGTAGAAACCAAGGCAATCGTCCATAGTACCTATGAAGACCTTTCCCTCTACCATAGTCATTCCCACGGCGTGACAACGCAATGTTAGAATGGGTTTTATCACTGTTTCTTTTGCAACGCGTCTCAATGCGTATACGTTGGCATTGCGGCAGCATACCAAAATACGATGGTCCTGTCCGTGGGCACCTTTGACGGCAATAAAGCATGGTACTGCTGGCAGTTGAGATGTCCATTGAACATTGAAGGAGGCGCAATCGATTAGGAATATTCCACCTTGCTCTGTACCAGCTAAAAGCCAGTCGGCCTCCTCTTGACTGTTTAATGATTTCTTTATGGTGGCAAGGCAAGTTATCGTTGCAGAACATCTGAGCACATTACTCTTGTTGGCTTCTATGAAGGAACTTTCCACTTTTCTGTCATTGAGTGCAAAAAATTGTTGGGAAATAAGCGACATTTTGCTGAAAGGCACTTGACATTTCAAGTATTCCATCGCTTTGATCACTTGATCAACGCTAACGTTTGGATCGTTTGCGCTGTTCCAAATTTGTCGTTCAATTTCTGTAATTTGATGACCAGGCAAAGGCAGCCGAAAAAGTGGCTTCATGTTGCGATAGAAGCAAAGAGAATCCAAATAGGCAATTGCCAATGTGGGTATTCGGATGTCCGATTCGCCGGTAACAATGCAAGCTACCGCGGAGACTAAGTCGGCAATTGTCTCCTGGATTATTATGCCCGCACTGGTGCACATTTTTACTTTGGTAGTGTTGAGATCACTTTGAATATCGCAAATGACCAATTTCCAGTCTCCATTGCCATTTAGGTCGATTAATGTCACGCCGCTATTTGTCGCCATGTTTAAGCGTATTGCGGAATAGTTGTTGTAACAATCCAACCACCAAGAACTGTCGTTTTGATTTCTGCGCGTGTCATACCGCGATGCCATTTTTGAATCTTTAGCAAAAGGAAGCTGCTGTGAAGTAGACATTGTCTTGAACTGACCACTTACGAATATGTGTGGTGTAAGGTTGGCTTGTTACTGTGGCAACTGATGACGCGCCGAGATAAAATCGATTAGAAGCGGAGAAGCCTACATATAATAGGGATAAGGATTTTTTCATCACGCGAATGTTTCTTCCGTATTCTCTGGTGGCCGGTGAATGAGTCGTAAAATTGTTGACAATCAAAAGGCATCTGTTGTCGAGGTTATCTTGCAGTAGTTCTCAACAAAAGGACTAACATATCCGGTCACTAAATCAGAAAAGATCGTCTGCTTGTTCCATCCATTTAGATGCCAGCGGAAGACGACAGAAAGTGTCCTCTGGCTCAGAACACATTCCAGTAAAAAATTGTTGTAGTAGCTCGCGCAGACAAAGACAGAGAAAAATGTTTAATTCGTCTACACCTGCAGATCGCAGTGGCACAAAATGAAGTCGCACCATCGATTTGATCTGCCAGCACTCACGCCTGCCGTCAACAGCAAAAGCAGCCTGTCCCCCTCCCATTTGCTCTTATCTCTTCCCTTTTTTCGGTGAAAGATAGAGGAACGCCGGTTTTCCTCCCTGCGCAATAAGCTATCATCCAGCCTACATCGTTCAAAGGGCTTACCGGGAGACTGATTAGTTGCCGCTGCCTTGAGCGTTCAACATAACCGTTGATTTTGTTGCGGTCATTGGATGACATGTGGAAAGTATGAATCGGTGCACGAGAAACGTGGTCTTTCGTTGTAGCTATCACTGTGTGGTGAGCAAATCAAGGCAGCGGCAGGTAATCGGTCTCCCCGGGATTTTCCTTTGACAGTCTACGCTGTATCATAGCTAATCGCGCAGGAAGCAAAACCGGAATCATCCCTATCTCTCAGCACGAAAAAGGGAGGAGATAAGCATGAGGTGGTGCTTTTACTTTGGGTTGGTAGAGTGTGCGTTTTGCTACCGCTATTGTCGCTTCAACTTCAGTTTGTGCCATTGTGTGATCTGTGGCTGTAGGCGAATTTAAAATTTTTTTCTTTCCTTGCGTGCTGTTACTACAAAACCTGTCGAAGCATGATGGAAGTTCCTGGCACCGCGAAGCTGTTCGATTTGAAACTGATTTCAGAATTCGATGAGGCATCCCAGCCCGTGGCTCCGGAAAGGATGAATCGCTGCACAAGAACTGTGGCCTACCATTGTAGCAGACAGTGTGATAATTAAATATGAAAATACGAAGCCAAGATGGATGCAGAAGCGGTCCTTCCTTTTGAAACTATCTGCAATCCGCCAATAACGTTGTTTTGAGATGTCAGTGTCCACGCAAAAGAAGATTCAGTAAGTAATTTGTTGCCTTATTGTTAGCCCCTTAGCTGCAATCATTTAGCGTTACATGTACTTGTTGTTTTAGCCATAGCCACAGTCTCATCTTATCAGTGAGAAAGAGAGAAAAGAAGAACTGCTGCAAAGAAGACGGAGCGACGAATTAAACGTTCCATGTGCTAAGACGAAAATGTTGGAATGGAGGAGCGTGAGTGTCGTGGTCTTAGGCTTACTCTTTGTCCTTCAAACTCAGAGCATCGATGGTCACGAAGTGCCTCCATGTCAGTGGCCCGTAGGTGGTCAGTATCCATGCAGATGAGGAGGAGGAAGGGGAATATAACTTATCCACACAGCAGACCACATCAGTAGTCACACAGGATGCAGCGTTGACTTCACTCTGCCTGTAGTGAAGAAGACGGAAACTTTACACGAAGAAGTCTCGAATTCTCCAGGACGAAAAGGGTCAGAGAGGAGAACAGCCACTGCTTGAGGGGATGAACACGTATATGTATTTAAAGGTTTCTGTTGTTGTTTCTCCAATTGCTTGATTTAACAGTGCAGCATTAAGCGGAAAGATTTGCCACACACGAGAAGTAACTGAAATGACTTAAAGAAAGTAATTACAGAATATTTTGACTACTTAAAGTTCGCAAAAGTGTTCATACAAATGGTTTAGAGGATAGCCAAATTTATGAATGGAAAGTACTGAAGTATTTCTCTTTTGTTGCACCTCTCCATCGCTCTTCAGTCTGCAAGAGCAATATTATCATGCTACTGCAACTCGCTTGCGGTGTCCTTCATGCATCACAACCTTTATCTTCAGTATTCTAAAGGCTTTCGAAAGGGCTTTTTTCTTCAACTGCTCTATCTCAGGGGACAGAAAATGTTGCAGCTTTTTACACCTAATTAAGTCAAAGTGAAGATGGCATTCATTCACCGTCATAACCGCAACAAAATAGCCATAACATTCAATAAAGAACGGAACCAGCTGCGTGGAGTTGGAAGCACCGGATTTATGGGATCACATTTGCCCGCGTCAAGGTGAGACTACCGACATCCGCTTCACCTCCAGAGAAACTCGACGCCTCGCGTCTAAGTGAGACGAATGACGTAGTTGTATTTGCGTCAAAACACGGAAGTCAAAACGTGCGCGTCAAAATTTTCTTATACAAACGCCATGGTCACCTTGACGCCGCGGAAATCCGTCAAAACGAGGTGTCAATGTCTCACTTTGACGCCAAATCATTGCGCAACGATATTGCGTCAAAGTGAAACATTGCCGCCTCGTTTTGACGGATTTCCGCGGCGTCAAGGTGGCCATGGCGTTTGTATAAGAAAATTTTGACGCACACGTTTTGACTTCTGTGTTTTGACGCAAACACAACTACGTCATTCGTCCCATCTCGACGCGAGAGATTTACATTGATGCATTTCGACGCGAGCTCACCTTGACGCGATAAAATGCTGTTACCAATTTGACGCACACGTGTCGACTTTCTTCGTTTTGACGCAAATACAACTACGTCATTCATCCCATCTCGACGGGAGTGATTCACATTGCCGCATTTCGCCGCGGGCACACCTTGACGCGAAAAAATGGTGCTCGCAACTTCACTCTTGGACAAGTTGACAAAGGTGTAAGTTCTTAAAAACGGTCTTAAAATTGTGTTGAGGCTGTCGCGCATGTACTGCAACCACTTTTTTTTTCAATTGCACATTTTCCTTTCCTTTTGTGAGTAGTTTACGTCTACTCAAAATTGTTAATACGTTGTTGCAATTAAAGTTGCAATTTCTCCAGTAGTATAATTTCCACTATCCTTTCTTCACCTCTGGAGGTAGCTGTTCTGATTCCTTACTGCCTTCTTTAAACGGGAAACATTGTGTTCGTGTTTTCGAGTTTTCGCTGTTGTTGCATCCATACTCGACAATTTAGTGCTGTTTTAAGAGACGTGGAATATTTGTTTTCGGTCAGTTTTAGTCGACAAGTTCAAGGACGGGATTCCTGTAGGACAGGCTTACCGCAATCTCGTTGAATTTTGGGGTGAAGATGTCCGTATGAACCACATGAATTAACAGAAACCTTCAGAAAGAAAGAGTTGCCGCACGTCTTGAATTGCTGATGCGCCAAATGGAAAGACCTTCCTTGGACCGGATCATTACATAGGGTGAAAAATGGTGTCTCTACGATGACAGGAAGCGTAGAGCCCTCAGCCATGATAAGCACACACCACCGAAATCCTGGTCTAAATCGACTGTTCAACGCCAGGAAGGTTTTACTATCTGTATGGTGGTGTGACAGGGGAGTCATCCACTAAGAAGATCTTAAAACCTGTTGAAGCGATCACAGCAGACGTCTATTGTCATGAATTGACGATTATGCTCCAAAGCCTGCCAAGTTTCCGGCCAGAGGTGGTTGATCGTAAAGCGCCTCTTCTCCTTCATGATAACGCTCGACCATTTACAGGGTATGAAGCTCCAAAAGTGCTGGAAGAATTCGGCATTAACCTCATCCCTCATACACCGTACTCACCGGACCTATCGCCTACCGACTACCATTTTTTCAGGACCTCAAACTATATCCACCAGAAAGTGCACTGGTATGAGACATTGCTCGAAAACGATTTTCGCGAACTTTTGAATTCACGCGGCCAACAATTTTAGCCTAATGGTAAAAACTCTATTTTAGAACGTTGCAAAGAAAGAGCGTGATCCTTCCAGTGGTGCTCGTTTCAATTAATAAAACGGATTTAGAGATTAAGCGACAAAATTGCAACGACATAGTATTAAAGAAAAGGTAAACTTAAAGACTGTTCGCTTCAAAACTGGTAATGAGTGGGTCTTCACTTTGATCTTTCCACGGTTTCTTCTCGTTCTTTCTAAGTGTATATGTAAAAAGCCAGAACAAACGTCCTACCAACGAATGGATGAGCAATTTGGTAGTAAATTCACAGAGAACAATCGTACATATCTTTCGAGATGCTCTACTCTTGTCCTCAGCGTAAGATAGGGACCTGTTCTGATCTGATTTGATGATAGGAAGCTAAGCTGATAGGGTAAGTTATGATAAGATAGGAAGCTCCGACTCTCTATTTTACGCTGAAGAAAAAGCCGTGGAAAGATCAAAATGAGAAAAGCTAAACCGGTTTTTCATTTTCTTAATAAGCTTTTATCTTCTTATTCTTCTTTTTGTAGTTCTCTTTTTGCTGGGTGAAAATATTGTTTCTTTGTTGTATAGCAACAGATTGAATAGCTGAAATTGGGTTTTTTAA
>KN538394.1:484666-502406 GCA_000797535.1 Trichuris suis | reverse complement strand
ACTCTCTGAACCTGAGCATCAATTTTCCTCTTTAAGCTCTGAGTTTAAAGCGCTCACTTTAAAATGTTCGAACGTGAGTATCAATTTCCCACTTTAAACTCCTCTGAACCTGAGCATCAAATTCGCACTTTAAGCTGCTTGCCTTAAAGTATGGAGAAACAGTTTAAAGTGAATGTCTTAAACTCTCTGAACCTGAGCATCAATTTACCTCTTTAAGTTCCGAGTTTAAAGCGTTCACTTTAGACTCTTCGAACGTCGGTATCAATTTCCCACTTTAAACTCCTCTGAACCTGAGCACCAAATTCGCACTTTAAGCTGCTTGCTTTAAAGTACGGAGAAACAGTTTAAAGTGAATATTTTAAACTGTCTGAACCTGAGCATCAATTTTACTCGTTACGCTCTTACTTTAAAGCATTCACTTTAAACTCTTCGAACGTGACTATCAATTTCCCACTTTAAACTCTTTGCAGGAAAGCACCGGCAGTGAGTTTAAAGTTCTCACTTTAAAGTTTTCAAACCTGAGCATCAAGTTTTCACATTAAATTTCTTGCCTTACAGTTACAAGATATGAGCTTAAAATGTCCACCTTAAACTCGCTGGACCCGAGTAGCAATTTTCCCCTTTCAACTATCAACTTGTCACTTTAAAACCTGGGCTCTTGAGGATCACGTTTGTACTTTAGGCTCGAATAGACTGATCCTAACATTACTAGGAAATTTTTAGCACTCCATTAATAAAAGGAGACATTAGTACTTACTGCATCAGGAAAGTGGGCGACGTCTTCGAAATCTTTCCATGACTTCGATTCTTCGACAGCGAAAACGACATCCTCTAATCGGCTGCGCATCAGTAACGCCCTAATGGCAGCAATTGACGGCGCACAAAGTCGATTGTGCTTGAGGAAGTCTTTCGACAAACCAAAAGTGTTAACAGCGCTGCAGTCAACGAGGGCACCACATTGGAATAAGAGGGCAACATAAATTTGCGAAAAATAGCTGAGCAGCAGATCGACAGATTCAACTCCCTAAAAAGGAATAGACATTTCACTATTTTCGCTGTAAAAAATAACAACGCTCAAAAACCTGTATGACTTCTCTAAGCGCAGCTGTGGATGCTATTGGGGCCATACTGACCAATGTTGGCGAGTTAGCATCATTCTGCTTAAGCTGTCCTTCAACGTTTGCCATTTTCAGCAAATGATCAATAATGTTGGTGAAAATCATTGGATCTCTGACTAAGATGCGCCAGCAGTCGCAAACAGCCCTCCAAAATTAACTTCTTTGAAAAGAAATGGATTAGCATATTGACATCTCACTGGCTCAAAGGAATTTCGGCTCCAAGGAGGCATCTTATCACAACTGCAATATGATGCCGACTGAACTCAAAGAACGCTTGCAACGTTTCAGCGTAGGTTTGCAAGCACAGCTTGCCGGACTTGAACTTTTCAACCAATGTGTTAACCAACGTTGTTGCCTCAGTAGCATTGCTGTCAGTTAAGGAAGAAACGGAAACGTACCCTACTTCTGCTGCCAACATGTGTCCTCTAGATGCGAGTGTGGATTTCAATAAAACTGCTGCTGCTTGTGAAACTGTTTCCTGCTCGTCTGTAAGCATTTCCGTCAATACGGAAATATACTGCTGCATATTAGACGCTGGAAGACGTTGATCAATTACCTGAAAGCTTATATAAAAATTAAAGGGAACATCCATGCAGGGATGAACAGACCTCACAAATCTTACTCAATAGGTCAACAAGAAGTTCATTATTATTAGTCTCTATCTGATCGCAAGCACCCTTTGCTACCTCGATCACTGAGTCGCAGTAACCTTTTCCATGTCCTATATAAGTGTTCACAAAAATTGTTAACACATACTCAAACGGGAGCAAACCTCTATGCAATGACGCTATTTCGAGCAACCAATAAAGGCAACTCATGGCTGTCCTTCTGACGATGCAATCGTCATCCCATGCGCGAGGTGCAAATCTGGCCAGCATATAACCAAACGCGGGGAATGGAATTGCGTGCTGAAAATAAAGTACGGATACTTTGCGGTTACAAGCAGCATTTCGTCTTCAATTGCTACTCCAAGAACAACTTCAACATTCTCGTAAAAATGAATGAACAAAAGCTTGGACGACTCCAATGCTCGTTGCCTGTGCACGACAGTTGACGATGAAAACCAGCCACGTAAAACCTGAGAAACAATGACGTTACAGTTGATCACTCAAAGGCCATTCAAAAATATACCTTAATCAGAACGGCCAGCTGTTCCACGTTCATTTCCCTGTCTAGATTTTCCAAAAGCCAACCGTTGAAGACGGAGAGGCACGAATTGACCAAATTCTAAAAGGTCAAACTTCTTAATTATTGTTTACTATCAATAGTAGACGTATACGAGTATTTAGGCAAAAAATTTCGCTGCTCTGTACTTCATGTTATCTAATATGTAATATAAACAGATGGAGCTGCCGCAAACCATTAAGAATTGTTGATCCTTAGTCATGCTTTCAGGGTTAAAGACAATAACTAAGCTCAAAGATAACACCACGAAAACTAAGGAACAATAAAAGCTACATATCCTTCTGCTGAGTGGAGGCTGGCAAATTCTTAATAATAATGAAGGTTTCAAGCAATTCACGCTCTGCCAATCGTGGAAGATCGCAAGCCGTTATTAATACAGCTGAACATGCTGGGATTAAAATATTTAAAAAATGTCAGCCTAACGTAAGCCTACAATAACCTTGAGGCATTTGCATATGTTGGAAAGCAAAAGTTCCCGCCACCTTATTTGCAGCTTCATCCCGAACTTGCTCCAAAGGATATATGCAATTGGCAAATGTTGTGCCAAGAGACCATATCTCTGTTTCTGACAGCTTCGGTTCCAACTTTCTGCATTGCTATCGATCAACAGGGGACAGCAAATGGAAAAGTTACTTACGTTAACTCCAAACAGGCTTCTACCGCCTGCAGCCGAAGATCATTAGTGGCAATGTGTGGCCGTTCTGTTGCAACCGACTCCTACAGTTAGGCGCTGTTCGTACGCGAAAATTAGTTTTGTAACATTACCGAAACATATGCAAATAAGTTTTTTCGAAAAGGAAACTTATAAGAACTGCGAAAAGGATACACCGCCATGGCAATTTGCTTGATCGTTATAAGCATGCACCGCAGAAATGTTTCGTCCTGCAATTTACTGAATTAAGAATAACAAATGCAGCATATACGGTACCTCAGTACTGTCGAAATAGGTGATCAAATATCGCAAGATGACATTCTCCAATTTTGAAATGAAAACGTTTGCAGGGCAGTGAAGTGCAACATAACCGTAGCACAACATCACTGTTGACCTCACCGAAGAGATGCCATGATCTTTTTCAGTCTTCATTGGTAATGCTTCCTTCGTTTCAAAAAAATCGACCAATCAAACGCTTATTCGAATTGATTCCTACAAGCATACCTTCAACAAGTTAAAAATGCCAGCACTCTTTTTCACGTATTCTCGTTTTGCAAAATCTTCCAATTTGGTCAAAACGATATCTATGTGACCCTGAGAGCAGAAACCGACCGCTTCTGCGCATCCCTAACAATTTTCACATTAGTAACACGTTTACAATGCACTAATAACTTACGGTTCGGTCTGAATCGCTGGCATAGACAACATTGCGAAACAGAAGGTCTAAGTGATCGACAACGAACGTATGCGACTTCACTTTGGACAACGTCACTCCCAAACAAATCATGCAGAGCCTCTAAATGTCAAAATAGAATAACTTTCAGCACACTAAACTGAGAACAAAACAACATAAAAAGAATTCAAAAGTCATTTAATCAAAAATTGATTGGTTGGTAACAGCTCCAAACAATTTCTTCATTTCTCCAAACGTACCTCGCCGTTTTTAGACTACTGTTATCAACAAAAACGCTAAACCAGTTTTACTGATAACAGCTATAGCAGCTGCGTAGCTTTCGAAAGCTCTGCAGTTTGTTATCGTTGTTATCAATAAGCTGGTTTACCATTTATTGATAACAATAGTGCAAAAAACGGGGAGGTAAGGTTTGGAGAGATGGTGCAAACAAACTTCGTCAGCTGAACATTCAGAAAAGTGCACCATTGACGGCAGCTGCAATTTACCTGCGTTACCACAAGCAACGCGCCGTGAAGCACGAGTTTAAAATGTTATTATGATAAGAAGAAATTAAATACAAATAGACTACTCAGTCAAAAAGTTCCAAACTGAAAGAACGTAGTTGCAGTATACCTTTCCGCCGGGATATGAATTATATAGAATCAGATGCTTGCCAAACGCGGCAGCAAGACTAGCCAACCATTCGTCGTTGTCAATGTAGTCCAAGGACTTCGTCAGGAACTGAAGTTTGTCACAGTGAACGCAACGCGCCTAGGAAAATGAGCTTACAGTAACAAGAGCATCCTTCCAATGATCCGTAGTCCAGGCTTCGGTTCCTTTAAAGAGCGCCCTGTAGGACACATGGTTTGCATATAGGCGTCAAAATACCACTGATGATTTGTTCAAGAGCTAATAAGTCGCTTTTCCATTGAACGCCCAAGTTGGGATAGAAAAATGAAGACATCTCCTTTAGTAGAAGCAAAGCTTGGTTGCTCAATTCTGGTTGCTGAGAGCATGGTAAACCAAGCAGGACGAACAAGCGAGCAAAAATTTGATGCACACCAGGAAGACGTTCTGAAAGGTACAAAGTCAAAGCACATCTACAGTTTCAACCAACGGTATAACCGTTTCCACGATACACAATTGTCAGCCTGTTAGAAGCGCTGAGACGATGAGCAATCACCACCAAACTTTTGCACACTTCTATAACGCAATCTGTGTACTTTACGTCGCAGAGATATTCGAACAACGCTGGCCAAAACAGCTACAAAGAGTGGGGGCGGTTCACTTGAACTTATATTACAGCTTTCAAATTTAACCGCATTTCTCTTTGGTACGTTGCAGACTAAGTAGAATATAGATTGGGCAAAGTGCGAAGATAGCGTCGGAACTGTAACGGTACCAGCAAAGCTTTCTGCGCAGATGGGCTTCTAAAAATTGTATTTTATCATAATTATGACAATTGCTTCACAGAAACGCACATGAGGCATCGGCTCATCAATGCTGAGCAACTGACGAACCATGAAAGCAACAAGAAGGTCGCCCATTTCAATTTCCATAAGCTCATTGTCAAGCAGAGCCACAATAAGCAAGCTTAGGCTCTTCCTCATCTTAACAACGTGTAAAGAATAGAGCAAGTAACTTCTCAACAAAACACCTTACACGTATGGAGCATTCCGTTACAAGAAATGGCTTTAGTGCTGCCAGAATTTGGGGTCCCTTTTCGGGAGAAACAACTTCTAAAAATTTCCAGTGAAAAAGCACACCGTGAAATCGTGTAGAACTTGCTCGAATTCAGCAGATGCTTTAGTACATAAAAGGAGTCGCATTTGACTTTTTCAGAGCTCGTATTTATACGTTGGAACAGGAAATTTAGTAAGCGTTCCTCCTGCATTTGGGCTAAACATAAGATCTGTTCATCGGATGGAAAAAATGATAAAGCTTACCGCATAGTCCAAAAACGCGCAAAATTTCACTTTGCGTTTTCATTTGTTGTACATTGTTTGCTTCGAATTCCGAAGTCATCTGCAACAGTAAGCCACCCTACGAATGATGGTTGAAACACATTTCAAGGTTCAAACAAGTGGCCTAACAATTAATGGAACTAATGCTAAAGCCTTGAACGTAAACGATTTAAGGTGTAACTTCTTTACTCTTCCATTCTTCAAGCAGAACAGAAAAATGTAAATTAATAATACGACAAAAGTAGGAAGGAAGAAACTAATTAGCATAAAATGCCAAATACTTCTACTTGTTGACACTGTGTTACCAAAAATAAGAATAATTGACTACAGAGAATACGGAAAACCTCATCTCTGCAAACATATGTCGAAACGACATTAACATATTCGTTAATATTACGGGGTCTTTAGTCACTTATCCGCTCTACCCTTAACCTTTCGTGATGCTCATGTTCGATGATCTGTCGGCACTATTCGACGCAGCCAGACGTAAGCCATATGTTTAGGCTTTCGCTTAGGTAAAGGCAAAACACGTTTGCTGGAATGGTTTGCTCTTGGCCAACCTGTCCTGCCTTTACTTTTAAGCTTATGCCAAAACATAAGTGCACCGTGGAATTGCGTCTTAGCGGATCAATGATCGCCGGAGGAGCGCGCGCCGAGTAGCGCTGAAAGGTCATCGAACATGAACATCACGAAAGGAAGACGGTACAGTACGGGGGATAAATGACTAAAGATAAATATTATAAGCAAAACAAATTCATTAAATTAACATTCACAAATGCAAATTATGGCAGCAAAAGGTGCAAATGAATAGTTAATTTACGTGTGAACCATCTATGGCGTTATGCTGTTCTGTTCGACTAATTTCGACTAGTTTAATATTTAGTTGTAAAATTACGTGAGAGATAATTGCAGACCAAATTTCGTCCATCGTTGGATCTCTCAAGCTGCAATCGGACTGGCGAAAAGCATGCAATAATTGGCATATTCCCTGAAATAGTGAAATTAACTTTCGCTGTCATTCGTAGCTAAACAATGATGTAGTATATACTTGCGTCAAAAGAACTAAGTCATTTGATCTTGAATACATGGATAAAGCGGTATGAATAAGCTTGCCGCCTTCGTCTTGCAAATTTTCAGCAGGAAGGAAATGAGCGACCGTACTCAATGTACGAACAAGAGAACAGCGAAGCTAATAAGGCAACATTGACAGAGACGCATTCATGTTTTCAGTTTACCTTTTGGTCTTTCGTTGTCAGCCATGAATGACTCATAAATTCATAAATACCCGCAAATTGTTGCTCCAACGAAAGGCGCAAAGAATCGTCAAGTGAACATTGATCCAACAAATTCTCAAGCAGAGAATCAGCGAATTTTCCTATCGCTACAGAAACTGCTATGACAGATATACCACATTCGCCCAATAGAAATCATACCTATTGTAAAAGTGAGCTTCAGTGGATCAGTCTTAATGCTATTCATTATTGGCAAAGCTCTACTAAGGATTTCAGGCAAATGACAGACAAAGTCAGCATCTGAAAAAGGAAACTTAGAGAAACCGTTATGAATTGCAGACGTACGATTGGTGACTGCGACTTCGCCAAGCGTGTAAACTATTGATGGACACAATGGTAAACCCGGTTGAAATTTTTGCAAGTTCGAATCCATCACAATGGAGCAATACTTGCGGCTTATGGAGACCAATACCAAACTGGCAGGCATATCTGCATCATCCTATTGCATAATGTTATGTAATTTTTAAGCGACTGCCAGCTGTAATGGCGCTTTTACCTTTGCAAGCGTCATTTCCTGCGTAACCAAGTTGACAATCAGTTCTACAGTATTCTGAGTTACAGTATCAATTTTTTCTGTACATATCACTTTCAAAATTTTAAGCACTTGCGCGCGGTGCTTCGCGGTCAGCTAAAATGAGAAAAAAACTTGACAGTCTGCACTTTGACGCAGAGCACAAAAAATTGCAACAAATGGCATTTTCAATATCGTACTCTCACCTTGGCGCCCTGCGACAGGAAGCTATGCACCGTTACCATGAAGTGTTCGGGTTTATGCATGCCAAGCGTACGCAACGAAGCGGATGCTGCATCAATAACGCCTTCGTCTTTGTCATTGAGGGTTTCCAAAAGTGCATTGACAAGCGCTTCACGGAAAATGTGGTTAGCATTCGTACAAAACGATAGAGACAAAATTACTATGCAAATTTAATGTCATTGCCGCAGTCTGTTGATTTTACCGCACAACGGGCAGCCCTGCGTGTACACAAAAAACTGCAACAGGCGATGTTTCGTTGAGAAAACCGAACTGCTTACCTATGGCGCCAAGAAGTTAGGAAAAGAAACAACCGCACCGCGAGCTGTAGCTTCGCAAACCGTTTGCAGCGAAGAACGATCGTTTAGTCGACTTTCGGCGTTTTCAATGCGAGCTACTTCGGCGAAAGCTTCGCTTTTCAATCCCATACGAACAATTCGATATTTACAGTCTATTAATCGAAATGTTACCATATTAGAAAGTACGGTCAAAGTTGATGCGTATAAGCTTACGTATGTAATCTGAACTTTATTCTCAGCGCCTTTTAGCGAATGGTGAAGGAGAAAAGGTAGACTCATTTATTTTGCAATTCTACAAAATGTGTTTTTTCAATTTAATGCTTACTGCCTTACTGTGCCGTTATTTCTTTTTGCGCATTTCTTCCGTGCGGAATTGTTCGAACTCTTTTTAAACCTGCAAAAGCATGAACGCAGCTCAAGGCACCTACGTCTTTTGTTTATTCGCTGAGAAGTAATTCCAAATTCTATGGCCCATAAGCAGCTGCACACCATGTTTGCAAAGCTAGCTTGCGTATCGTACAGTACAATTCCCCGGCTTGGCGTTTTAACATTTCTATTGTGCTGCTGTGTGCATCCCTTTGAAGTGACGCGTAAGTTAACCTTCAAAAGGGTATTGTCAATTTTGGGCAACATTCGTGCAAAAGGTAAGCAAGCAAAAAAGTAGTTTTTCTCTCTTTTGTAAGCTTACGGGAGGGTTGTGGCACACTTTGGCGGTGACGTTGGCATTTCCTGGTTATAAACAAAATGAATTTGCCACTAGTACGCCCATCCAACGCTCTTAGTGTTCCTGATTTTTATGCAACAACGCCAGTGGTGGCAGCATTTAGTAAGTGCCGTATTTGAATGATAAAGAATAATTAAATTTGTATACGTTCATCAGCAGTTCTCTGCATGTGTTATCAAAGTTAATTTCGTTGCTATAGCCTTTACATTCGACACTTACCGTACCCCTGAAGCATTGGTGCATGTATAACTTGATTTTCAGGTTCCAGTTTTTACCGCGAATCATTTTCTAGCCGTTTGCCTTTCTCGATGAGCAATATCGACTACGTAGACATCGACGGAGGAGTTTTGGAGGGAGTAAGCGTCAAACTGTTCCTAAAATTTTTAATTTCACGCAAAAACCGTAGGGTGGTCAAATCTTTCGTATGGCATTAGCTAGCAGCGTTTTACTGAAAAAACCGGTGCATATTTTCAACATTCGAGCAGGACGGCAAATCCCAGGCTTGCGGTAATTCTTATTTTGCTTTAACATCCAATCAGATTCAAGATGAGTGAGTAATCGTTAGCTTTTCATTCTTTCTTTCCAATATTGCTCTGTATCTATCACCTTTACTTACTAGTGCTTATTTTTCAAAATGAATTCTACGTGTGTAATGTGAGTAGCGTTGCTTTGCATGTTGAATGAATCATTGATATTTTTATTCCTTAATCGTTTTCCGTTTTCTTATTCACAAAAGCCAACTTGGTTTCGTCATTGAGGTGCTTCAATTGAAAATGACATGGATTTATATAAAGTATTATATGAAGTCATTGTCGCTTGTAGGCCGCAACATTTGGCTGGTTTGTTGTTGATGCGTGACATCAGTAATGGTCAATTGATTGGGGGAGAAATTGGTTCCACCGAAATTCGATTCATACCAGGTGAACTAAGTGGTGGCGAATATACAGTGGATACAAAAACTGCCGGGTACGTTAAAACATGTCTTTGCATTAGCGATATGATATTTTTTACATCAAGTTAAACGCGTGTGGCTACTGTAACATATTTTAGAGCAGACTAAAATGCATGCGCACTATATGGGGCAATGAAGTTTAAAAAGAAGCTCTCTTTCCTTAGGAGCATCAGCTTGTTGATTCAAGTCGCCTTACCATGTCTCATCTTTGCTAAATCTCCTACAACGTTGGTCCTCAAAGGAGCGACGAACGCAGACTTCGCCCCTCAGATCGACTATCTTATAACAGTATGTGCTATTTCACAATTTCAATCAATAATAACGAAGAGTACACCTTTGGGTGACTAAAATAGTGCGCCTTTTCATTTTCTTAGTAAACGTTACGTGGTGGCCAAGCTATCATGTCTTTATTGTCTACAGGTATTCAAAGAGATGATATCCCGATTTGGGGTTTACTTTCACTTGATAATAAAGAAAAGGTAAGCAGCTGAGGACGCTTACATTGACAACAGCAACTTACTCGTTTGCAGGGGATACTTTCCACGCGGTGGTGGCGTAGTTGTGCTACAAGTGACACCCATTGATATGCTTAATTGCGTAACCCTGTTGGACGCCGGATCGGTGGTAGAAGTTAAAGGCATAGCATGGGTCGCTGGATCCGTTCCGCGGAAGGTAAACTTAAAGTGCCATTGTACTCAACTGTTGAATAAGTATTTAAAAACATCAAAGCAAAAATAATGCCCCAACGCATTATGTCCAGATGAACGTTACATAAAGTTTAGAAGGCTGACCTGTTGGCGTCGTCCGCCTCTAGACGACTCCGTCAAATCATGGGATGTCCAGTTTCAGTAGATGTCGTTGAAGAGTCGCCTCAAAAGGCAGTAGGCAATGGCTTGGGTATTGTACTATTTGCACACACGTCGACCGGATACATTCTTGGAACGGACAGAATACTGAAGCAGGGTAAGTTGCAACGTTCTGTACTACGTTGAATGGCATCATGGTTGAACAGCAAAAGAACGTTGATAGCTTGGTTGTGACCTTTACGTCTATTTGCTTCCCTCGTATTAAGGTGAAGATCCAGTGACCATTGGCAGCGTCGTAGCTGAATCACTTGAAACGCAAACGAACAATGGCGCATGTGTAGACAGGCATTTACAAGATCAAGTTAGTGGTAGAGGGATTTTGTCGGTGCCACTTTTTGAAACAAATGTTAAAGGTAATTATATTCATGGCTTTGGCCGAAGGAACAAGCATCGTTCGAGCCGGCGAAATAACTCTGCACACAAAAACTGCCATATACGTAGCTGAAATTATGCTTAAGGTAGTACCATACCGCCGACGGTTGTCGTCGCTGATTCAACTACTTCTTACAGGTTAAGTTTATCATCCAAGCTGATGAAACTTCTGGAAATTTGATAACGTGCACTGGTTGTGGCTACAAACGTGCCGAACACGTATAGCTTATAGACTACTGCCGACGTTATGCGATGATTTTTTTTTACATATTAGTAAAATTTCAGAAAAACGTAATCTTTTGACAAGCAATGTAAAAACAGACTAAGTGTTTAAGCACTGCTCACTCCTTTCAATTTAGTCAACGTAGAGCAAGTTAACTATTAGCACATTCTCTTGCAAGAGTAAGTTGAAGGGTGTTCTATAAGAGAACGCTTTGAAACGCGATCAGACTTGGTACTAAATGTTCTCACGTATTTGCATAATACGTTTTTAAGTCTTGCGACCCGTCATACACATTGCGCAAAAATTGCGTGTACGAAAATTTGTCAACTTATATTTTACTTTTACCATAATGCAAAAGTGTCACTTGTATCTTAATGCAAAGACACCCTGCATGAGTTAATGATACGTGGTTGAACAAGAGCAATACAACACTTGATTTTTACCATTCTTGTTAACAAAGGAAATAACTAATGCTACGTAAGGCAGCGTTAGAATGAAAATATCGCTTTGCTAATAGAATGGAGTGCCATTAGCTGAATTCATCAATGTTTTTGACTTTACGCATGACAAAGGCGCCCGTTACATCAAGTGCGTCGTGTGTTACCTTCTGCTCCTTCCAGTCGTATGCTTGGTCGAGAAGTGCTTTGCTGAAAAAGTTCCATTACCACAAAGCTTAACAAGTGCAACGCTACTCTTTTTACTTCTGTCTCCCCTTCGGAAAATTGATTGCATAATGCTCATCCCTCCTCCGTACATCCTTCTTTCTATCGAAGGTACCATCATGGCATTCCTTCGCAACTCACGCGAACAGTAGTAAGCTAGCACAACGGCTATAAGCGTCAGCAGAACTTCTATGAGCAACGCCATCGAAACAGTTGCATTCGTGATGAGAAACCACAAATTATTGAACGCATCCTTACATCCAATCTTGTGTATTTTGGTTTTCCAAGCAGCAGCCTTCGTAGCATTCCAGTGAAGCCTTTAAAAAGTGGAAAAGTAACAGAACACACACAGTTAGCCTTACTTACCTGCTACCATAAGTGTCGCTTGCGCAGCCGGCTTCCGGTTTTACGCAGCAGCTTCGTGGAACGTAGTTGACAAGCGCATTACTGGACCAGCCGATTGCGCTTGCTTGTTTTTGGCCAAAGTTGGTCATTTCCAGGAAGTAAAGTATCTTCATATATGTTTCATGACCTTCAGAGTCCGGAGGATATGTGTAATATCCGCAGCACTCATTGGTCCTCTGCACGTCGTCAATGAAGCTGTCAAGAAAAGATTCGGAATCTTCCTTGTAATAGGATTCCAAATATAGCTATAAAAAAAACAATTTACACGTTGAAGCCGAACTGCGGGGCCTACGCAAGTCGTTTTCGACTACGAATACAATGGAAGGCCAACAGCTCGTGCTTACCCTGTAAAAACCGCGTAAAAATTCCATCGTTCTCTCTTCGGCTACGGCAACCCAACTGGTGGCGATGATTGAAACAATTGCCAAGAAGGTGAATATAAATAAAGAATAAAAGCGCAGAGCAAATTCGCTTTCGAAAACAGCACCAAAAAAACCAACGATATGCAGTACCGCAGCCATTGAACTCACCAGAATGGCCAAGTAGAATATAGCAAACTCCTAAAGAATGTAATTATCACAGCGAACTATTAAACTAACCAACAGAATAAAAATGAAAAATAATAATAATAATAATAATAATAATAATAATAATAATAATAATAATAATAATAATAATAATAGCAGCTTACCTTTGCCTTTATGTTTGCCGCTTCTGTTTCGTCTATACTTTTTCCGCCCGTTTCCAACTCAGATATTACATCCTTAATCTTTGCAAAGGAAGAGTTTGTTTTCGAGATAACGATCGCCGATAGAAATGCCAATAGTATGGTTAACATAAGGAGAATGGCCTTTGCAATTACCGCCTTCCCTTCCAGTCGAACAGTGATGTTAACTGCTGTACTGGCAACTGATTCACCGCCTCGCATAGTGCTCGCTACAGATTTTTGCCACATTATGCTTTTCGCATTCGAAGTCAATTTCCGTCTTCCCTTGGACTGCAGAATTCGGGATGACGTTACAACACAGGCAATCAGTAAAATGAACGTGAGTAATGCATTCTTGGATCGCAAAGAAAGGAATTAGAATTGCTGCAGCATAGTTGCAACCCTACGTTCGCAAGTCGGAGGCAAATCAAAACGTAAACAACAGACAACTGCAAACTTTGTACGTACTCTGAATTGGCGAAAAGCACAAAACTTATATCACGAATGCTTATCGTAGAGGGGTATGCTAACATAGTTACATCATTGAAGTTGTAAAACAGTGCTTACAGCGGTTTCGAACTTTTCCTTCTACCGTATTACAAGCTGTTTAGTGTGCAGCGGCGTTAGTACAAAAATGCATGATTACAATAGCTGGTCCATCAAAGCAATGCTCACTGTTATGGATAAGCGAAAAAATGAGCATTTAGCGATTTTTCAGTAGATCCATATAACGCGTTACGTGTTCGACCTGTAAGAAAGTTTACAGTACACAAACAGTAACAGTTTAAACAATCTCAACACTTATTGAACTCGCATTTGCTCAGAGATGACCAGTAAGCTCCGGACTGCCTGCCTTAAGGGTGACTTCAAAACAGTGAATCTCGGCTAACCATACTCGGCCAATTTGGGAAGCGCTTATACTATTACTCCGAAGCTGCCCTGAAAAGACTTTGAACACAGCCAATGGAATGGATGAGAGCAACGCAGTGCTAAGACGCACGAACAGCAAAGACAAAGAAATCATTTTGCCCAAATTATCCGTCAAGAACGCACACATGATGTGCGCATGGTTACTAGAAGAGATAACAATAGAACAATACTTATGTTTAGGGTAGTACCGGATACAGGCAGGAAGGAACCGTGCGCAAGAAGTCGTATGGAACCAGCCGCGACTTCTGATAACTGCTCAAAGCAAAGGAATGCGGACATTGCAAACAGGATTGAAAGAGGCAGTCAAATACGTGGACGACCACTAGCAAACGCAGCATCGCTTCAAAACTCTCCTAACTTCCGCTGCGCCAACAAGAAAAAGTAAGTGCTTGTCTTCATTAGATAAACTATGGTAGGCCAAATGCCAACTCAACTCACATTATTTCTTCATTCTAAGCGTCCAGTTTACTTGAAAGACTAAACCGAATGAGAATTAGAAACTAAACCGCAGCTTAAATACAGTGGAACCTTATTATCCAAATTCAGAGAGAACAACGGAGCTACAGTATGAATGAATTTTGCCGAAGCTGTGACAGCAAAAGACTTTTTAAAAACGTTTCATTTTCAATTGCGCTCTTCTTGCTTAAATGGGAGTTTTTCACGAAACATTTTTCAAAACTGACAGGCTAGAACATAATTGTAACAATGAAAACACCCACATTACAAAGTTTCCAATACTCAAACATTTCAAATATGTGACAGTAAGCATAGTACCTGCAAATCAAGTGGCTCTCAATTATTCGAATTTTCGCTATCCCTTGCAAATATAGTTCGGACGAGGTTTTGCTCTTAATAAACGGGGAGAATAGAACTTTACGAACCTTAGTTTGTGGCAGCGTTGTAGTTGGTCGAAGTGCAGCTACTACAATATGCTTCTGTTCACAGCGTTACGAAGCTGAAGGAAAATTTGAATTTGAGCTACAAACCTAGTGGTTATTGGAAGCAACCATTGGAAAAAGAGTCACGTAAGACAGAAAAACGATAGCTAATTGTATCTGCGTACGCGTGTTCAGAAAGACTGGACGAACCACGCGTACATGTGGCTGACGGTAACTCTATTGATTCTCAAGTATCAGAACTTCACGACTCGCAAGAAAAATGTAACATATGTCCACAGACTGAACCTACTGAAAAGGCCAAGAAGTACGATATCACGACCACTAAGCGTATGGCTAATAACTGCTTCTATAGAACGCCACGTGAACTGATGAAAACACTGACAGAGCCAGCGCCAAAAGTTCGAATAATTGAACTGCATGGGAAAGCCTACAGCGTGGGAAAACGGATTGGCGAGGGCGGAACAGCAAAGGTTGATTCACCACATAATGCCAAAGCTTTTGTTTCTATTCCCGCTGTCAGCAACTAAGTCTGCGCAAGCTAACTAATTTTTCAGGTGTACACAGCAATGGACGTGGACAGTAACCGAGAATACGCCTTGAAATGGATTGATCTTTCAAAGTGCGACCAATTGCAAATGAAAGTTCTTAACAGGGAAATAGAGATTCTTGAAAAGCTGAAACAAGTCGATCTGGTCGTCAAACTGATTGATCAGTACGTTTAGCCTTAGCAAACTTGAAGCAATCAATTCAACGACTTAAAAACTAGCAAACGCTTAGTGCTTAACAATTTAGCAATGACGAATTCATATTTTAGCGAGTATAAACAAAATGACTTCCTAATTATGCTACTGGAAAAAGGACGCGTTGACTTAAGCACCCATTTTAAAACTTTCGATTATAAAATGTCGCCAAGGATGATTGTACGCTATTGGCTTGGAATGCTGCGGGCCGTTAATGAAATTCACAAAATAGGTGAACGCTAATTGAGCTCTCTAAACTGCATTAATTCTGAAACATTGACAGGAGTCATTCATGCGGACCTGAAGCCGTCGAATTTTGTCCTGTCCGAAGGCAAGGTGAAGTTAATAGATTTTGGAATTTCCAACTTGCTCCAATCGGAACACAGATCGGTCACTCAGGTTGCACTATTGGGAACTGTTGGATACATGAGCCCGGAAGCACTGTGCGCCAGGCAGGAAGGGGGCATGAAAAAAATTAAAGTATGATACATAACAGAAGCGAAAAGTTCTTTTTCGCAACATAGCCACTGTAGGTAAGCACGAAAACGGACGTGTGGTCCCTTGGAGTCATTCTGTACCGTATGATCTATGGAAAGCTACCGTTCGACCACATTGGCAGCATCGCAGCCCAAATTGTGGCTACTTGTAACCCGAAAATTCCTATAGCACTACCAGAGACGAACAACCCCTTTGCTCGAGACGCGCTGGCATGCTGCTTGCATCGCAATCCACGAAAGCGACCAACAGTGGAAAACTTGATCAGTCACCCCTATGTGACGCAATACTTTCCCAATTCGGCAGATTCATGAAATTTGCAATAAGAAAGTTTGCTGCTCAATGCTAGACTGTCACATCTTAAGCTTTAATAATAGTACGATCCGCTATTGGCGACAATTAACTCTGCTCCCCTCCGATAGATGGTACCGTACGAATGATGTCAGAATCGCCTAAAATGTTTCAGTCACAATAAAGAAACATGTCTAAGTTTCATGGCATATTACCCTGATCAGTAATACTCATCATGCATACGCGGAAATACTTGCCACAAGCAGTTCCCAATTCAATATTGTTGCCGTTGTAATGATGAACACCAGTCTTCGCCAGCATAGCGTAGTACTCTATTTCACTTCTTCTATAAAACCGGACGTTCAGACAGAGCAACAGGAGCATCACTTTGCACCTCAGAGGTGGAGTGTTGTTCGCAAGAATGACCAACTTCGCTTTACCGCTGCGCAATGTCTTCAGCGTTTGACGATAACCGAGCACGTATTTGCCGCTCTTTATAACCAGTGCTAGACGAGAATTTATGCCTTCGGCAGCCTTCTTCTGCAAAAGATAAATGGTCGATCGCCAAAGGGGCACAGAAATAAACGTCTTTTGCAAATGCAGTATCGGTATAGAAAGTGCGAAAAATGACTCTTTAGACAAAACGCCAAGCTAGCTTCGCGTAATAGCGAAACTACATTTAAGGAAGCAATACTTCTCTGCTACTTACTTGTTTTCTGGGTGCCATTAAGCTTCAAAACCACAAACTCTAAAAGCTGACTTGTAACAACGCAGCAAGGGATTACTGTAACTGTAGGTAGGTACGAGAAAACACTTTTTGCCTACTGACGCTAGCGTTCTTCAAAGTTTCAAACCGCATAATTTAAAAAGCACACAGCCAGTGAGAAATTTCCTTTAATTTAAATTTAATCAGTTAAACACTACAGGTAAGGTATTTATAGTTTGAAAAGGCTACGATGCGTAAAAAGAGTGCGTGACTGAAAATGTTAGCGTCTGGAGGACGTGGAGCGTAAAGTCACGTAAGTCACCTAGCATGTGCTCTTAGTTAGCGAGCTTTAAATTAACTACGAGCACAAGCCCGATTGATTCCGTTCTGTTGGATTCGTTTACAAGTACATTTATACAAAACGGGAGAAAACCGTAGAAAACCAAATGAAAATCCGAGTCCTTTCCATTAAGACGCCCGGTGAGTACTGTAGGTGGAACTAAAATCAAGTTCCGTTGGTTCAGGTAACCGCATGCAGCCTATGATTAAGTCTAAAACAAAGTCCTGTTGGTCCCAGCAACCGTTGGTAGCCTTAGCATTAAGCTAGAATCAGAAAACATTTCAGTTGGGTAGCCTGCGGGTACGTGGTCTAGCGGAAGTCGAATTTGGGAGCATTTCACTTTGCCGTGACCACTTTGCCGTGTATCACTTCGCCATGTGCCACTTCGCCATATACCACTTAGACGCCTACCACTTTGCCATGTCTTACTTTGCCATGTGCCACTTTGCCATGCATCACTTCGCCATGCACCACTTCGACTTGTGCTACTTTGCC
>KN538394.1:372557-484566 GCA_000797535.1 Trichuris suis | reverse complement strand
CACGGCAAAGTGAAACGCAGCCGTATTTCAGCGATTATCAGGTTCGTTTTACTCTACTGAAAGAATACGCAAGTGAAAGCGTATTGAAACAAGCAGCTACCAGATTACTGCTTCAAGTGGCAAGCTTCCACTTGAAATTTGATAAAAATTAAAGTAGAATGCGCTTTATCCTGAATGATGAAGGGTGTGGGCAAAAGACTTAAGGAAGGGCACGCAGTATAGCTCAAATGAAGCCTCGTATTGTTCTGTGCTGGAAAAAAGGTATAAGATCGAACTTATACGACGTAGCTTCCGAAAATGTTACCTTTTCAGGGTAGAAACGGTTAGGATTAAATGCATATTTATTTAAACGTACCTCATTTTCATTTAATAAATGCAACTATTACAGTATACATATAGCGGCCTGTTTAACTTCTGCTGGTCGGGTTTTTATGGGTTTATAATTATACTCGACTATTGGCAATGTCTGCATTTTACGCCAAGTGGCACTGCGTAGAAACTACGTGTCTCGTAGATTCGGTAGGTGGTCGTCGCGACGGTACGGTAATAGGTAAGTTTTATGGCAATTATTTTGGTTTCACTTTCGTCATAACCTTGACTTTATTTGGTTTTGAAGCCACAAATAAGCGGCCATAGAAACGAAGCCAACCAATGACGTGCTAGGTACAGCCACTGTTTACGAAGGATAGCGCTTAGATGGGCCAAACAGTTTGACCGGAATGTTTGCTCGGCGGCCTTGTTGCGCTTATAAATTGGTTTGCATGTGTGTACGATTTGCATCCGTCCTTGGGCAGTAGTTCGCTTGTCCTTTCTGTCTCCGGTCGGCAGACGAGGCTAGCCGGTTTCACAGACGGAATCGACTCCCTTAGCGGCGCGCCATCGTCGGCTCGCTATTATCACCATCATCAGCAGCATAGTGCAGCAGTTAGCCGCCTAATAGATAGAATAGTGTTGATTTTTCCGAATTTCGGTTTGGCGGCCGCCGACTAACTCATGCCCGTTATGTATGACCGTCCGCGTTGGCTACTGAGCCAGTCTCTGTTCGTCAACGCTTGCAGAAAAGGAGCCGTCTGGTTTTTTGCTTCCATATAGTGAACTTTGTCTTACTTGGTAAGAAGAAGATGATTGGTCGCCTTTTTCAACGATATAGCTTAGCTTCTCCGTAGTATCAGTTGTTCAAGTAATCCTTCACGGAAGCAAGTAGAGCCTTTTTTCGTTTGCGCACGGATTGATCTCTCAAGCTTCTCTCTGTCGTCGTCGTCGTCGTCTATATCAGGTGAGCAGGAAGTTTTGCCCTAAGGCCATTCTGCTAGGCTTCGGGAGAACAAAAACTTTACACACCGTCTGTTCAGACAGTCTATTCAACCGTTCTTTCAACTTGCTAGTCAAATTCAGGGCGATGACAGTTGCGCCTTTAATACCTTTAAAGTTGCACACCACCCACTTTCCGGCCACGTTTTCACGTTGCTTACTGGAGCGTCTTTTGCTCCGGTAGCCATCATGCAAAGGGTGACATCGCTTCTACTGGCAACGCTTCGTTCGCTACGAGATCATACCTTCTCCTGCGGACTTGATCGTAAGAGAAAATGCGTGATGCACACTTATGAATCAGCACTAACCGTAATGATGCCGTCTGCTAAAATTGTAGCCTTGTTTGCTTAAGCATGACCTAGCACGAAGATAATTTCTCTCCGTTCACGGCAGCAGGAACAACATTTTTCCTATTGCTTTCTCCTAGCAACCCTTTGCGTCGTTTGTCGTTCGCACGTTAATGACTACTGCGCTTAACTCACTTCCTCAAAAAGTATGCTCATCCCTGCGTAGAGCTCTAAGCTGAAAAATCCTAGTAAGGTTGGAAGTTAAATAGATAAACTTGTCGATCTTTTTTCTCCAGTCGTTCTGGTATTCCTCTCCTTTGCGAGCAACAAGTTTACGCCTTTGCAATATCGTCTGGCGCGAAATTCAAATTTCTTCATTACAGTATATTTTATAATCAGGTTCCAAAACAGATACGTTATCATCCGTACTAGACAAGTCATTACTAGTACTTAACGCTCCTTTGCTATGTTTTTAAGTGGCAAAACTGGTCCGGCAATGACCACGCTGGCTCCACCAAGAGAAAATCTTAAGTATACGAAGCCGTGGCTATACTACAAATCAGGAGTTGAGTTTTTAAACGATTTTTGGCCCATGTCGCCTATAGAGACGGACGAACGATTGCTATACGGGCCTGGTCATGTGCAACGGATGTTGAAACGATTTGCCGAAATAGCCGAGCAATCTATGGACAGTCGAAGAGGTCGGAGTGACGTCAGTCATAGTCGACGATTGAGAAGTGCCGACGACCTGCCGCGCTCGAATAGCACCACCTTCTCCCCGTCGCATCGGCACTCGTCCTGTCCGACCGTTAGCGCTGACATTTCAACAACGCCCTCGTCTGTGCAACAGCTGAAGCGCAAGTTTGAATATCTCAGCAGCGCATCAGCTGTTGCCCAAGGCTCGAGCAAGCCGAAAAGTCGAAATACTGCATTCGATCGAATGGACAAAGCGAACTCTCCCGGTCGGCCAACTACACGTCGGTCGAGCGAAATGACCACGTCCAGCACCAGCAATTCATCATCCTACTGTCTGACCGACGTTTTTGGGGATGCATCCTACTTGTCGTCAACTGATCGCGACGAAAGTAGCACGTCGGAAAGTACCACATCAAAGTACGCTGTTCGGAAGCCCACCAAGAAAATAACTGCAGGTAATTTTTCAACTGCTTAATCATGTTGGTATATATCCCGAAGTTTTGAAAAAAAATAGATATTCTCAAATTGTTCGCCATGCCAAAAGGGCTGCTGAGGGTGTTGAAGGAATCAGTATGTGATCACTTTGGGTCGCACCTGTATGTACGCACTTTAAAGCGCCTGTAGGATACGGTTAATGCAGAGAGAATGTTCAGCCGTAGACATCAAGTAGGCAAACAGAGTTGCTTCTGTACGCGCATACTGTTTGCCTAACCTTGTCCAACGTAAAGGGGGGATTCAGGACATTTGTCCATTGACACAATGTCCTCAATGCGTGAAGTGATAACTGAGCAGCAATAAGACCAGCTTTCTCGAGTGATGCTGACCCGTTCGTTGCCGGAGCAACGTTATGTCAACTTACAGTTAGCCTTAACGTTTCGTGTCCAATGTCAACTTCTTCTTCTTCTTCTTGTTCGCTTATTTTAAAATTGCGAGCTCTTTCCCTCCTTCTCTCAGTCTCTTTGGCCAAAGGCGTTCCTTACAAGAATCATTTGTCAGCGGGGTCCATTGAGGTCATACTTCAGCTGGACAATTTGTACAAGTTGCCGTACCAGCCGCTTTGACGTATTGTTCTGTGTCGGATCAATCTTGTTGTTGCAATACGACGGGCCAAGACAAGGCCAATGAACCCAGCAGCCGGCGCCGGGCCAAATCCACTTGTCCGTCACTGGTGGTGGGCTACGTATCTTGTAGTGGTTGGCATTGCAACTGCCTGCAGTGATTGAAGGTTACTTTTTAACTCTATCCATCCCCCTTGACGTTCCAAGGTCATCTCTTCAAGGCTCACTATTGGCCTACAACGACGTTTTACAAATTGCCGATGCGTCAAAGCACGTTGACACGATATTTTGCTTGTCACCTCTTTTTTAAGGCAACAAACCAAACATGGCAACAACGGTCCAACAGCCTGCCAGCGGACTGGTCGAGATGAACGCCCTTTTGGAGAAGTTCCGCCAAAATCGAAGCAGACGCGAATCTTCCGAGTCGAGTAATAAAAAAAATTGACTTTACAAAAAGATGGACAAACATTTTTAAAATTCCTTTAGCCAATGGACGCGACCCCGTGTCGCCAGCGGTCCATTCGAAATTGTCGAATATGAAATGCGACTTTGTCAAATCGCCAGTGACTACCAATGAGTGTACGGCGTCGCCGGAAAGTCCAGACGGTGGTGCCAGTCGTGCTAGCCAACATCAGCCGACCCTTCGACCATCGACTCCAATGAAAAGCCGCCAAATTCTTGCTGATCGATACAATGAGCAGGTTTTTCCATTTGTTCGCATCGCCCTGGCCGAACAGCAATCGTTCGTCAGAATTCTCGTTTCGACGTGACGTCGTCCACGTGTCCCAGTTCGATGAAAGAATTACGACAGATCGCCTTCGTCGTTGCGTCCTACCTGTCCCAACCGCGTCGCGACTCTTCGTCACTTCACTACGAATGTGCCAGACGAGGACAGTAGTACGTCATGATTCGTACAAGTCTTTAGCTTTTATAGGTCATTTTACCGACTCGGATTCCGAATGTTCATCCTACGGTCCTGAGGAACGGGATAAACATTACGACTTTGATGGAGCCTACGTTGTGCCCAGAAAGAGTAGCTTAATTTCCAGAAAGGACGTCGTAAAGGTATCAACAGCTACAGGAAGGCTTTTGACACAGGTCATTCCAACACACGTTTCAGTACAAAGAAAATTACGTTGGCTTTAGCGCCGAACCGCCAGTAGCTTACGTGTATCTTGAAGAAACGGAAGCAGAAGTCTCTGGTCTCTGGCAGGCGGGCAAAGACATTAGCATAGATTTATATTTTCACATCAAGGAACAGTAAGTGTTAGCAGAGCAGTCTTTCGTTAACAGTAACGTACTCACAGTTTTGCTTTTCTTCTGCAGAATGCGTCAGGAGCGGAGCAGCGTGACGGACGATGACTATAATAGTCAGTAGATTTGGTGAAGCCGTCCCCGTTTCGCATTTTCATTTTTCGCGTTCGTGTGCTTTGCAACAGCGAAAGTAAACCGGCAGACATACAAGCAGAAATACAATTCACTGCGCTTGACGATCAGCACCTATTTGATAGGCGGGAAAATGGCCAACGACGGGAAGACGCCAATGTCATCTCGTTATTAGTGAAAAAATGGAGGGCAGCTTTTTTTTTTAAGAGAACGTTCTGCGGCTGTGGAAGGGACGAAGGGCTTTTTCGCAAGCGATCAACAGGCACTGACCACAAAATCGAGAGAGAACAACTTGTGCTGGACAGATTGTAACAAGGAAGCAACGCGAAAGAAGAAAGGCCAACCATATATGGCTGATTTTTGATGGTCAATGGCTTTTTTCGGATAGCAGCGAATTTTGTCAAACACTGAAGAGGCGCCATAGATTACTAACACCAGCAGCCACCTTCCTGACCAGCTGCAGCCTTGCCATTATTCTGTGTCGATATGCGCACTACTGAAAACGTCTCTTATCAAGATTACCCAGTAGAACTTTATCACGAAAAGCTTTACCGTCCTGCGGTGGCCTACTTGGCGCCTCGTCCATACCTGGCAAGGCTGCGGCCACTTTGCGAAAGAGCTAAAGGGAAAAGTCGCCTTTGCTCTTTAAAACAAACGATCTCTTATCTTAGCTACCTGTTTTACATTGAAACCGGCCTTTGCGCTTGTCTCGATGAACATTACGTTGAGCTCTTCCGCCTTACGTTCCCCTTCTTCCGTACTTATTTGGCTGCAAGAAACCTACCGCATGCAGTGCGACAGTATGCAAAACTGTAGTCAAGCTACTAAGGCTACTATCGCCAGCCGAATCATAAATACGAACAATTGAAAGTATGAAAATTCAAATTTACCGCTTGTCTGCCAAATCGGTCTTGTTGCCTACCAACATGATAATGACGTCGGAACCACGTTCCGTACGAACATCGTCAATCCACTTGGACGTTTGATGAAACGAATTGGTGTCTACCAAAGGGAAGACGAAATTGTGATTCCAGCGTAAGGAGCAAAGATCACGTTACTAACTTGTTATATCGTAAACGACTACGGCCACGGTGCTATCACGAATATAAGAGGGAATGAGACTACGAAATCGCTCCTGCCCCGCCGTATCCCATAATTGCAAGCGAACCTGCGAAGCGAGCAGACCAGTTGCCAAACAAATACGACTTCAACGGTCATACTCACCGTACGGTCTTCTAGGTACATAGTCTTCGACAAGAAGTCAATACCAATCGTAGCTTGATACGTGTTGTCAAAACTGTCATACATGAAGCGCGTGATTAGTGACGTCTTCCCAACTGAAAAGAATCTATTGAAGATTAGATCACAGGCGATCGCATTGGCCAACCTGACTGTTCCCCAAGAAAGACTAACTTGAATTTCCGAAGAGGATTGCCAAAGTCGCTACCCATTGCCTACGATTTAGAAGACGCGGCGCACTCAGCTTCTAAACAAGCCGAATATAGAAATCGAGCTACCACCGTTTTGGCTGAACAAGGCTATTCAAACTTACCCAGTAGGTGGGAAGGGAAGGCCAATACTACCGCTCGTATGGAGGAAAATATCTGAAACAATGAATCATCATAGCGGACAAGCTACAGAGGTAATGCATTCAAACAAAAGGACCCAAGCCTGATCAAGCGCGCAAACTTCGGGCTTAGGCCGCTTGTGAACTTGTAGCGGCAATTGTACGTTACCTGAGATAACCGTCACAACGTCTACTCTTATATCACCGAAATAAAGTAAACGCAGGTATTTATCTTCTTAATCCAGCCAATGCAACCTACAAACCAAACTGAAAGCATAAAGCGTCTTAGACTCGAAACTGCTAAGCAACGAGAAACACGCATTACAAGTACAGCTAAATTTAAGAGCACTAATACCTTTACTACGGAGCTGCGTTATCACCTTTCAGCACAGAACTATCTGAACAGTTGACATCTACAGTCAGTAACCTAATTATCTTTTGCGTACCTTCTAATCCTTAATTTAAACTAACAGGAGCTTCCACAGGGTTTGCTTTTTATGCAACAAATTACGTAATGAGAAATTATTTGCAGGTCTGCATGATAACTTTACGGGTAAACGACCTATTTCAAAGACAACGAAATTATATGGCCCATCTGTATGGCTCCTCCGCTTTCAAATAGCAATTGCTACGAAGCTATTCAACACTGAAACGCCGCAGCATGAGGACGAAAACTTCCGAATGACGCAGCATTTTTCAATTTCCATTTGGCCTTCGCAGAACTCGTCGACCTCGAAATTTGGTGTTGAAACGGAAGCCTCGGGAAAAACTGACTTTATTTAAATAAAAATTGGATAACGGCCACGTTTTACGCATCTCTTCAACGTAAACAAAACGAAACTTAAACATTCTAAAAGCCAGTTTTGGTTCATCTTAATCCATTTCAGCACTTAAAACCTGCTACGTTGTGCGCTGTCATCTTTAAAAAAAGCATTTTTAGCTTCTCTTGAGTTTTCTTTTCAGCGTACTACTTGTTTCAATCATTTGAACGCCAGCTAACCTAATTATTGCTACCGTATCCCGATGCAACAATGCGCTCAATCATTTTACTAGTTTGGCTTACCTTACTAAGACTTGTGCGGCTGCAGGCATAAATTTGTTCTCCTTTCGCGTCGAAAAGCTGCCAACAGGAAGCAACACTTTGAAAACGAAAAGCATCGCACAAAAATACAGTATGACGTATGCTCAGGTAACGTTCTGCAAGACAATTTAAACCATTTTATTCAGCATCTTATCGGAGGATAAATTGAAGCCAACATGAAACACTGCCAACTATGTTAGCATTTATAGCACAATGCTTTTTGCAAGCAGAAAAAGCGACAAGTGAAGTCGTTAACGAAGAACATTTGTTCCGTCGATTAACGCGGCCGCATTTTTTTCCACTTTCGTCATTAGCCAATTCTTAACAGCGGCCGACCTCTTCTTCGCCCTATGGACATTCCAACCCGTTTTCCAGCTCTGAAAGCGGCTCTTTCACGTTCTGTAAATCAAAGTTGGATAAAACGTCAGCTTTTACGACGCAATAAAATGTTATCAAGTTGTTTGATTAGTCGGGATAGAAAACCTTTTTTACGCCATTAGATTTTGCCAAAAGATAGAGCACAGTTAAAAATAGTTCACTTACGCCTGGCTATTCTGTACATTCCTCGGTTGTTGTACAAACCCAGAGCACCTATAAAGCACAAAACGTCTTCATTGCTAATCATGCCTACAATGGGCGTAACGAAAAGAAACGAACCTGGAAAACAATCTGCCTCGCGTATAATGGCTACAAAAAGGCACAAAACCAGTAAAAGGCACAGAGTCTTCATGTGACAATGTTATGAAAGCAATCTACCTTAATAGAGGAGTGCAACTCGTTTAAATAGTAGCAATGTTGACAGCCTACGCGCGTTACGGTGAAATCGCCTGAAGCGTTAAGTCATGACACGGCCGCCCTCTTTTGACAAGAAGTCTCCACGTTTGCTGTTGAAAAATCTGGTTCCTAATTCAAAGAGTGAGAATTAAACAGAGCGGCAAAACGGCTGACCATCTGTCATCTAATTAGCCAAACCTCTCTACTATAGCTTCGCTAAAAAATGTTAAAACATTCTTGCCAGAATGTGCCAAACACAACTGGACAAAATCAATCATGTGCTGCTGAATGTTAAGCGTACAAATTCCATTCAACAATGGAAAGCGATTACTAAAGTAGCCAACACATCGTCTCTGACGTCAACCAGAAACTGTATCTGTCTGAAAGAGATATCTGTATCGACACTCCTCGTTAAAGTATGCAACATGTGCATGAACGGAACAAGCTACTTTCAAATCGCCATGCGTAGGACGCGAAAGAAAAATAAACAGAAACATAAGAAAAGTAGTTGGAGGTAAATGTTTACTAAACTTTGAGATACGTAGCGTTTAGCCAAATTGAAAATCCTGACAAAAAAGAGAGAATGACAGAAAGAAGTATTCGGAGCGCAAATTAAGGCGAAGAAGTAGAAAACAAACAACAATGATCATGAGCAAACAAAGTGACCAAAAAACAAGCATCATACCGTGACGCATAACAATGGAACGCAATTGGAAGACGATAATTTTCCCAACGGGATAAACATGGAGTATAAACAATTTATCATTAAGCTTCGGAATCCACACCGAGAGCGTATGATTCGTTTCTGATCGGCTCCATAAGGATCTGCAAATGGCCACACGTGAGCGACGGTGTTCTACTTAAAGGAGGGATGTATACTTCAGGAGCCTTGCAAGGCGTTAAGTCTGAACGCTGACAGTTCATCGAGTTGTTTGATGCACCAGTGTTCAAAAAGGCACCAGAAGAGTAAGGCTGATGAACAAAAGGTATGAACAGCAGCATAAACGCGTCATCATCACACAACACGTACCACATAAGGAAGACTGGAAGTGACGGCACCATGTGCAGCCTGAGAACCGACAATTTCTTCGATCATCGATTGAAGGCATAAGGAAATTAGAACGCTCTTAATGAATGAAAAAGCTAATGAATGAAGCTTCGTGAGCTAAAACTGTAGCTCACTTACCTGAGCACTCTTCAAAGTGATCCATTCAAGGTGATTATTCGAGAAAAGATACTCAAACGACAAATCCTGACCACCGTGCGTGGACTACAAAGCCAATGAAGATTATCCAAAAGTGCATAGCATCATAACAAATTCAATGTACCAAAACGGAAAGGCGCCAACAGCGAATTCTATTTACTCGGAAAACAGCTTCTTTCATCTCATCCTATGGCAGAATAAAGAGTATGCAAAAAATAATAAAGTTGATGGATAACCCACGTGATCAGATGAGTAAAGTATAACTAAGCGTTTCTTTCCAACAGCAGCGTGCACGAAGGTATTCGCCGCGGGAAAACTGCATTGGCACTGCTCAAAGAAGACGTAACCGTACCACGATTGTCGTTGGCAGAGTCGAAGCAGCTAAAATTTGTACATCTGTAATCCTATTAAAAACGTAGCTCTTTGTAACACGGCTTGGTAGTACTTCATGGATATGTATATCTTTATTTTACGGTAGTATCCCGTTATTTAACGAATTAACGGGATACTACAGTAAAATAAGGATGTACACATCCACTTGTAGTCGCATATACCACTCGTCAAATGAACACCCACTTCAGCACTGTTGACAGCGCAGTTTGTATTGGCGATGACTTTAGCAGCCGTCTCGTCCACGGCTCCATACTTCAGCTTCCTGAGGCCAAATGGCAACAGACTATTTCTGAAAATACGCACAACAGCATAGAGCAATTACAGTCATAGGATTGAATAGTACTTATGGGTCCTTCGCGAATAATGAGCATCACTTCAACTGTATAACAATGTGCTATTATGAAATTTATAATGAAAAGGTACTAAATAGTTTCAAAAGCAAACGTCTGGCATCGACGGGAATATGGAAACAGAGAACGCACCAACTGAAGAGAAGATAGTACGCATTACGTACACACTTATAACAGATGCACCCTTCCTTAGGAAGTTTATACCTACGCGCAAAGCATTGACGTAGCATGTTTACTATGCTATAAACTTTAACTGTCTTCTATGAAGCCAATTCCACCGACTGCGTCACAAGCGCTTTACTATGCATTAAAAAAGTGTACGCTATTTGCTATGCGACAGATCTCAAACCGTAAGCGCAATTGAATTCCTTAATAGGTAAGCTCTGTAAGGGAAGCTACGTAGAAAGACAGGACAGTCACGTATTTTCCCCCTGACTTAAGCCCAGGACTACAACTGCACATCTTCAACAGGTATGTGCGCAAATAAAGTCTATATCACGAAAATTCATAAGCCCCTTACGGAAGCTGGTATAACTGACACTGTGACTAAACATTGAGGCATACCTGAGAAGAAACGTTGCGGAATCATATCGCGCCTGAGAAAGAATGACGTGAACGGCGCCAATGTCTTTCAACAGCCCATTTTCAATGGATGAATCCCAAAAGCTAAAAGATTGCTTACTGTTCGGTTAGCAACGAAAAGAGCGAATGAAAATTGTCCACCTTTTGCGCAATACGACTTTTGCTTTGAAACCCAACTTGGACGCTTGGTAAAGCGACAGTAGAGGCGATTCAAAGTTTCCCAGCCATCTAAGAACTGCGCGCAAAGAGCATATAGAGAAAATATGGACTATGAGGACGGCAATAGTGACGTCATACCTTTGCAAGGAAACACTTCACTTTTGGTCACAATGAATAGGCCAAAGTAACGACAGTTCTCCTGCGACAGACCGACCATTGGCGCCAGTCGCTAAAGGCTTCATATGAAGAAAAAAAGACTTTGCGGGGATTACTTGCCTCCAATACAACGCCGGTGCTGTCGCCGGGAAAACATGGAACCGTATACTTTGTTCTGTCAAACAGATAAACCGGAAGTTGATTGGACAATTGCCTCGAAGCTGCTACGCAACTTTCTCTTTGAGCGTCGAGAAAAAAACGCTGCACCAATTGGCTTCGCGTAACGTCTTTGCGATAGAATGCTCAAAAATAAATTTTTACTCCATAATTACCATCAATGGTAAGCGCGTTTATCGCTTACCAACGCGCAAGTAGTCTTGCAAGGCCTCGCGACGTTCCGCAAGCGATCGTTCATTAAGAAATGCCTTTATCCTTTTGGGAGGAAATTCTGGAACTCGCTCGGGGTCGATTCTTGTAATCAACTCGTGCAACCGCAATAGGGTGCTGTATCGACATGAGCAATGGTAAGCACCATTTATATGGATTTCGTAGACCTAAAGCAAAGTTCAAACCATTTTAGGATTTATAAGAAAACTTAAAAATATTAATAAATTGTTCGCGAAAAAACCTAACGAATAAAGGTGTCCCACTTTTCGGCTAAGCTCATGCATATCATCTAGTTTAGGCTAAGCTGGAAGGCAAGCACACAGGCAAGTTAAAATGCCATAAAGCAGTTAAAGTCAAAAGCACATTTGTTGGTCGCTTTCAGCGGACAAACTTAGTGTGATGCGAAGGAAAATGGAAAAAAAGTTACCGTATACAATTGGCCCGACGAATCGGAAGCAAAGCGATATACGGGCACGGAAACGTGCATCATAACAGCAGTAAGCATCGGTGTGTCATTCATCGCGGCGACGCCCACCTTTGGTTGTTCGGCTACCTGTTTACAACAAGCATTAATTTAAAAAAAACAAGTAAAAGGTTATTCAAACGGTTGGTCAATTTTTAAAAGAACACAAAACGGACGCGCGCCAACACAAAAGAACAATAGCTCTGAGAGCAAAGAGTCGACCAAGTGGCCAATCGACCCCTTGCTGCCGTCTCCTACTGGGTTACATGTGTCGATGAACGTTTGAAAACTGGGCGACCTTATGCCAACCAGAATAGCATTCCGGACAAGGCAATTACAATTTCTGGGCTAAACCAAAGTGACTTACGTTTCAACTGAACATAAAAACAACGTCGCTTTCTTTAACGCGCGTTTAAGTAAAAATTGGTCAGCAACGTTCGAATGGCATGTGCTTCATGCGGCCATGTGTCACTAATGAATGCAAATGGTTAGTTAGGCAGTTAGGTCGGCGCCAAAGGAGGCCAAATGTTACTACGATGGCTGACAGGCAAAACACTGCCCTTAAATATATTAGCAACAGCCAGAAATAATCCAGGCTCAAGATATACGCTAGAATAGCCGTGTGGAAACGACGGCATGCAAAGGCAAAGAGAGACAGCAGCCAGTCGCCAACCAAAGAGCTCATCAATTATAATGGTCTCTTCACTCCAAACTAGCATCAATCGAAGATACATGCTGATAGCGGACGGCTGGAGGCAATTAAACCACATGTTAAACTGCTTCTTCTTAACCCCGTTAGAGAAACAAGGAAGCCTAACCATGCCCTGCAGCCACTACGATAAACTCATTCGACACACACACACACACAAGTGATAAGGAGAAAAAAGTCTCAACGATAGCTATGCTAGAAAACTGCTGACAGACCATCGATAAATACGAAAACACTTTGAAGGCGCCCCCTTCCAGTGGTATAAGAAAAATAAAGCAATAGGAAACAACATGAAAGCGAACAACAATAATGTACTGTTCGCACATGACAACTTTAACCCTAAACAGTAACAGTATAAACGACTGCCCGAAATAACTACTAGAAATGTTCTATTGATGAAGTGTACTTGAGAATTAAATGACTGCTATTCTGGCATATGCAAAGCAGGTAGACTAGCCTACGTAGGCTGACGCGTAGAATGTCTTGCGGGCCTAATAGACAAACAACGAAAGCGTAATTACTAGACAATTTTATGCGAATGCAAAATGACTGCAGTAATTTCACGACGTATACAAACAAGATGGCAAAGGCGCAGCACACTGCGTAAAAGGAAAGTATGCATTCAAAGCATAAGTGTTGTAACGCGCGAGCGCATTGCATTACCTAAAACGTATGTGAAACCCAATACGGCACTTCAGCTCGTAACAAATTGCAGCCTGCCTATAGTGTGCATACATACTGCATGGCAAAGCGTTCTACTAATGCTCCCATGTTCGTCTAAGAAAAGGTGACATAAATACACCCTATGACTAGAATGCGCGGCATAATATTACAGTCTCAATTATGGAACATCGACAAAAATTTCAACTCGGTAAGCTTTAATTCATACTCTTACACTTTCAGCAACGTAGTAGGAAATTAAGCGCAATTTGCACAATTCGCGCAAGCTTAATGATCAACCTAACAAAAAAACAGCGACATCTACCGCGGACAAAGCGCAACAGCAACAAACAGTACAGCAACACATGATGCTCATGTTCTTTGGCATACTGTATGCGCGCTACCCTGCTTGTCAAACTGATATTAGAACCTGCATTTCACTACGGTAAAATTAAAAATCTAATGAAAACCCAAACCCCGTAACTAAAGCTTAGTGCGCAGAAAAATTAGCATAAGCGCGATTTCAAAAGTTGTATAAATAAACATCCGCTACGAACGGTGAAACAAGTGTTGTCATGTCGTCCTTTTTTGCGATGCTGATACGAATGCCTTTTTTCGAAACCCGCTCGTATCTGTCTATCTAACTGCGCGACAGTCACTAAGCAGGACGCAACTGTTTTGCAAAACGGAATCATAGGTTCCGGTTCGACGGACGGAATTGTTGTCGTACAAGTGTAGTCAGCAACGGAAACCGCCAACCCCACGGGGCATTGATGGTAAAACTAAGCGCATTGCAGCCAATCGAAGCCGTCGCTGCCTCGTTATGCGTAATCTGCCTAAGCGCTGTTTACTTAGGTTTTTTCCGCTACACGGCGAATAGCGGGAAAGCAATATTGCAAGAAAACATACGACAGTTTTTTTCCTTTAAGACTAATTAAATGTAAATTATAAGCACCTGCTTTACATTTAGCGATAGCAAACGACAACCATTTTCGTCTGGGCAACTTAGAACTAAAGATAACGAGTAGCTTTCATTGTCAACAAAAGGAATGCCTTAAGAGCAGCTTGTTTAAGCATTGAATTTAGCTTAATTTAAATTTCCATAGCGATCTTTGACCACGGCTTTTTCTCGTTTTGCAGGATGCTTGCAATTAGAATACACAAGTAGCCTGCCAGCGAGTGAATGAGCAAACACAAGGCATACAGTGTTTGCTAATTTAAATTTTAGCAATGAAATCTGTGCCACGGCGTACTCTACAAGCATCCGTTGCTCAGGTATATTACTGTAAGTACACTTGAACCTGCATACATGTCTATACTGTGTTTGGGGAACATTACCTAACCATCATCAACTAAAGACGATTAACCTCTCCTGACGAATAGATTTGAAAAAATAGCTTACAGAAATGGTAGCCTTACACTCATTACAGCTGAAACGAAAGCGCCTTTTGTTTAGAAGAAGAATAAAGACCTTAAGCAAAGAATCAGGCTTATATTTTGCGCAAAAGCGGTAATCAACAATTATGCATATAAAGAGCTTGCTGAACAAACTATTATTGGTTTCTCTGGCATACGAAAATGATAGGTAGCCGTGTGAGGTTCTCTAAAGAAAACTTCTCCTCCTTATTTTACGTAAACTAAACAGTGCGCAGCAGCCACACTGATTTGCAGTGCATTCCAGCCACATTTCACGTAAGCTCAAAGACTAACGCAGCAGTGCAACCTATCTATTTATGGAAAGCAAAAACGACACTGCGGATGGGACGCTCAAAATATTCAGTTTTGCAGTCACAAAGTTACGCAGACAACTATGAAACAAAATTAGGGTGCTAAATAGACGCTAAGTCTACCAGTGAAACACAATAAAGGAACGTAATAAAAGCAAACAATCGTATCTGTCAAAATGGCAACCCAAAGAAGAATTTTTTAAAGTTTGCACTTACGAATTCTGCAGAAGTTGAAGCAATTTCTTCTCAAGAGAATGCACGCCCATACTAAAAGCCGCGAGCGTTTATTTCATTACTTATGCGTGTACCAAAACGGTAAATGATTTTCAAGCTTTATTGCAGCGTCGTCCTTATCAGTTTACGTCAGCAAAACATTGTAAAAAAACTTTGAATTCCGGAAAAGCGATCTAGTCACGCCTCGTATACTTTTTCTGCCTTTTGCACTTACGCGGCAAAACCGTTTCTTCAGAAATAATTAGGAATAATGATTAAATGTTTTGTAGAACTTTTTAACAGCGTTTTGAAGCGGTCCCAAAAGACGAAGTTCATTTATGCGTTACCCATTTTTAGGCAACTGCTGATTAATGCCTTGAAAAGAAAGTTCCGACTTAAACAGCGCTCCTAGCGGCACCCACTGGAAACGAGGAGCTGCCTATTCATATCCGCCAAACATTAAACTAAGAAGTTCAAAGTAGCAGGGAAGAAAAAAGTTCGTTCATGTCAGCAGCAGGTTTTCTCCACGCAATGCGAAAATAATTGTGACTCATTGCGATCGATAAACAAACAGCGTTTCGATGAATCACACTTTTTTGCTTACGCCGAAAGTATTTTGCCGCGTGTGCGACATGGTAAACTAAAATATTTTCCTTTTATCTTTTTTTAGCATTCCAACGGCACTTTGCTTCTAATCAGACTTAGAATTAGAAATACTACTTTGGAGCATTGCTCACGCAACGCGGGTATTTGAACGTCTATCCAAATGGCAATGCAACTGAATTGAAACGTAAACGCATTGATTGAAGGTGCTACGAGAAAATACTACCACTCCCCCATTGTCCGTCCACTCGTCGACGCTACACGAATAGTAACTTGATAATCACATTTAGAACGCGATCATACGGTACAGTGAATTGTTGAACGGTGATTTGGTTGGTTCTATTAAGTAACTTTATTGGAGCTTTGGCGCCCGTCTTTGTTTGTCCAGCTTCGTTGAGCAGTTGAAATTATGGCAGGCTGGCAAGCCTATGTAAAAAACCTGATCGACTCAAGCAGCTGCATTCGTAAAGCGGCGATTGTTGGTGTTAGCGATGGAAGTATGTGGGCATGTTCGGAGCCTCCCGTTGGCGACGACTTTACGGTAAGCTCGGCGTTGTGCTATCATCGGTGAAGAATGGTTTCTCCTTTTGCCGCTTCGTTGCTTCTCTGTCTCCTTGTTAACTTCTCAGCTTCGGGCCACTGTTTGTGAAAACAAAACGGGCCAATCGATTTCAACACAACGTCCGCGGTCGCCTTATCGTCTCCGGAGGTGCGGCCATTTAGGGAAGCAACTCGTAGTGGCCATCAGCCCAATTTCTTATTGTTTGTCTCTGTATTGATCTATCGGTTGGTCAGCTCACCGGCAACATGTTTTATTTGTCCCTTCAGGCGACAGTTCGTCGTCTTGTGCTTAGTGGCCGCCTTTGCCGCGTGCCTATGCGTCGTCGTCTCGCCTGAAGGATTGTAGAAAGTTTTAAATCTTTACAGGCCACGTCGGAAGAAATAAAAAAGTTCGTCTCGCTGTTCAACAACATCAATGACGTACCGACAACGGGTTTCGTGCTCGAAGGCAAGAAGTACATAGTTCCTCGCGTTGAGGAGAATTTGATTTTTGGCAAAAAAGACAAGACGGGAGTTTTTGCCGTAAAAACCAAAATGGCCGTCATAATCGCCTGCTTCGAAGGCGATTCGCAGGAAGGATTGGTGTGTCGCGACTCGGTTGAACGCATAGGAAACTATTTGGAACAACAAGGCTATTAGCAAAGAGAACATGGTTCATTTCAAGTGTTACTCTATTTGTCTTTAAAGTATTTTTCTTTCTGTTTCGCTAACTTGCAGACCAACTCGATGTGAGCTGCTGCTGCTGTTGTTGCTACTCGGTATCTTTACAACGGTTGGTCATAACACAAATGGCTCATTTCCGTTCACTTTGCGCTGCGCAACGTTTCTCCTTCACTTGCATAATTCTTCGGCGTTCCGGTCGCTTATTAATAACCGGTGCCCGCGCTTTCAACATCCGTACGACCCTTTGGCCTTTGTTGTCCGCTGTATTGGGTCAAATGAAATATTAGCTTGGGTTTCACAGCGTTCTCTTGTTCACTCGTCTGTTTCACTCAGCCGTACATGCTTTAGCCTTCCTTTGCCCACACTACGCATAACAGATCGTTTGCAGCACTAATGCCCATAAGTGACACGTTCTTCGACTCGTTGCAACAATTGCCAAAGGAGCTGACCAGAAATTTGTTCCTAATAAGGGAACTGCATGTCAGAATGAAAAGGATGAGAACAACCATTGGTCGGCATAAGAAGGAGTTGAAAAGTGCCCTCAATGCTGGTCCAGTAAGCAAGGACTATCTGCGAACCAAGCACGACGCCATCTCGACTCTTCATAAGAATATAATGGAGCTGTGCGACGAGAGGGTAAGTGTACACGTTTTTAGAAATGTACACATTTAAGTGAAGCTATTCGAAAAGATCCAATTGAGCAATCGCTGCTACGAGCTGGTGGATAGTAAGATACGAATTTTGGACGCCGACTTGGCTCGTTCCGAACACGACTTAAAACAGAGCATCGAAGCGTCCATGCAGAAGCAGATTGACGGCGATGGTACGGACGAGACTGCAGCCCAACCTGGAACAAGTCAAGCGATCGCCGGTTCACCAAAACGCAAAGGTGCCCATCCATCCGGTCAGTCGACCATCAAAAAGCAACGTAGCCATTCGCCAACGACCAGCCACTATCAACGCATGAAGTTGAGCGAACTATCTGGCGTTGCCCTTATACGTCACTTAACGGGTGACTCGTCTGGCAGTGATGACATGCCCATTGATCCGCATGAACCTGTCTACTGCACTTGCCGAGAGGTATCTTATGGCATGATGATATGCTGCGATTGTCCCGACTGTCCAATTGAATGGTATCATTTTCCTTGCGTTGGCCTGGAAAAGGCGCCAAAAGGTGCTTGGTTTTGTCAGCAATGTGCCGCAAAGATGTGACTCTCTCTCGTTCACACTCGTTCTTTTACAAGAGCAAGTAAAAAACATGTGTCGTTTGTAAAAGCGACCCGAGCAAGGCGATAAGAAAGAAAAAGTGACTATAAATGTGCATTTGCGTTGGCAGAAAGTGGTAAGGACGACGAGACGGTCTTCTCATCATCACGACGAAAGGGTCTTCCGATGGCGAGGTGATCGAGGTCGACTGTAAAGACTATCGTCGGAGACCCAATGGCGCAACGACGCTTTCGTATCGCAACGTTGCAAGTGCAAATTTTCAATGTCGCCAAGCCGATGAACTATTTCGGACATTGTCACTGGCGGTGAGAAAGGCACGTAACGTCGGCGGATGCACCACCACATCAGACAACTGACCGCCGATCCGGCGACCTTTAGTCGATAATCAATTGAATACGATGAATGAACATTAATTTCTACTCACTTTGAGAATTAAGCATAGCATGGCAAAGCGATAGCGAAATGCTTCGGTGTCGTAGAAAAGACACGAAGTACCTGCGCTGCCCCACGAATCGCTGGTAAGCGTGCACGTAGTGTCGATAATGGCACCGAAGACAATGGGCGCCGGAAGGTAACCTTAAGGGAATACGTATTATAGAATAAGAATGAACAGTGCAAGTATAGTCTTACTGAGCAGGCGAAGGAAAACCACTTGAAGGCCGAGGGCGAATGCCTTTTCTTCCTCATTAACGGCTCTAATTTTAAAAGCAAGCTAATAGAGCCTTATGGATTGTCGTCTCCGCTGTTCAACTTACCTTAAAGTGATCATGACCAGAGGCATCTGATTATTGGCAGCGACCAGCGTAATTAAGAACAACATCACTAAAAATGGTGCTAGCATATTGCACTTTGTAGAGCAAGGCCCGTCTACCGCTTGCGACAATTGACTGTGATTGCTAGTAGTAGACGACGTCCAACTTCTTGCAGGTATACATGAGCAGTTAAGGTAATTCTGAAAATAAATTCGCCAAAATTTTTAAAACCCTAATTCAACGCTTTTACGCGCAGGGCGCGAAGCTCTGCGCAGCCATCATGCAAATAAGTCGCCGCACCTTTTTTGCAACGGCGGCATGAAAGCATAAAACGACCTTTGCCAAATGCAATTGGACATTTGACGCTACACAACGCAATGTTGAGGAACCAGAAATTCATTTATACGCAAAGGATAAAGCCAAACGTAGTAGAAAAATATTTTATAGACTTTCTCTTTGCCTTCAAACTTTGAATAAAGTTATGTGGGGGGGGGGAACTGTCCACTTGTAACGTCACGCTAACGAATCAGAAGAGTTACGCATTTCGAAAGTTTGGCCAGAGTAAATTCACTTCTTGAAGTAAGGCTTGCAAGTTTTAATGTTTCGTCGCTTCAACTGTTAAGCGTATTTATTTTATTTTGCTGCAAGCTTAAGTAAAGGATTACTGTAAGGCAGGAACATGCGAACTATATTCCGTCAAATTTTATCCTACTGTATCTACTGTGATAAGCAAGTAAGGAGCCGCTTTGAAAAATTGAACTTATTGAAAACTTGCGCATAGAGCAGGGAAACCTTAAGGCATTTACTTGGCTGCCCAAACCAATCCTACAATATCGATAAGAGTACTTCCACTTTTAAATATTTCGACTGCTGCCGCTAAGCAGCGCACGTGAGGATTTCTCGGCCGAGAAGCAGCTTAATGCTTACACTTGAGAACAAGATAGCAAGTGAACAAAAAGCCGTTCCTTTATGCAGCTTAGAGAGCAACTGTTCTTCCGTCAAAGCTATAAACACCGGATCACGTTTCCAACCGCCCTACGGAAGTACACACGCAAATGCTTGAAGGAAATCTGCATCTGCGAAAGGTTGGCTAACAATTAGGTGATTCACAGGGAATTTCGATTTGAAAAGAAGAGTGACGAACTACACTTCACCTTCAAAGTCACTTCCCTTTACGTGCTTTGGTAGAATGAAGTTTCGCTGCGAAAAAAAAACTCGCCCGCTGTTCAAACTGGACGCAGCAATCGCTTTTTCGCACTAAAAAGCGAACGTTCATTGCTGAACAAACGCGCGTAACAAGGTCATCGTCAAACCAACGGACCCCATCGCGTTTGGTAAATTTGACTACACCTTTCCAGGCGAAAGCAAGTTATGCCAAATAAAATCAATTCGGCGCGGTACTCTGCTCCGCTGAGCACGCATTGAGACGGTACCGATTGATGACAATGAAGCTTCGCGACAAAGCAAAAAATGTTTGAAAACCTGAACTTAACAGTGCAAATTTGTTTCAACAACAAATCCTATCGCTATATTGGCTTTAGAAAGAATGTTTCTTCAAACCTAATTCAGTTGTTATCAACGGAAAAGTTACGCAAATGCTGCTGCGTTATGACGCCGCTCGATGTACCTTACAATCATTAAGCATACTTTACCTGTTTGAAATGACAGCTGCTATCTTATCGCGTAAGCGCTTAAACAAGCGAACCGCTTAGAAAAAAGAACCTCAATCCTTTTTATCAACATGACAACTGTTAGTCTTATCAAAATAGCATTCCAGTTTCGCGTTTTACCAAACTTTATGCAAAAATCTACGCTACTCGAAAACTAAAGGGAAATGGACACGAGTTTAGAGCGCCGCTGCATGTACGCGTTGGCAAGAAAGCAAAGGGCAGCAAACAAAAGCCAAAGTGGACTTCTACTTACCCTATACAACATATCGACATCGCCGACTATGCTTGCCCGTTTTCCGCCGCTGGTCACCGCATAGCTTCCGCAACCAGCGTAGCATGGTGACAGATAGGTTACACCGTCAATACCGCATATGGGCTGCATGTCTCGCAATGAGCAACTGCAGTTCATGTTGCACTGATGCCAGGGATAAAATTTTGGCATAGACACATCGATCGATCTAACAAAAAGCGATTATGAATAATTGGTATAGGGCGAGCGATGGGATAAATTACCCTCCTAAGGCAGTGGCGTACGGTTCATTGACGCCGGCCACTCGAAGACCATCGCATCCCAAAAAGAATAGGCTACCAAGCAGTACAACGGCGGTAAAATTAATCAAAACGACATAGTTGGCCACGTGACCCATGACCATCTTTAGTCGTTTAAGTACCCAACCGCCGAACAGAGTACCAATACAAGCACCCGGCACGGCAACGCTGCCGGTGAAGATACTGGCGTCCGATTTGGACATCAAAAATTGCGTTTCCAAATATTTTGGCAAGAAGACAGTAAAGCCAGACACAATGGCCAGATCGACGCAAGCGTTCAATGACGTCACCATGTAGACGCTATTGGTGACAAGACGGAAAATAGATACGGGTATTTTCCGTAGATCCTTTCCGTAACTTGGCGAACCGGAAGCGTCGGCTGGCGGCGAAGACGACGACGATGACGGCGGCGGCTCGCCTCCGCTTGGACGAGAAAAGAAGAAGAAAGGCAGCGCGGAGAGGAAGTACAAAAACCCACAAATGATAAAGCCGCCCCACCATAGGCCAACCCATCCTGCCGATTGACTATTGATGTCCGGTGGGGTTGAACTTGGATCAACGTATTCGGACAAGAAGAGACCGCCTAACAAAAAACCGCATACCGGACCAAAAGCCAACATGACGTACATAATGGCCAAATAGACAGACGAGCTTTCCTTGTCCAGACGGTCGTCCAAATAACTTGTCCCCAATGTGAACAATGGCGAACCACCAACGCCAAGAAGAATTTGGGCTAACATAAACGTCAAAACGTAACTATTAGGCGACGATTCAATCGTATCCGGTTGGCTGGTCACATTGAAGCTGGATATTTCCTTATACTGACACAAGTGAGGATTTTGGGACAACCGATCGGCGGTCGGTTTGAGCCATATAATTGCGTCAATTGACTTGTTGGCAAAGTAGGAATACGGTGTGGCAATGTAGTGAGGCAGAGAGAAGAGAAATGAGCCAAGCGCCAAAACCAAACCGCCGCAACCGATCCAACGCGGAACGTGTCCGCTTGAACCAAAATAGCTGACAAATACAACCGACAAAAGGCTGCCAACTTCGTACGAACTAACAATTATGCCCGACGTTGTGCTGGCCATTTGGAAACGCTTTTCAATGGTCGTTATAACGGACATTGTATATCCGGTCGACAAGGCGCCATGGACAGTGATCAATACACATATTGCAAAGGCGAATGTCTTTACGGTCGCTTGACATGGACATAAGGCAATACGCGACTTTAGGCTATTGAACGACCATTGAGCTACCCGTCTTGCACGTTCCATCAACGACTTTTTGGTCGTCGTCGTCGTAGGAGCGGGTGCCGACGTTGGGCGATTCAAATCTGCTTCGGCGCTACTGGAACGCACCTCCAAGGCAACGTCGCCCCAAATTGAGTTGTCATCCGAAGAGAGCAACAGCTGACTTGGTGACTTTGAATAGTTCGGCAGAAAGGATGACGACGGATTGTGCATCTTTGCACGCAAAGAATCGGTCAAGTGGTGACTAGTCAACTGTAAACGTTCCAAAGTTGTCGGCGGCACCGTAGCGGACTCGGCAGCTGCGACGTTAGTGGTTGGCACAGCTCCGTCGGTGATCAAATGGACTGTATCCACCGTGCCTGAGCCGCCTCCTGCTTTCATGTCGTCCTTCGTAGTAGTAGACTACGTCATTCGCTCTGCAAAGCCGAAAAAGGATGAAGCCCCCATTAAGGCACGAAAACGAAAGTGAAGAAATAATGACTCAATGCAATGACGACTACTTTCGGCAGAGCTCAGCTCGTTCGGGACACAACCAAAGAGTTCATCACCTTTGCATACTCGCGTTCAGTGGAGCGGAAGAGAACAAAGAAAAATTGAATTTACGATTCAGTGAAATGCTATCCAATCGATGAATTGTTGGACGCACCCATTGGCAAAGTAAAGAGTCATCTGTGTGATACAAGGCGATCAAGCGATGTGTGCACGCAAACAGAGGCAAAACTGGTCGTCGACAAATTGACTAAAAGCAAATAAAAGCATCCGCTGCAAAATGCAACCAAAAGTTAGTAGTTGTCCAATAGCGACTCTCTCCCTATCGCTTAAGCTTTGGCAATACCTCAAAAGGCAATAACAAATAGTCTTAGTCACCTTTGAAGCCAAAGGCAAGCAAGCAATGGCCGTTAAAACGTAAAGTCGGCAATCAACGGCTGTGAAGCACTGAAGCGCCAGGTGAAATGCCATCAGTAGGCCCTATAGCAAAAACAGTACTTCTCAAACATGTGCACGACTTAGGGGCAGTGGTATACACACATCGCATTCGTCCTAGCTGCCATTTCTACCTTTCGTACATATTCATCTGTTCCAAATGCTATTAGTCTTAGTAAAAAACGGAAGAGTTGCAAAAAGCTTATGCACCATTGCGTCAGGCTACAAATGAATCAATCTCTTGGAAACACACACTAATTGGCTGCCACCACGTCTAAGGCTCATTTCCCATTAGCAAGGCGCGAGTTCATGGCGGAGACAGAAAGAGAAAAAAGAACAATTTGGTTACATTTCCTTCAAACGTGCGCCCTTTCTTCACTGAAACAAATGGCACGGGAGCTGTTCGGTCTTACTCATCGGGTTGAGTTTGTTGCTACAAAAGGGGTGGCGCATCCATACTTACTTGCAGGGCGTTGACCGAGCCGCACCTAACGTCTTCTTTCACCTCCGCGGCGCAGTCGAAGGTCTATTCCGAGAAAACATAAGACAGGATGACAGTGGCGTGCGTTAAGACGCCCACGTGCTTGGGCAAATAAAGCTTCCGCTACTAGATGCTTACGCATGCGACCTGGAGCAAACATGCCCTCATCGAAAGTGCCGCCATCGGCACCCATCTAAAGGCAATAGGTGATCAAGAGCAAACGAAAGTGCCAAAGTCCCTTCCGGCTTGCTCGTCAACTCTGCTCTCCCCCCGCCCTAATGTCCGCTATGCTTTTCAATGTACGCGTCCGAAAGGCAAGGAAAGGAAAAAAAATGTAAACTAGGTACTTTTCACTAACCGTAGATGAACAATCGCATCGATTCATGAAGCAAAACAGACGGACAATGCGACCCGTGACGTTGGTCGATTCCAAATGACGGGCAAAAGTTGAGAACGTTTCTGATGGCAAGCTGTCGCGACCAACTGCTGCTGAAAGCCAAAAGCGTTAAGCTAACGGGCACCCTTGAAAAGTATAACCGCCGCCTGACATGCCGGCAGTCACGCAGCGACAATTAATAGTTACAGTAAAACGAAGTCACTTGACTTCCTGAATATACTGTAGATTTTTGCCGGAAGATCCCGGCCTTTTTTGACGCTACCGCTGAAAATATGCGAACATATTTAAATTTAAAAATATTTTAGCAATACTTTGCAAAGCTCACCCGAAACTATGCTTGCTTGTCAACATGAAATATTGCCCAAGCACCGAGCGATGGGCGATCGAACAAAGGTGATCGAAGCATCAGCGAAAGTGCCCTATTGCAAATAATCGCATGCACTGCCCGTTGGAAGAAAAAAACTTTTTTTTAAAAACTACTAGAAGTTTCCATTAATCACTGCAGGACGATTGTGCGCTTTCGGAAAACTAACTCTTTGACGTTGAACAATAGAGTTGACGAAACCGCGAAGCCATCTGCAAAAGTTCGTGTACTGAATAGACTCCGTAGGAGAGCATCGTTAGCTTTAGCGACGTAAAGTGTCTTTATAGGACGATATGATTGATGAAATTTCTCTTAAAGACATTTTTATTCTAACCGCCTTCATTAGTCCAATAAATCACGTTGCGATAAGCTGCGTAATAAGTAAATTGCGGCTTTCTGTGAACAAATAGAAAAGTAAAAATTCAAAAGTAGCCAACTGTACCTGCAAATCATTTACAAGTTGCTTGCGGGTGTTTACTAACCAAATTTGCCAGCTTAGATCGATTTAAACTGTGTAAAATCGTTTAAAATAAATTACGCATTGATGGGCACTCGTCGTTGACGACTCCAGTTGCTTTCCGACTAAGGTAAAGTGCGGTTGCATTAAAATCGCAGGATAAAGGAACAACAACAATGCCCGTGGATACAAATCTTTTGGACGTGGGCACAGTGGTTGACAAAAGATGGAAAGTGGCAAAGGTGCTCGGCAGCGGCAGCTTCGGAGCCGTCTACGAGGTGACCGATTTGAAAAGCGGCAAATCCGAAGCGATGAAAGTTGAACTAACCGCCCAAGACTTTCGTACGCTCAAAATGGAAGTTGTCGTCCTAAAAGAGCTCACCGACATAAACGCCCGCAATTGCTGCAAGCTGGTTGGAATGGGCAAAAAGGAGACGTACAGTTACATTGTCATGACGTTGGTCGGTGCCAGCTTGCAATCACTGCTCGACTCGTTAACGGCCAATAAGAGCCCGGATGGGAAAAACTGTTTCACACTGCGAAGTTCCATCCACCTGGCAGTGCTATGCTTACAAGGACTCGAAGATCTGCATTTCATAGGCTATCTACATCGCGACATAAAGCCTCAAAATTATGCAGTAGGCAGAGATCCAGACTTTCGTAAAGTCTTTGTACTCGACTTCGGTATGTGTCGCAAGTATCTTCGAGACGACGGAACTCATAAGCGCCCGCGATCAGAGGTTGGCTTCCGAGGAACACTATACTACGCCAGTCATACGGCGTTGAAGGGAGAGGAGCAGTCACGACGCGATGACGTCTGGTCGTGGTTATATACGATAATTCAAGTAACCATGGGCAGCGTACCTTGGAAGGATGTGCGTCTGACCAGAAATATGTCATTCGAAGAGCGTAAGCAAGCTTTTGCGGACAGAAAAATTCGGATGCTCAATTCAAGCGACGATGAACTTCTTCGCGGTCTTCCGCAAGAATTCAAAGTAATACAAGAGCACCTGAAACAGCTAACTTACTACGACTGTCCCAACTATGGTCTCATTTATCAAGCATTGATGGGCGTCTTTCGAAGGAAAGAGTTCACTGACAGTATGCCGTTGGATTGGGAACCGCAGGGTGAATACCATCAAATGACCATGATGGCCCCGGCGCATAACATGATGCCCGGTGGTCCGGCTTCCGAATAAGTTAATCTGTTCGTAACAAAAAAGGCACAATGCCACGGTAACTGATCAATTAAGCTGTCCTGCGCAACCTGACTGAACTATTTGTTTTCCGTACGTTTTGCAGTAAAGTATTTTGCGTGTAACAACAAAATATTAAACAGCTGCGCTGTTTGTGAACACATAAGCGAATTTACTTTCTTACGTCAAGGCGTCTACATCCAAGAATTGGCCACCTAAATGACCACGCCTGAACAATTGAATAAACTTCTTGGCGGCTTGTTCAAGGTCCAATAAGGTTTGCGCATTTCCGTACAGTACTATCCGTTTTTTAAGTTCTTCTTTCTCCGCCAAATGCCGCAGCACATGATGAATATCGTCGCAAACGCCGTCCAGCTGCAGTTGACTTACGTAGGCTAATCGATCTTGCTTGTTGCACAAATAGAGCAAATAGTCGGCTAGCAGTTCAACTCCCACTCGTTCGTCAGGCAAACATTCGCACAAACCCAGCTTGAGCACACTTTCAGGATGAATGCGTCGATTGACGTACACTTCGGGTGTTAAAACGCCAGGAGTATCGAACATGTAAATTAGAGGTCGGTCGGATATTCGAACACGACCCGCGACAGTACGAGTAATGCCTGGTTTGCTGCCCACGCGACATGCATTTACATTTAAATCGGTAAAGCATTCCCGAAGAGCGTTTATCACTGACGACTTTCCAACGTTCGGTATACCGACTATCATGACGTTATACTCTGTGAGACCTTCGCGATGAAATCGCATTTCCCCTTCGATGGCTCGTCGTAGTTGATGCATCAGAGAATAGGAGGTCTTCATTTTGTCCGAACCTTTGAAAGAGCCGAAAATAACTTCTCTCTCTTCCCCATTACTAGTTAGTCGTTCGGCAACTTCGCGCCGATGAAGAGGGCCTGCCAAGTCAGCCTTATTCAACAATAGCAGATGAGGTCTGCCTTTGAACAGCAGTCGATTGAACTCAGAATTTCGACCCGTAAAAGGAATGCGCGCATCGTGCACTTCCACGATGCAGTCGACTGATCGAAGCTTCGCTTGCATCTTCTTCATACCAGAGAACATGTGCGCCGGAAACCACGTCTCCATACGAAAACCTTCCGGAAGCTTGAAACGATGACGCAGACTCGCCGCCACTGCTCCTTTGGCCATGTTGAACAAAACCGATAGCGAAAAAGGAGACAATTTCAATCTGAACAAACAGTGCGAAGCTTTCACTAATTTTTCAATGGACAAATTCGTGAACGGATCAATTTATCAGGTACACAAAAGTTTTAATATACATAAGAGCCATTCTCCTGCAAAACCCGTTGAAATCAATTGCAACTCACTCATAGAAATGGGACTACGATGCACATACTGACTTGATTTGAGTACATTAACATCTTTTAGCAAACTCAGGCAGCCCTCGTGCAATCGAAAACAGACTAATACGTGCACCGATATCACAGGCACGTTATTAAACATTAAAAACAAAACGGGGAATTTTGTAAAAAATTATCGACATTACGGATAACGCTGCGTTAAAAATTAGAAACAAACCACTATTCGAGCATTTTACGTTAACTGTTTGGGCTATCGGCAATCATTCACTTAGAAACAACGAAAGATAAGCTTGTAAACTCAACCGTACAAAATTGACGGTAAAAAGCTCATACTTGAAAGGAAGTGCCGTCCAGTGTGAGTACACGTCCAGCGTCTATGGACACAGCAAGCCATGTGCGGTTCCTACATGGAGCACTGCTTCAAAAGGCGCGCAGATGAAGACCAACTGAAAGCATATCAGTCCTATAGCACGCAGCGATGGTAAATTACTCTTCAAAATGCCAGACTAAAAAATAAAAAGTAAAAATAAGAAATTTATTGAGAGTCTGCACAAAATACAGCATATAGCACTGCGAAGAACATTTTTTAAGAACGAACAGTAGCTTACCACAGAAATTCAACTGCTGCATTACACTTGTTAAACTCGCGCTGAGAAGCCCCATTCTGAAGGAGTTAAGAATAATTGTAGCCGCGCAACAATGTATAAAGACACAGTGTTCAAATAGAGCTTCTTTCATGAATTCACATACAGTATGAAAAATGCGCAGGCACTATAGAAGAATGGTTACAGTTAAGCTTTACTTCATGAAGCTAATTTTGACTGTGGCCCCTTACCAAAGCTCAATAGTTTCCAGAAGAGCTCCAAATCAAGAGTAGATATTATGATACAGACAAAAACGTTTAAAAACGTGAAAATGAGCATCAATTGAAAACCCATAGTTGTTCTGATTGAAAAAACTAATCAGCTATGACGTTAAGAACTGTGAAATGCAAAAGTAGAATGATATCGAATCTTAATTTCCATATGCGATACGATAAAGGAAATATGGCAGTCTTAACATTTGACTTATAGCTCATTCACAGGCTAACGCCACTGCGCAACGAATCGCTGCAAGTAAAATCAACGCCGCAAAGGTTGAATCGCGAAAACTACTTATATCTGCACTGATTCACGTTTACGGTGTACAACTACTGCAGCTGTTCGCTTCAGAGGTTAGAATAGAAACCTTCCATAATCACGTAAAGAAATATTCTCGTTTCATTTTTTGCATATGTTAGCCCAGTCGTTGGTTAGCGAATGGTCGATCGTTTACGGTAACGCATATGCTGATCCGCAGGTCTTCATTACGTGTACTGTAGCAGCCATTTTGCAAATTATGATTTCACACCGATCACATACGCTTAAAGCGGGACAATGCGCGTCTCGGAAGGTTCTTCCGTAAGAATTTCGCGTGTGTAAAGCAGGTCGCGTCTATGCACGTAAAGACTACGCGAATACTAACTTCCTTCAGTTCCGGTTCCTGAATATTTCAAAAGTGAAAGCATTTAGAACACTACATTCCAATGGATTCGTCTTTACGCTTGTCTTGCCACTCAGGTAGCTCAACACATCAATTACTTCAGGCGCTAACATCGTAAGATTATTTCGCCTGTAGGCTCGCCACCTGTCTGTCACTTAACAATTTGTTACTTGTAAATAAAACAGTATTGCCAACTGACCGCTATGGAGGAGAACAGGTTAATAAGTGAAATATGTCCCGCCCGTCTCGACAATACACACTGCGCGTATCTCTTCGACAACAATTCTTCTGAGTTGACCTACTATCCTACTGTGGAATTAACATATCACAGTTGGCAGAGTCAGTTCTCCTCTTTAAGGAACTACACAAGATGTTGCACGAAGTAGTGACAAGTGAACTGGAAGAGGCTATGTGTCTAACACAAAAGCACTTACCAAAATCCATCGTTGTTCACCACTGGTTGTATCTTCGCTTATACGCTCCTTCGATGAGCACCATACGAGACAATACTTTGTCAGTCTGTTACGCCAACCGCTGGCCTGAACCAAGCGCCCTTTTCGTAATAGACCATCTGCCATTCTCCGGAATTGACCGTTATCCATACGTTGCATTCTTTGCCAGTGACGACGAACCAACGAACAATATACTCTCTTTTCTGCGAACTATCAATGATCGACATAAGTTTACCGAAGCGGAAGGCTTTCTGGCTGTCAGTTTGCCTACTTACTGCCTGCAACTATTTCAACAGGCATTCTCTGACGGCCCACTCATCTTAAATGTGCTGAAAGAATTGCGGGTATATTGGCTACCTCCTGAACGCATTTGCCAACTTAACCCTACCATAGAAGCACTACAATTCGACAAAAGATTTTACGTTGACACATTAAAGGACGAGGAAGCCAAGCTTGTTGACAGTTGCTGGGCGCACAGGTTCGAACAAAGTTGGCATCTCACTCGGGATCGCATTAATCGCTTTCCCAACTCGTGCTTCCGCACGAAAAGTGACGACAGCTTAGCAGCTTTCGTTATTGTCGATAGCGAATACGGCTACATCAATAACCTGTTCGTTTTCCCCAACTTTCGACGACTCGGACTTGGTTCTGCCGTTGAATTGCTTCTTCTACCAAAACTCATCAACATGGGCATCATTCCATATAAACATGTTGTACTTGACAATATACCTTCACTCCAGATGACATCAAAAAGTAAGCTTTGGCAAAACGCAGGATTTCACTCTTATTGGCTTCAGCTTTGTGTGGCCATATAGCTTAGTCGAACTGTCGCATCTACCGCCAAACATTTTTCAAATTAATAAACGTTCTTCACCCAAAAAACTCGCTCTTCTGTTAACAATAGGCATACCGCTAAGTACTATAGCGAAAATCAGATCCGCTTTTCTTCTCACTTCTCAGATGGTCGTTAAGTCGGCAAAGACACTCGGCTGCTTTTTAAACTACAGACTAATGTGGACTTTCCATAGATAAGCAGCGATTTTTCACTTATCCACTTTACGAGCAGTAAAATGTTGAACAGAATTAAAGCGACTCGATATTTTAAAAAAAACTTCGCAAAAATAAGAATACTTTGTACTTACTCTCTTTTTTCTAAACAGCGGACGCTCAATGGAGTATGATCGGACGTGCTTCGAAAGCGAATGATAGCACCATGCTATCACTTGTACCTGCAAACAGTTAAATGTAACTGGCGCGCGTACGGCTTTACAAAACGCGTTTATTCCCGCTCATTAAAGGTGCAAATAATTTTACTATTGAAAACGGTCGAAGTGGTGGTCACTGATAAAAAGTGACGCAGCCAAAACGGATACGGAACTTAACATTAAAACTGTGTAACCTGAATACTTCGGCAATTGAAACTGTACAGCAAGTTTTTACTAATAAGATTTATTTGGACGGATAAAACTTAGAAGCACGTGATTAACATTTAATACGACGCGTACCACTTTTGCAACCCTAAACTTGTGCACAGATGTCACTGCTATTTGAGCAGCTTTTGTATTGCATTGAAGGAGAGGTAAAGACGCGCTTAGTAATTCCTTCAATCTCACATATAAGCTCGGAGCATCGCATCTAGAAAAATTATTCATTCAACTTTTACCTAAAGTTATTAATGTGCCTTCTAACGCGAAGTAAATAAAAGAAAAATTACATAACCAAATGGAGTCTCATCTGCAAGCGTATTCTTCATTCGCAAATGTAAGTGAGAACACGAGAAAGCACACTGCTATATTAAGAAATGCATCCAATGAGAAACATCGCCTTTCCTTAAGTTCGCGTTGTATAAACAGACTTCATTTTCCCTAATTTGAAGCATTGCAAAGCTAATGAGAAAAGGTAGGTTTGCAGCCGAAAAAAATGAGCAATCGTTCTGTCCGCCAAAACAATTGATGTCGCCAATTTGCAAAGGTCAAATTCGGTTGTGCGGACATTTTAAATTTATACAATCGGTTCCGCATTCGCGTAACATATATTCGTAGACACAATTTTTTCAGTCAAACTTCAAGAAACCATGTCCCACTCTCTCTCTCTCTCTCTGCATGCCAAAGCACTCTCAAACACTTAACTAATGTTACCTCGATAGACTGTGTCCAACATTAATAATGAAACTATTAACGCGTTATGAAAATTGTACCGACATAATTTACGTATGCATTAAGGCTACTGTATACATTTTCTTAGCTTTTTAACTTGCAGGAAGGCATGTAAACCACCACTTTGCAACGGGCATAGTGAGAGCAAAAAGTTGTGGAAACATGTAGAAACCTTCCGGGCTTCGCAATGAACAATGGCTTTCACACTTGCGCTGGTCATTATTTGTAATTGCAGCTATTTCGCTAACGTTAACAACAGCATACGGATATGCAGAACCCAATGGATAGACGTTAGAAGATAAGACTTATTTAAATTTAATATGATGTGAACAACAGCAATCAATCGATAAGCCAACGCCTACCCATATGCATACTTTTAAGCATTGAAAACCTATGCGATTGCCCCAAAATTAGTATTGCAGTGACCTCAACAAATTAATGCAAGAACTTAGAAGTGGTTCCATGTGTTCGCAATTATGCCAACAGTTTACGTTATGAACAGCATCGGCCAAGTGGAACTTTAGAATTGCGCTTTCAGTTAACTTGTTTTTTTTAAAAACAGATTTTGACTACGAATTTGCATAATGACAGACGCTCTGCCAAAAGATTTCCATACCAACGCTTCTACTCGACTTGAAAACAAGAGGAAACAATTGCACTTCCCTTAATGGACTTTGTACTACTGAGTACGCTACACTTCTCTGAAAATGTTGCCTATTTAAGGCTTCCTGGAAACGGTGGTTCAAAACCTTAAGCTTTTTCATGAACAACATGATGAGTTTGAAGTTTTAAAATGGATTAAAAAGCGTCTGCAGTGCCCATGTCCGATGCTAACCTCACGTTTGACATCACAGCGAATTCGAGTGAGCGATATCAACTTGAGTTCATCCTACAGTCGTTGATACGGTTGTAAGGCTGGTTCTAAAAGCTTGGGGCTGAAGCGAGCATAGTACTATTGTTTTTCGCAGAGGCTCCTGAAGTTTGGAACCCAACTTTGGTCGTTTAGTCGCACCTATCTCTCCGCTTGCGTAGGGTGACTTCTTGACCCGTCTCGACCCGTCGTTTTGTAGGTTCAACAAGCGTTACTGGGTTACACGTTCTTGTTCTTCCTGGAATACATTGTGTTAGGGTCACCAATGCGTGCAGTTTACGTCATCGATCATTAACTGAAGACGCTTAAAAGCTGTCAACCAGCTGAACGATAAGCAATTGGCGCCGACACAGACCCTCTGAAAGCAGAATGGGCTTTCAAGCGTACGTACCGATTCTACTTTCCCTATTCTGTTCGCTACAAGCGTCAGCAGAAGGAAACAGTAAGACTAAGTTGAAACGTGACACCTATATCGTTCTCCTTTTTCCATTTGTATAGAATGCCCGACAAAAAATTTGCATTTCGCCGTTGAAAGCGTAGCAAGCGATAAGCAGGGTGACTACCTGTTCTACGGAGTCGCCTCAGAAGTTGACAACCTGCAAGAATGTGCGAGGATATGCTACGTGGCCAATTTTTGTCGATCCGCTTTATACGATGCTGAGAAAAAAATCTGCAAACTTGGCTACGCAACCGTACGAGATTGTTCTGCCAACACGGAGCCTACAACGGTTCACTTGTCTGACCAGCAGAGCGCATCAGCAGTTCTTATTTTTTGCATAACCTGCGACGAAACTGGTAAGTATAACTTTACGTAATGTGCAAAGCACAGGAAACTATTGCGCTTGCTAACGCGTCTACGTTTTAAATTGAGATGAAGACAGCGAGACGTCAGCTAAGAAAGATATAAACTGCGACCTGCGAAATCTAACCCCTCTTAAAACTAAGTGAAAGCAGATAGCCAAAGGGTTCCCTGAAAAACGTGACCAAACCGGGAAAACTTATGAACAACTAAATCGAAGTGAAGTCTTAGAGTAAAACTTGTTGAGTCCAATCCTACGTCAGCTAATCATTAGGTAACAATGATGACCTTTTTTGTACTTTCACATTGCTTCAATTGACGTCATCATCCATAAGGGACATATTTAGACAAACTGCGTATGTCTGACATGATAGCTTAACCATTTTTGTCAAGCACAGAGCTTTATCCATCTATTCTTTTTTCATAGCCGCTTAGCACTACGTTTTCGATTGCCCATAGGAGGAAAGGTTATCATACGCGTCCATCTAAATAAGATATTTGTGCCATGGATTAGTCCGTCGCTTATTTGAGCTGTACGTCCCTAGCAGCACCACAACGAAGCGCTCAGTCGTCGCTGGCTTTGAGCGTCGAAAACAAAGTGTCCGAAAAGAGTGATCAACAAGTTTCCAACAATTTGGTCCTAAGCGCCTCACGAGAAAGCAGCCCACAAATGGTGAACAAAGCTGTCAACGAGATCAGCCATAAGAAAGGCGTAGTTGAAGAGATACCTATTCCGAGTAAGCCCGTTACGAAGAATGTGGACACGCCTCAAACTGCAACAGACAATGTACTAACGAAAACGTCAACCGCCACTACAAGAGGTCAGCTGACATCAGTGATCAGCATTTTCATACTTTCTTGCAGGTGCACCATCATGTTACACGCAGACGAAACAACACGCCTTCATAAAGTCTGCTTATCAGGTCTATCGCGGCTATAGTTTGATTGACTGCCAATGCACTTGTGCCCAAACATGGGCTGGCGTCAAGAATATTTGTTCCTCCGTCCAATACTATCCCAATCGTCAGGAATGCGTCCTCAATCGGCTTATCACAAAGGGTACAAGAGAGGACGATGAAGTTGGCGACGATTTGATAGAAGTGCGCACGCTTAACACGTCATTATACGAATTCACTTGTGGCAGCAACAGACGTAGACTATTTCAATATCTGCTCGATGTTTGCAGTTACGACGTGCTGCCTAAAACTGGCCATCAGCACGTCGTTGATTGCCACGACATTGTCGTTGGTCATTCCCTTAAAGGGGTAGCCGGAGCACTGCAACATGACGTTTCCATAGAAACATGCCGCTGCCTATGCTTCGACAGCGCGAATAATGAAAAATATCGTTTCATCTGCCGATCGGCGCTTTATTATCCAAAGGAGCGCGACTGCGTGCTCAACTTGTACGATCGGTGGCAAAGGCCAGATTTATTCCAAGAAGAAACCGTCTATCAGTCGGTAATCTACTTGGATGCCTCCTGCAACGGTTTGAAGAATTGTCACTTGCTCCACTTATGGCATTTCAACTTTTCAGGGCATATGCGTACGCAGCTGATAAATCGTTGCCACGCGGAAGAGAAAGTGCAAGTCAGACCGGTCTATGGGACATCCGTCGGCGGTAATGACAGGAAAGCATTTGATACGTTGGTGAATAAGGGTATAGCGGCCGCTGACACTGTACAAACGGCCAAAGTACAATCGGCAGAACAAATAAACGGTAAGCCACCCTTGTTCGCTATATGTCCATCCAACCTTTGTTCAACTACATTGCAGAGCATACGGATTCTTGTTTTTTGGAAGTTCCCGGCTATGCGTTGATCAATTCGGTCGAAGTGACCAAGAATAATGTCCGCGTTGAAGACTGTAAATGTTTGTGCCTTAACAGCAGCGCAGTGCACGGTTTCCAGTGTTTGTCCTTTGTTTACATATGGAATACAAACACTTGCTGGTTGAATAAGTTTAACCGAGTCCAAAGGCCGCAACACTTCTCCCAAGTGAACGAGGCGCCACAACGCATCAGCTATTTTGAATACCTATGCAATCCCAGCGGTTCGAAGAAGCCAAAAGCTTTCTTTCCATACGTTTGCATGTTTTAGGAAGCAAAGGACGCGCCTACATCGCACAATGCTTTGACCTGCACCGATTGAAAAGTCCATTAGGTGTTACCACCGTTGACCGTGAATCAATTTGAACTTTCTAGTTTGCAGAGGAGAATTCCAAGAGCCAACTAATTGCTGACGTTAGAGGCCCCCTTATTGGCGCCCAACAGTCCAGCCAACCAAAGCTGTACGAACAAAAACAAGAGCAATGGCGCAACGACCTACTAAAGCAGTTGGTTGCCAACAGACATCTAATGCAGCATCCTGCTTATACTGGAGATGAGTATAAAGCTTATCCTATGCAAGTTCCATCCGTTGAAGAAGCTAAACTACCCAAACCGACCGAACAGACTACTCAACAGACCCCTACTACGGTACAGATGACGACATCTACAGCAACTACAGCTTTACCAGGCGAGGAGACCTTGTCCACTCGGTCCTTCGATTACAGCGAATATGTGGGCGGCAGTTGCACCTATAGCGCTTTCTACGATGCTGAATTCAGCGGCCGTAACTTGCTGGACAAATTCCTGGTTCAACTTCCGCTTCACTGCTTCGTCGAATGCGTCAAGAGGAATTGTCGTTCCGCAAACTTAGTCCTCTTCTTGGGCAAATTTAAGCATTGCTATTTGTACGGCGACAGCGCAATCGAATATCCCTTCACCAACATGATCACCTTCCATAAAGGCAGCGTCTACTTCGAAGGAATCTCATGCGCGCGTAAACCGTCCGGCAAAAACCCGTCTCGACAATAGACGGTCACTAAACGTGTCAACTGTTTTCAAATGTGGTATCCACGCAGCTTTATCCATTCGCTTTGCTTAACAGTTTCGTTTTCTGTTTTCTTGACTCATTGCTCCTATTCAACTTGTACCACACTTGCTTTCCGCCATTGCGAAACGTGTGTTCGCTTGACGGATACTTTTGTGCAAAAAATAAAACTTTTGTCCAGAATAGGTAAAAATTCTTTTATCGGCAAACTCTGACACTTCCATTTTTGCCAGCGTAAGAAATAACCAACCTTCTGTGTATGCAATGACGAACAAGCTCAAGCAACTCCATCGTGACAAGAGAATGCCGTTCAATTCGCCACTATTGTTTGCTTGTACTTATAAGTCTTTCTTATACGCAACTATAGCACGATGGGACCATGACAAGATAGCCTCTAAAGCGTTATCATGTTGCTACGTTTTATGTATCGCCTGATGCAGCGATTTTAGGCTTTTATGTTCACTCGGGAATCCTCTCTTCAAGAAACTCAAACTTCAACACTTTATTCCTTTGGGATACTGTCGTAAAGCCACAGCATCGTCCTCAGCTTTGCCGTTCGTTCGAAATGCGTGACTTATGGATTACGGTTAGTTTTGCCTCGCTAAGTTTTTTTCTAATTCTTCCCGCCTCATTCTGCCTTCATGAAGGAATCTAGAAAGTACCACTTTTGGTTCAGCGATCTTCTTAATCCACCTATTTCGTCATTTATACGGATATGCAGACTTTCACTGCTTTTCGCGGGAACAACTCGCTCTTTGGGACCGACCTTACCGGGCCATCAGCATTTGTGCGCGAAAGCTCATTGAAATTCAAACAACATGTTGCCTCTAAGCTCTTTCGTATGGGCGTGTGAAATTTCACAATAGTCTACGCAAGTGCGACCAATAAGTGTTTATTTATATTAGTGAAGCTTTCGGGAATTCCGCCCTGAAGACGGGAGCAGATGTTTCCCGAAAGCTTCGCTAATATGAATAAGTTTTTACGGGTCGCACTTCCGTAAACCGTTATGAAATGACTTATATACTTTATGTTATGATGGATACATTATTCTTTTGACGTGTCGACATACGCTACCTATGGACATACTGTATTATCAGTCAGCTTTACGCCAACTTGCAAACTCACTCCAATGTCATATCTCTTATTTCTGCCGAGCAAACTATCGCTTTGTTTATCCCTGTAGAACTGCAAGGCGCATGCGACCTTATCGAAAGGACACCGTCGAAATTGGACGCGCCTTTAACACGCATCGAAGACTCCGCATCTGTCCTTTTCGATAGCAGCTTTAGGACAAACAAAGATGACAGCTTATAATGCCCGCCCAGCACAGAAAGGGATTTGTAGGTCTCGAATAGAACTAAACCGGAACGTTAAAGCTATTAAGTTTAATTCTTATGTCAACTGGCTGGTCACATGTTTTACAGTTTGACCTTCGCAGCTGTGCTCTATAAGCATAGGATTGGACAACTGACTAATGGAATGCTGTTCAGCGATGCAGATGCGTAGCATACGACTTAGCCCTGTCGACCACCGGTGAACATCACAATGCTATGATAATGACAGCAAACACCAATTCCCCCTTAGGCGGACAGAAACGCTTAACTGTTAAAAGTCCTCAGCTACTTTTCGAAATCAAACTCAAAAGAGACAATGACGTCATCTTAAGAGGCTGAACGAAACAAGGGGAGCAACTTTTCGTCTACTCAAGCTATTTGAACAACTTGCCAAAGGTAAGTAATTAACTTTTTTCAAACTAGACGATTATGTAAATTTTACTTACCGTACTCTTCATTTTGTATGCTTGTATCTTTCGTCCCGCTTTTGTCCACTACTAGTCTTTCTTCTTAGCCGAAGCGTACGTCTATTTATACATACACAGCCAGTGCGCCATCTCCAAAAGCGTTTAGCTTCCTTTGGTTAACATATTGCCGACGGACGACAATGCTGATGAACTGGTCCGCAATATTGTCAACTGCAGTTTGCTGCCTTCTGCTGGCACCGGCAATGGTCAGAAAAGGTGAAGAAGAGATAATTGAAAGGGCGCCATCTCGATAATCGTTTTTCGCTTTGTACAGACAGGTGTCAATTATTCGTTTGTCCTTTCGACTGTGCATCAACGCTACTCCCAAACGAGACGTGCCCGAAATGCTTTTGCCAACCTGGCGAACGGTGTCCGTTCATTTTCTGTCCAACAGAGTTCCACTGCGTCCAGGAGCTGAGCGCTAAAGGATGCATGCATTGCATCTGTCGACAGGGCGTATACGAAACGTACAACAAAAGGAAACATCTAATATCCTACGTCTCCAGTGGGTAATTAAATAAGCCTCTATCCTTTTACGGGTTATATTTTCTTGCAGAGCCGTTGGGCAATCCTGTGAAAGAAGCGTGCAGCAGACTTGACGCTGAACGTGTGCAAAGGTGCGCATCCAATTTTACCATACTGCTGGAGAGTGAAATGCAATTGAACCAACACTTGGCGACAACGCCAGAAATTGCAAGCTTCCTCATACCGTATGATAGGTTAAGCCATACTTGTCAAACGGAACAAGCAACCAGAGATTGTATACCTATGGGACCATGGCATCGATGTGCGGAAGCAATGCCTGCCGTACGCCATGCTGACGCCATCTTCAGAGTAATCTGCCAAAGGCTTTCTGACCGCATGCGCTCATTTGAGTCGCACTACATGTGCACTCGCAATGTACTTTCAGCGCATGCCGACTCCGCCTATTGCCTTGACAGCTTCAGGCACGAAGTGCGGTATCGCAGCGTGAATTCATCTTTCGTACGAAGAGCTATGAGAATCCAAAGATGCAACGCTCTCGAAAGCTTCGTCGCATGCGTCAAAAAGCCACTAAGCGAAAAGTGTTCCGTCGAATCGGCTCAACTTTGGCAAGACGCTTTCGTTTCCGTTGGATCAGTCATAGCGCCGGAATGCATCTACAGACAAGGACACTTTGCCGCCAGGGAATACAGAACGGACGGTTTTTCTTCTCCATTGCAAATATTCTTTCCTGTCCAATAACATGTAGGCATATTATTCCATACAAGGCAAAACCCTTTTATCCCATTCAGAACTGACTGCTTGAAATTGCTACATAGCGATCAAATGTCGCTGATTTTTAAATGCACATAAACTTTCCTGCCCAAGTCCAATACGCGAGCTTCTAGTGGAAATAGGGCTTTCGTAAAAGAGTATTTCAAGAAACGGCTTCATCTTGGTTATTGATAAACAGTATAACATGTGCCTTGTTATCGAGAGCATAACTGCTTAGCCTAACTTGAAGGTAAAGGGTACAAGCGCACGTTTTTCCTTGTATGCTAATTAGGGCCCAGTAATTACACTTCAATATACGAGATTTTGCTCAGGCCTCTATCATATGGAAATTAGTACTACAAGCAGATAGGGACTATGCACGCAAATCAAGTTTAAAGCAATAAACAACAGGCCAACTTACCTTCATGGAGAGTAAGCGAACAGATGCACAACAGGAGACGCGTTCTTCAAATGATGAGCACAGTTAGATGTCGTAAACGAAATATGAAAATTTGAAAAAAGGTATCAACAGCGAAAAAACGCAAGGTCGCAAAAATATGCAAAAAAGAAACATATTTATTCAAATTTGTCTTGTAGAGTTAAGTCGGTGTGAGCGCGGAGAGAAGAGGACAGAATTCTAACTAAAGTTTTCCTTAATATCTTCGTGGCATTCTTCAAGCGCTTGCCTGAAGTTGGCGAAAGCTTTCCGCCGACTGAGCACAGCCTCGGGAGTCCTTGTCAGCGTCAACACATTATTCACGCTATCAATGGTCCCGGAGACTGTATTGTCTCGAATTGCGTGAGCCAACAAATGTTTAACCTCGTTCAATGACACGTGCAAACCATCAGCCAGAAAGGACAGTTGGATACGAGTGAACGGTTTGATAAGCTTAACCAACACTTGCGTACGGATATTGCTAAGCAATTCTTCAACGCGTTCTCTGATGAACGGATCACCCAATACGTTGTCCTTATTTTGCTCGATAATCAATTGAAAATTGACCAGATCGTCATTTTGATAAGCGCTGAAAAAACGCCACAGTGAAAAGTGCCAAATATGGATGAGAGACAAAGCCTACTGAACCAATTGAGTCATGACAAATATCTCCGGGTCATTTTCGTAAGGTTTCGTCTCTTGCGAATGGAAAGGATTGATACCAGACTTTAGCAACATGCTGGTGAGCACCAAATATTTGAGGCAAGAAACGCGGCGCACATTGCCGGACTCATCGTAGTTCTTGAATGCCTCCAGAAAGTCGACATGCGCCTCTTCGAACTGTCCTTCACGAAGGTGCATCTTACCCCCACATTCGCGGACAACACCCATAATCAATGGATGAGGTATTGCTGACTTAATACGTAAAGACTGTTCGTAGAGGTCCTGAAAACTTTATAACGGTTAGAGATCATCCCCCGCCGCTGACAGAATCTGCAAACAAGCTCGAAACGCCGTTACAATGTTTTTATTATTTTACATATTAATAATAACAAAAAGAATTAAACGAATAGGTGTGGAAGCTACGCGTCAGTTTATTGGCGTCAACTGGATTACTCTGCATCTAAGAGTTGGATCGACAAACATCATTCCAGCCGCGTTTGCAAATTCGCCGCAGTAGTTTGGCGCGCTAAATAAGGTCACCAGATGTTTCTGAGCAAAAAATTGATATCCGCTAGTGACTACTTGATGAGCACGAGCAATCATATCAATATTCATCTTTTCACAAAATTCCAGCACTACATTGACGCCGAATAGGTAGCTGGTGCCTCGGCTACTGTTTACCCAACCGGTTACGGCGTCATCCGGATCCGCCCAGAGAAGATCGCAAAACAAGCCTTCCTCGTCTACCTGCAGCGGACGATTAGCAAGACGCACTTGTTCAAAGCTATTCAAATCAGGCGAGATTCCTCCGTGCATACAGAGAATGCGACCACCAACCAGAGCCGCCAAAGGGAGATAGTCAAATGCATCCTGGAACTTGTTGAACAAATTTTCGCTGTAACGACCGGCGCACTCATGATAGAAGCCGTACACTTTGTTGATCTCCGCACACTCATGGTTACCGCGAAGAATGTAGAAGTCACGAGGATACAACGACTTAAACAGGAACATTATGCAAATAACTTCAATGCTTTTGGGCCCTCTGTCCACGTAGTCGCCCAGAAAAAGGTAGCGAGACTTTGGTGGCCAACCTCCAGTTTCGAACAATCGCAAAAGATCGAAATACTGACCATGCGTATCGCCGCATATCCAGATAGGAGGAGTCACGGTAATAAGAGTTTCGTCTGCTTTCAAGGCTGCGATAGCTTTGTCAATCAGGAATAAAATCTCTTCTTCGGCTAACGAAATGTAGGCGAACGTCTTTACCGCTAAGTCATTCAAGTCAAACAATGGTTTCGACATGCTAGCCCTCGGAAAGAAATAAACACGTAGCGGAGCTGCGCTTTTTATAACGTTACATTTAAAGTTTAACGCGTTTTAACGCAACAGAAAGCGCGAACTTGTAGTCTCACCCTATGTACCTGCGCATACTGTAAGCACAAGCTACCGTAACTGTCGAAAATTGAAACATGTACTGCTCAAAATATAAAAATTAACCTAAGCTTAAGTGCAAGTTGTAACAAAGGCAACCGTTTTTACTAGAATTGACGAAAAGCAACCTTACCTTCAGCTTTCTGTTGTTCTTTTGTTCCGTGTACATTTGAATTTCGAGCGCATATATTTCGAGCAGCTGAGTACCCTTTCTTAGTTCGTCTACGGCTCCGTTGCTTTGACAGGAATGACGCAACTCGTCCAATATTTTGCTCAAAGACCGAAAGTCGCGACGGTCGAAATAGAGCTTTGCAAGCTTGATATTGGTCTTAAACCAAAGGCGATCGTTTCGAGCATTTTTTAAGACTTCCAAAGTGCTGTCGTAAAGCAGCTCCAACAGATCCATCTCTTTGATTGATGAGATGTGGTCCAAAATGTTATTGATAGACTTTTCGGAATAATTTCGCGTTACGGCACTTTTTATGTACGTCAGTAACAGCTTGTAGTACTCAACCATTTCGTTGTACATGCCAAGGCTGCAGGTCAACTTAACCAGCTGTTTCAGTGTTCTGAAACCCCATTCGCCCTTCTCCTTCTCCAGTTCCAGCACTTTCTTGAAGCCTTCCAATGCCTCATAAGGATGGGACGCTTTCACGGCTTTACTATTGTAATACTGATTTTCCAAATCCACATCTGGTTCCGAATCAGTGTCATCCGAATATTGGAAATCATATTCTTCTTCCATATAGTCGTCGAGGTCCATTTTGTCTGATCAACGTACAACTTCAAACTAGTTAGCCTACACAATGCAACCTATAAAGAAGCACCGATTACCGTATTAACCAACACCTACGTTGCATAAACTAACGTGCACGTAAAGCAGAAAGGGAAAACGCAAATTCGAGTGCAGCAGTAGCAGAGAGTTACCGTAATACGCACCTGAAAACTATTAATTATCTGTAGAAAGGAAATTTTTCAATGCTTCCCTTTAGGCGATGTCGGTCAAATGAAGTGAACATTTATTTCAGACTAGCAACCACTGGGAGTTTTTCCTTTTACTTTAACCAATTAATGACTTTATTAGGTAAATGTGATTTGGTGGAATTCACGATCCATTTCCGCAAAAGACAACTGAACTGTCTAAGAACATGAAAGTATATGCTGCATTTAAGAGTAAACTGCTAAGAAGTGCCCTTTTTGGCTCATTCACTTATCGTGAATGCTGCAGCAATATTATATCAAAAAGAAACGCTTTCCCCAATTGAAATACGCTGCTTTGTGAAACTCAGTCGTTTTCTTAACGCTTACTGCTTAACCAGCCAAAGATTTCTAGAGATCAAGTGCTCAACTAACTGATAAGCAGGCAATCGGATTACGGTACTTTTATTGAAACAATCTTACGGAGTTCACTTAACCGAGTAAAGCAAAGTGGGTGCCTTAAGTCATAAGCAATTCGACTAGAAATTCACACGTGTACTCTCAGTTCACCAGTTAATAATTATTGCGGAATCATTTGCATTTTACCGACCACCATCAGTCCGGTAACGGTGCTGTACATATAAGGCGTTTTAAGATAGTTTAGAGATAAGGAAACAGGTGATCAAGAATTTCACGCTTTTACTACCAAATCGAAAGAGCAGTTCACTTTCTGCTGCCACAATTTTTCATAATCAGAGATGGGCACTTCTTAAACACTTGGGCGGCAAGCCGATCTAAATCTCGACGTCCGGTGCTGGTCAAAATGCGTCCCTTGTTCTTCGGATGTTTCTCTATCCATTTCATTTCTTCCAACGCTTGCAAGCATTTACGGATGATGCCAGAGGAAGCAAGCACAAAATGGCTCGGTCGAGAGCCATTTCGTTGTCGGCCGCCGAAAACTTTTCTAAACGCTCCAACACCTAAACACCAACGAACAATGCCGAACATTACAGCTAAATAGAGAACAAACCTGCAGGAGAACGGATGTACAAATGACGAGCAATTGCTGCCGCCCTAATGTAAAACCAATCCGGATCGGTTGGCGCCAATTCCTTGTATGGAGCTGTCTTGACAAGATCAACCCAATCTGGCAATGTTATACGGCCGCTCTTCTTCAGAAAAGCTGCTATTTCGTTCACCAACAATGACTGATCAACATCTTTTGCGCTAATCCTCATGATGTAGTTTTTTGGCTAGAATAACACCTAAGCTGAAGATTCAACCTTCAGTAAGACAAAATAACATGCAAGAAAACATGCCCTCAACGCTTACATACCAAGTTGACTTAAACAGCGTGGATATTGCTACACGAGGCACTACAGTAAGACGATTATCTGACCAAAGGTAATAATCCAAACCCTGAAGAAAATCTGTTCAATCTCCCAGCCAAAGGGAATTTAGTTATGTCAGATAAAAGTTCATTCATGCTATAAATCCGCTCACAACTCGCTTAAGTATTGTACAGCAATATTAAAGTGGAATATATTCTGCTACAAACCAATGGAATCTTTTAGTAAAAGCAAAACGCCAACGTCAAAAGATATACTGCGTAACTAGTCAAAGTGCAGCAACGGAGCAAAAAGTACCCGAAATCTTACAAGCTACGCGAGTACAGTAACCACTAAAGTATTTTCAAGTACGAATTATACTTTTCGGCTCAAACAATGCACTGTAACAGCGTTGCTTGCTTTATTTGGTGTACGCTTACTTCAGAGCATTTCTTGTTTTGCGCAAAACTTGTTGGAATCGTAAATTACATCATTTCGGCCAGTAATCTCTTTTTTCTATAGCATTAATATTTTGTCTCTTTGCTTAAGCTGGAAGACGAAAATGCTTCCAGACAATGTTGCTGAATGCTTTCGCGATGAACAGACCATTCTGCAGACGTTTTTTAATGTCAGCCAAAAGGTAACAGAAGACAATAGTATCATTGCAATCGGTTCAGTCGAAAGTTCAACAAGCAAACAAGTTGCGCGCAAAGAAAAGTGAATTACTTTGGGTCTGTTGGAACGCAGAGAGCAATGATCACTTCGGCCCGTTTGTTTGGCTGCTGAAGCACGTCGTTAGCGGGCCGTCTGCTCGTATTCATGGACATGCTGAAAAAAACGAGAAACTCATTTGAGCGCGCCACATGATAGAATTTTGGCAATTGGAACATGTGCAGCTAAGAGAAATACAACTTCAACACGTGAAAGGCAGCAGACGCACTGCAAAAAACAGAATATATTATTTGCATAAACAATGCACTGCCATAAGAAATATTAAGAATGCTTTCCTATAAAGAGATGACAAAAACCTTAGCAGCTCACAAATTAAAGACGTACAGCACTTGTTCAAATTGTCTATCTGATCGGAGGGATTAACAATACACAGAAACAATTGTTCTGAAGTATTCAAGGAGATTAGGTAACGCTTAGCTCTAAAGAGATCACCAAAAAGGCAGATATACAAATTTTCTGTTTGACTGCCCAAACACTGAGGAATGATCATCATCACCAACACATGTGATGAAGAATTCCAATGGGCTGGTTCATCAACGTCAAAGACAGAGAGCAGCTTATCTAGTCACATGACTGCGTCAACTGACCGGACAAGCTGCTTTTGATGTGTGGTGAAATGGAATTCTTAAAATCAAGCATCCCCTAAGCTGAATAACCACTACGCACTACGAAAGCTGAGACAAGCTATAGTCGCCTCCTTACAGTTATAAAAAGTTTACACTTCGAAAATGCCTTCCCAATGTAAACAACGGCCCCACCGAGAACATAATTCTAATCTTCCCTAACTTCAACACGCAGTAGATAAACGGAGAAGACACCGTGAAAGTCAGCTTGGAATGAGACGCACAAGACCTTAAGGCAAGCCATGCAAATTTCTTTTTATTTTGAACTTCCGGTCGTTGGCACTTTGCCAAGCATGGCGACTGAAACATGCACGTGCGCGAACCTAAGTTGGTATGTAAATTTTCTTGACAGTCGCAATTTGGACGCGCAACCATTATCTACCATTCCAGCGTTGTACGTAGTACGCTGCGGACGCCAACGCTAAATCAGAAAAAGAAAGAATCGCTGCCAAAAAAAGTTTGCCTGTAAACTAGCAACAAGTTATACATAGGCCCATCATTACACCGTGTCACTGCGGTGACAAGTGATTAGATGACATTGTCGCTAAAGGCACATCTTCAGACGGAGCAATGCCTTTTCAGACGGCTACAGGTAAATAGTTGCTCAAGAAACCGGGTTAATGTGCATCAGCTATCGAAGCGACTCCCGTTTCGTTCCGCATAGCTAAATCGCTAAACATAGGAATGAATGTAAAAAAATGTTTAACCCAACTGATAGGTAAAAGAGAAAGTTGATTAAAAAGCAAAAGGCTTAGTAATGACAAAGCGAACAACCAAAGGAGACCAACCCTTTACAAGCAATCTGTCACTGTGTGACCAAGTGAAGTGTCACGCAAAGAAACGAATTCAATTAGCACTGGTTTAAAGTCTATTTACCAAAGCTGCAAAGGAAGCGCAATTCAAAATGTTGTTTGTCAATTCTGGCGGTCATCTTAACTCAAGTATACTTGATGTGACGTCATACCGTTGGCGCTTAGAGGGCACCCCGAGGAAGCGGCCGATTCACAACTGTTCTTCTCACGTCCGGTTATCGCGACGTTAGGTCTTTATGGCAAGCGTGGGCCAAACGATAAATTAGAAAAAAGCGATGATCTTCGACAATTGGCAACGCCGGTTTTCCCCTTCCAACCAACAAGCAGCAACACATCAACGGTTTAAAGAGGAGGCGCTGCAATTGTCGTCGGCAACAGATTGACACAACCGGAGTGGCTGTTACTGACACAATTTAAATAGAACGCACTATTCATCCGCCATTCTGCATCTGAAAGGATTGGCTGCCGTTGGCGAGAAATCCGCGACATCTCATTGCACATTCACTTCGCCTGCATGAAAGGTAGGTTATAAACCGTTTTTCCCTAAACCTTCAATCAGTTGAGCACCCATACTGAACTGGCTAGAAGGCGTAAACAAGGGGGGATAACAGTAAATATGTTTCCCAATGCTGTTTAAGTTTAGGTAAAGCAGCTGATTCTACATTGCAAGCTGCTGTCAACACGTTTCACGTAGGTCTGCCCCGCAAGCGTTTAAAATGGTTCAAATGGTCGTCTTGTCATCTCGCCAATGCGACTTTTGTGATGCCTAATAAACCAGAGGTCATTTGGCGTAAGCCAACTTTTTCTCCGCCGCGTAGAAGCAAAAAGGAATTTAACGACACCCTAACCGGAAGGCCACATTCGAGACGTTGTTTACTATCCACTACGTCACTTCCTAACAGTAAGGAATTGAAAACCGGATTGCAACTTATAGTCAAATCGTAGAAGTGTTAACGAACAGCTGGAGATGCTCACCACCCTAACAGATATTATAGCTTCTACGTACGGTTGGGCTTACAAACTTTCCACGTAGATAACGGATCGATTGGTTAGATAAGTTTCATCGCCCTTCCTCAGAGAAACACAGTAGTTTCTTTTAGGCGTAAATAAAGACATAATTCGGAAGTCAGGTGACATATTTGCTGTGAAACTGTTCAGACGCGTGAGCACAAGGCCATAAATCGCTGCGTAGATAACGCCGACTTATGGAATCGACAGCAACTAAACTTTTGCTATTTATTCTGTTTATGATAGGCGCTTTAGTGCTCAAGTTCAAATTTACCGAAAACAATTGACGCAAGCGTGAGTCATCTTTCTGAATGACCATCAAAAGATTCTCTTCATTCAGCAGCGAACGTGAATATTTTGATGGTCATTCAAAAAGAGGTGTCATTCACGTTCTTCTCTCAATGCATATTCAAAGGAAAGCCAGTGAGGGTAGAGAAATTTCCTGAATTGCATTAGGGACTCGCTTATTGACGAACGTTCAAATAGAGGACAGTTTGTAAGGACGAAATAGTGGCTTATCGCAGCCAAACTTCGACCTATGCAACATCCACCTGCAACGAGCACTGTCAGCCCCAAACGAGGGTCCATTTCCCTAAAAACGCTGCGAACAGCGTGCTAGACCTTAGCATTATTTGAATTTTTGTCACATGATTACAATGACGAACCGGAAGGCTTCACCAGGCGATATGGACACAAACAAAAACAGTCTGTCTTTTAAGGTGACTGCTTCTGCAAGCCAACTACATTTTGAAAATTCAACTGCCATAGCTTGAAGCTCTTAGCATAGTGTCGCTTAGCGCTCATCGCGACTCAGCCTAAGGCTTAAGCTTAGCCCGACTACAAGACAATAAAAAACAATAGTCATGACAACAGGCAGAATAGTTATTGTTCAAACGGCTGTCAACACTATGCATCATCAAGTGTGCAACTCGATCAAAAGATGTCAAAACGTCGTTGAAGCGAATTAGTTACGGGCAGTTCAAAAGAAACTTCAACGTTTTTTGCACACCCTCGTTGGTCATGCGTTTCTCAATGCCTAAAGGGGACAAGTGCTCATTACGTGTGCGCGCAAAAGATGTTAGGCGATTCAAACAACAATATGCAAATTGTGGAAAATCAAAAGTACAAACGTACACCCTAACGGTTGCACTCGTTACGGACAAAGTGCTATCCTATAATAGTGCTTTGAGGTCGAAGGAGTATTTAACTTCGCTACAAAATATACAATTTCGTACAAACCATTCATAATGCACTGATCGATTAGTCCTAGAATTGAAGACACAATCTGTGCCACACACATACAAAGGATTTATTAATAATTCGCTTGAGCACTGCTTATATAAAAAACAGTAATCGATGAGTGCACTATTCAACTTCCAAGCCTTTCATGGGCATTCGACTAGACTTCAAGAAGCAATTAACATTCTGTAGTAATGAATGAGCGGGTTTTTAATTCACAGAGGTGCTATCTCTCTTTTACTATCTTCTCTACGCTAAACAAAGTAGCCAAATACATACTGGGTGCACCCATGCAAGCAAAACAAATTTCCATTGCCTACAGAGGGCAGTCGACTGCATCGACCGTTGAAACTGACGGATCACTCTGTAGAACGAGACAATTACGGCTGTAATTATTTATAGTACACAAAACAGACATTAATAACACTCTTCCAGCAAATGAAAGCACGCAGGTGGATACATCATTAGTTGAGCATTTTCTGCCTTTGCTATTGATTGACATGTTTGTAAACATGGTGCTTTAGCAAAACAGGGGGGCCTCGTAAAGGATATTTGCGACATCAACAATCTATTATGTCACCAGTTTTTGCTGCATAAGAATAGGTACTGCCAAATTAAGCCATAGAGAGGCATTGGAGCAAAGTTGGAAGAACCACACGTTAAACTAAGGTAGCAGCAACAAGATTCCACGCAGACGCGGTCAATTGTTTCCCATTTAAAATTTCGTCTTTACGCTTTATGAAGCTGTTAGCGCAGGCAGCGTATGTTTAACACAATTGCTCATTGCTTCAAATGACCTTCGGCGAACTTTCCAAGCAACGGGCGCCAACTTCAATGCTACAAATGCAGCGTTCCGCTTCCTATGCGCAGTTGCTCAAAAAGCGCCGATTGGTTAAAGAGCACTGTTTCAATATTTGTCACGAGAAGTACAAGGAACAGCAACAGCAGTTGGGCGCAACAAAGAGAACGCTCAGCCGACTGAAACTGAATAAACGATTAGTTTATTTAACATTAAGAGATTCAACAGGAAGCAGCTTGCCGACACTTTGACAAATGTAAAGAAACCTTTTGTCAGCACAACAAGTTTCCGCTTAAGAATCCAACTATTCGCCTGTAATAAAGATTGTCTCCGCCTATTGAATACATTATTGCGTCACTGTTGACATTACGCTAAAAGTGGCTAAACTACCTTCGCTGCGATTGCATAGAGACGCTGAGCTCAATGGGAAAGCGGATGAAAACTTAAATAAGAACCAAGTCGGGAGTTGTCGGTTATGCGTCCCACCATCTCACAGAAATGCACCTTCCTTTCTGTTAAGCATGCTGGCTATCCTGTTCTGCAATTCCCTAAGCCTAAGCCAAAACATAAGTCTCATGTTTAGGCTTAGGCTTAGGGAAGGGCACAAGCGGATGCCCGGCGAAATTACAGTATGACACTGGGGCGCATAACCGACAAGACTCGCCTATAGTCGAGTAGTTGCAGTCAGAAAACGGGTCTGCCTACGAAAATACTTTCGTACGGTGGATATGCAAATCAGTTCGTCATGCTACGTTCAGTTTTGAAAAAGACCCCACTCTTGTCATTAAGTTCGCTGTGGCGCGTACAGCACCGCCAGTACAAAAGCATGTAGGTAAAAATGTTTATTTTTGGAAGGAGCTTTCAAGACTGACCAGAGGTAATACGCTTCTGACGAGGGGATAAGGTCAGTCCAGGGAGCTCCTTCCAAAAATGAATACTTACATCTTTCATGGGCGTGCTGGCCTTAGCTGACATTTCCATATGCTTCAACCGGCTTGTTTCTCATTAAGACACGCAAAACGCAGCTCACAGCTAACCTACAGAAACAATTACGCAGTATGTTAGTTAATTATAAACTATGTCAGAAACTAATGAGAAAAAAGTTGACGAACGTGGCAGCGCCGCTAATGAAGGAAACTAACAGAAGCGAAGAGCAACTTTTGAAAACTTACGTTCAGCACTTCACTGCTGGGAACAGACGAAGCATTGTGCTCTTTCTTTTCGACGATAAGCTTCAACAGAACAATTTCCAAATGGACAATCATTAATATGAATAGACTGCCAAATGTTATTCAGTGTGAACGGATATTCGCTCAAACTCGCTGCAAGCGAAAAAAAAGTGGTCGACAGAGCAGCCAACCCACCTTTCACGTACGTGAACTTCTATACAATTGACGAATTAAACTATGGCCAAATTTCACGCCTTTTTTGTCTACATTGATTCATATTCAAGTTGGTTCGCGTTAGCAGCTTATCATTTACGAAAGCAACTTATTGGAATGGACCAATTCTTGTTGTCACGGAAAGGCAACTCAAAAAAAGAGGACAGAGCAGTTTCAAAATGTGAACGCAAAAGTCTATCCCATTTTTACACGTTAACTACGAAAGCCTATACGCTTAGGCTGTTTCGCCTTTGCTTCAAACAACCTATTAACGTATTCATACTTTCGACAACTGCTACGATTGTAAGTTTGACAAACAAAAACAAAGTGCACGTTCAAACGCGAAACTGAACTGCGCCAAGTGATACACTTCGTTTATGGGGAAAGAGACACACTATTAAAGCTTTTGTTAATGACTCGTAGCTAAAACAAGTTGCCATTGCTACACGCGCGTGGAAGTCATCTGCCCAACAGGGAGTAGTCGTCCATTTCTATTATTAATTAAGCGCGCTTGAACTTGATGCCTCATTTGGCCAACTGGTTATAAATGAGCAAAGTTTCGCTAACTCACAGTGAGGGAAAATCGGTCGCCCGACCGAATCGATTCATTCTGCTATTGGACGCGCGCGCGCGCGACGGACGTGCTTTCCAACTACCGCAATCAATCGTACGAGCGAAATAACAACTAGCTGAAGACCGAACGTGCGCAAAGCAATAGTTCTGCTAGTGACAGCTTGCGCAAAAGCTGCGAAGAGGAAAGAGCAGCGGTAGGCTTTTTTGTCCACTTTAAAGCGTCAGCTTTCGTCCGACACTTTTTTTTTAGTGATAATAAGGTACCACCTTTGTAGCGGGCTGTACGTAAGGTAGACAACAGCTTTAAGGCTAACAAAGAGACGCAACTATTTGACCTTTGTTAAAAGTGTCGTTTACACAAGGCGTGAACAACTTAAACGAAACGCGTCCAGTGTTCAAGGACGTCCAGTTGGAACGCAACCCTTTAGTCTCTAAGCGATAGGTCAGCCATACGTACCCTGGCACTGTTTTTCCAGCGCGCCAAAGTACCATACCTCACTTATTATGACACAGTTGTTGGCACAGCATAGTTGCGTCATCTTACATGCCAACCATCGATGCACTATACTTCGAGTTACTGTTTTTCAGGTGCCGAACAAATGACCATTGGAGTGAGTGCCCATTTGGTGTTTTCTTTGACGCTCATCGCAGCTTCCCTTCGCCCTACCAATGGGCAGGAAGATACGGTTAATCTCTACGCTCATGCCAAATCCATCGAGAGCTTAAATGCGAGTACATTCGACGATGCAATCTTCCGCAAGAACGTTGCAAGCATCGTGATGCTCTACTCGAGCAGCTGTGGGGCATGCGTCGGATTTGCTCCCAAGTGGGTGAACTTTGCCGAGAGCGTCAAAGGTTTGTGCTTTTGCAATAAGACCACAAACATCTCTCACTAACTGCTAAGCCCTAACGGGAAGCTTCCAAGCAAACTACCCCTTCTTCCTACTGTTGTTGATACATATGAGCTTATGCTAGTCTTCTGCAAAATTTAAGGGTGGAAGCGGTACGCCAAAGTAGCAGCCATTAACTGCAATAGCCAGCAGAACGATCCCATATGCATGCAAAACAAAGTAACGGCATATCCAACCATCAGGGTAAGCATACATTGGAATGATATGCATTGCTAAATGCTTTTTGCAGTTCTACGGTTACCAGAGTACAGGACCCGACGATGGTGTTACGCTGAGGGATATAGGTCATTCGAATAGTCACCTGCTACCGTTAGTTTTTGCCAAACACATTCTTAATGATTGGAATAGAAAGAAACCAGCCGAATGGCCCAACTTTGGCTTTGTACCAACGTAAGATTTGCACTGTGTGTGTGGGTGCATTGCCTGAGAAGTTGTTGATGAATAGATTCGAAATGATACCAGACTTTTTGTCTCCCTGGGCTCCTTTTATGGCAATCATCGTCCAAACTAGCGAAGATTCCATAGGGGCGGCAATAACTCTTGATATGAGCAACCAGTACAGCGTGGAAACAAGGATCATGGACTATTTGCATCCGTTCGCTATGCAACGCGGGATGTCATCGAGTACACAAGTTCCCGCGCTGATCATCAAACGACGTGACACTCACGAACTGCTGTTTGTTTCAACGTAAGCTTAGCCTTTACTCGCTTGGAGGTTGAACCTTAAGCGTGCTCTGTTTATCAAGGGAACCAATGAACAGGAACAGCATTCTGGACATCATATCCCGCACAACTAATACACCAAACCCGCTTGATGCGATTGAGACAGTGAATCTGTTTCAATCACAGGCTAATCGCAGGTATAATCTTTTTTTATGATTTAACTACGCCAATTATAGTTGTAATTTACCCATTTGCTACGTATATTATACAGAGGAACTTACTTACCGTTTAACTAGGGAAAACGCAGACCCGAACAAGATTTTTGTCCACGTCAGCGATGTGAAGTCTGGTTTGGCTTATATGCTGCGTTACGAGGTGCCAATGCACGAAAGAATAGACGGTGAAGCGAAAGTAGCTCTTCACCAATTTCTCAACAGCTTGGCGAAGGTTAGCACTCTGAAAGATACTTCGCTTGCGTAATCAACATAGCTGCTTCAGTACTTGCCACTGGAACGAAGCCTGAGGTATATGCTAGACGAACTTGCCGCCTTTGTTGGCAGATCGCCGGGTTCATTAACAGCTGACGATTGGAGACGAAAATACGATAATCTGCAGGTAAGGAAGGCTGGTGTTACGTTTTGTCCAACGAATTTACTACGCAGCGTGCCTATCACTATCCATTGCCAAACGAAACAACTTGGGTGGGCTGCAAAGGTTCAGAATCCAGGTACCGTGGATATCCATGCAGCGTTTGGATGATCTTCCACTTGCTGACCGTCCAGGCCTACATTCACGACGGCCACCGTAAGCAAATCCATGCGGACAAAATAGAGCGCACTGACGTTGGGGTTTTAGTTTCCAACTTTGATCCTCTCCAAGTTCCTTGGTCGATCTACGGCTACGTAAAGCACTTTTTCGGCTGCAGATTTTGCGCCAACAATTTTGGTAAAAACGCCGAAAAAATGGCAAATCACATTCACAACAAAACGGACGCTGTATTGTGGCTTTGGAAGTCTCACAATAGAGCCACCTACCATTTGAAAGGTGACGAGGAGGAGCCTTAGTCGCATTTTTAATTTTTTTTTTTTTGGTTGCAGGTCACGTGACCGAAGATCCCGAGTTTCCAAAAAATCAATTTCCGTACAAGGAAATTTGCGGCAGTTGCTTTAATTCGGACGGATCGTACAACGAAGCGGCGGTCTTCTCCTTCCTGCTGCGCTTCTATTCGGACATCAAAACTTTTGATCCTCAGGTTGCGGATAAGGAGCATTTTGAGTTGCCGTTTCGTCCTCGTAGCTGCTCCGGTTGCTTGTTGGGTTCCGTTTGGCTTTTGAAAACTTTGCCCTTGTTATGTCTTCTTCAAAGGCTCGTCGCTTTTGTTTAGCTCCTCCTAAAGCTCAAAACTAACAGCTTGCTTGCATGGCGGCGCTGGTAGTTGGCAAGGCGATGCATTTGAAATAGTGCTCTGTCTAAATTAAACTATTTATTGCAGGCATATCGTTCCCTGCTGGCGTACAGAAAAGGCTTTAACTCTCGTAGCCACGGACGGCTGGCCTGATGCAATTTTACATACAATCGGGTGTCACTTTTAATTTTTTGATACGTTTTGTACACAAATTACTACGCTTTGCGTCAAATTTGTGTATCCGTTGATTCGCGCAAAATACGGTGATTAAAAGATGAACAGTTTTCAAGTTTACCAGTTACTGTAACATTGAAGCATCAATCGCGAAGGTAAAAGCCAAGTCGAGCGACGGTGACAGGCCGTTTTTTACTTTTTACTTTTTTTCGCAAAGTACCCTTTCTTTGCTGCTTAATGTAAGTGGCGATTAGCCTAAGTAGCAATTAAATTTTCCGCTTCTGGACAAGGAATTGGGACGAACAGAGGAGACTGTTGAGCGGCATTGGCTTGTTGACAAACACGCATTGTGTCGCGTACTCTCTCTCTCTCGTAGCGGTTTGGTCAGCCACTATAAAACGTCAGTCTGTTGGATTGTTGGATGAGATTCATAGCGACATCGATGAATTGTCTGCTAGTCGGCTTTCCGCTTCTCGTTGTCGTCTCTTGTTCAGTGCTTGAAACTCGAAAAGACCTGTTCGGTTCGGAAGACGACGTCGTTGTTATTAACCAGGAAAATTTTGACCAAACAATATATGGAAAGCCGAATATTTGGTTCGTTCTATTCTATAGTTCCTATTGCGGTCACTGCGTTAACTTTGCTCCAACTTGGCAAGAGGTGGCCAGCTCGGTCGCTGGTACAATTTATCCCCTCTTTTATCGATACTAAGCCCAACACATCCGGTTGCTTGTAGAATGGTCAACGGTCGTTCGGGTAGCAGCCTTGAATTGTGCCTTGGATGAAAACTTTGCCAAATGTCAAGAGCACAGCATTGAAGGATATCCCATGCTAAAGGTAAGCTTCACATCCTATCCTTAGTGCTACCATTATCAGCGATGAGGGAGAATAGGCAATCTTAGCCTATCTTTAAATAGCTTATCGCTGGGCATCGAAAATTCACTGAGATAGCTTATCTTCCTTTTAGGGTGCATAATTGCGGTAGGGTCTATGCCATTCTCGACTTTGTATTCATTAGCAGTTCCTTATCGTCACCCTAAAAGAGAACTGTTCTCTAAACAGACTTCGCAACAGCGAAGATTAACTCAGGAGGGGATTGATGAGTTGCAATTGTCAAGTAGAAGAACGTGTTTCTAATCGCCGAGTCAAGTAGTGACGCTTAGCGCAAAGAAAAGTATAAAAACATTTTGCATATGCAAATAGAGTAACCATGGAAAAATCAATAAAAATAATTCCTTGCATGCACAGCTAAGCGTTTTGTTCCAAACAGAGATTACGTCGAGCGGTTGGACGATGGTAGCAGCATACGCATATGTCAGATTTGTTTTGACGTCACTGTTTATTTATTGGTGCTTAGGCTATGCCTTGGATGTCCGCTGTTGACAGTGTTAGAGTTGGAGCAGCTGCTTAATATGAGCATCTGTTGGTGGAATGTATTAATACAATAGTAGGAGCCTAAGTAGCTATGCATTTCCCTTTCGGCAAGCATTGTTGAGCTTGTTGTACTCTTGAAATAATTTCTTGAGAAAGCGGAATGGGCAAAACTAGAACTGTATGAAAGAGACATGCATGAAAAACAGGGCAATGTAAGTTGATCAGTGAATAGTGGACTGTATGCAAACGAGTTCAGTAGTGATGTTGTATTGGAAACACGTTGCAGGTGTCCGAAGTTGTCTTTTAGGAAATGGGTCATTTAAGCTACGGCAGAAATATTTTCCGTCATTATCTCAATCGTACGAAATGTTATTTCCGACTGCGCAGTCTCAGCGTAGAGTGAACATAGCGTCAAGTCAGCGGGCGGTATGCGTTGTTTGCAGTGTACGAATGAAAAAGTGGGGCCTCATATGGAAATTACTTTTCCAATAGCCCAACGACAATCCATGCTTTTGGTCATTGACTCATCGTCTTGCTAATGTTAGCTTCGAGCCCGCGCTTGCGTCCATTTTACACAACGCGGGAAAAAAACTGGACTCGTAGAGAGATTGGAGCGGAATTTGCTCTTGCAGAGTAAACCAGTTTTTTTAAGAAGGCTATTTTTTCAATGATAAACACGTAGCTTTTGAAATTCGCTTTTTTGTCTTCAGCGGACGTTGACGCATGTCTTGTTTTACGAAGCTGAAGACAAAGCAAGCGACGTTCGAAAGTTCCATGTTTACTTTGCTAGAAAATGATTTCGCAAAAGAGCGGCTGCGATATGCCGTCGTCGTCGTTCTGCTTCCGAACAGGGAATTTTCAGTAAACGGGAAAGCAGACAGTAACCCTTAGCACGTTCGCTATCAGTGTACCTTTCTATGCCTTCTGTTATAGACAGAAGCGAGAAGCATTTTGAAAGATCGACGCGTGTATAGGAATGAAGGCAATTTATCGGCACATGAGACGCGTCTTTTCTTTTAAAGTCGTTTACTCGATCCCATTTCCATCTGCTCACGCAAAAAGCTTGCTTCGATCGCCAGCATAATTGTTCGGTTTGCTTCAAAGGCAGCACCATCACTATGCGCCTATCAATCGTATTCCCGACTTGCCGAATAGCTGTTGGAAGGCATAGAAACAAATGCGCTGCACTTTCTAAGATAGCGGCAGCTCACAGTGCTTATTTGCATGACGACCAGTCGCGCATAATGTTTGAGATAGGAATAGCAAATGAAGCAATGCACGTCATCTCGTTGGGCGCTATCCGGCGCGTTTGCAGTGCTAATGAGTGTGTACAAAGGCGACAGTAATGTTGAACAGTACTACACTGCAAAATAGTCTGCAAAAGGTTACTTTGCAGGGCAGCTAATCGCGATGTCCTCATCCATAGGGGCTGTTTCAAGATTAGTGAAGTCGGCTTGAACACATTCATTTTTGTATTTGAATAACTATTCTTTACGTCACGTCTTACTCAACTCAGAGTAAACAGCCTATGTCAATGAACTGTCCTATGCATAATTCAGGAAAGCGTATATGGTGAGACGTGAAAACTATTGACAAAAGTGCTACCCAATAGTTTGTATTTAATCCCTCTGAAATCTGCACATTGTGTTTTTCATTTAGATGTTCTTACCACAAAGCAGCGAAGCGAGTGCCGGGAAAGAAATTAGTCTTTCGCAGCGTACGGCAAATTCTCTAACATCAGTGTTAGCTTACGAAGCCGGTGTTTATTATCGTCAACATCATCCACAGGGTTGGCCCGACTTGGGTTACATCGCTCAGTAGGTGTTTCTTTTTTTAACCATAAATAGATATGTCATTGTACTTTGAACTTTGCTTTCGTTGAAGCGATGAAACTGCAATGTTGTTGTTAAAAAAGAATAAGCAAGCCCGGTATGTAGTGATGCTGTTCCAAGTGCCGGACGATAAAGCAGCGCTCGGAGAGCAACTTGTTCTTCGTTATGCCAACTTCAGCGAAACGCTTTTGGTCCATCTGGCAAGCCCGGAACACGTACAAGTACGGGCGGAACATTTAGCAATACCTGCTCTTGTCATAGCTGATAGACGCGACATGAAAGTGCTATACAAGTCAAAGTAGATTTTCTAATTCGAATCGTCATTGCTATTAAGTCGATCGATTGCAGGTATCCGGTAAATCTTGTCACTGCGATGGAGGCAATTCGAGTCCATTGCCTAATAGGTCCGATTGATTCAAAGCGTCGAAACGTGACGAAGGCAAAGTATGTGCCCGTCATTAATTAGCGGCTCCACAACCCTATAACTATGTGGCCATTTAGATTACACAATTTTGTGGCTCCAAAAGAGGAACTGCGTTCCGAAGATTTGCAGTCGGCGCTTAGCTATCTTCTCCAACACGAGGTACCAATTAGGGAAACAATTTTTGGAAGAAAGTTTGTCGCTATTAAAAATTTAATTGAGTTGTTGAACCAGGTAAGCCGCGTACACCCTTTGCTTGTGATGTCATATTCACATGTTGTAGTATTATCCGTCCGATAACCGAAATGTACGACTGGCTTTGCGCAGCTTGCTCAGTTGGCTCCAAATGCACACTGGAGGAATTTCTTCAAAAGATTGGCTGGAGCAGATCAAAACTATGAAGGTTGGCAACGATTGAGGCTTAAATGTCTTGCCACGCCCCTATTTGGTTTTATTTTCAGGAGCTCTACTCGTTTCCAACCACCGTCCAGTGGGTAACCTGTCGCGGCAGCGATATACAATATCGCGGGTATCCATGTGGTCTTTGGATGCTATTCCACACTATAACAGTTCGCGCATTTCAGGCGGATGGACACAGTAAGTTTTCATTCACTTCTCTATTTTTCGGTCCATATAACTTAGAGAGAGATAGTTGCACAAGGAAAATGTTAAGAATAATAATAAACATACTTTGCTTCTATTCAACTGCTATCATTTTTACTGTTTAGAAGAAGGCTTTGACGCAAAGGCGATTTTAAACGCCATCAACGCCTATGTACAAGAGTTCTTCGGGTGTAGGGAATGTGCCAAGAATTTTGGTAAAGCAGCAGTGAAGATTGACGCCGAAGTGACGCAACCTCACGACGTTGTAATGTGGCTGTGGAAATCTCACAATCGCGCAAACAACTTTTTGAAAGGTACTACTACATTGTTCAACGGGACCACGGGTGTGAATCATTTTTGTTGTAGGAACGTTGACCGACGATCCTTCGCACCCGAAAGCTCAATTCCCAACGGAGAAGTTATGTCCCAAGTGCAGAAATGTTAACGGAGAATGGGTCTTACCGGAAGTGCTCGCTTTTCTAACCACCTTCTACGGGCAAAAGCGTATACGCGAGGACGATCAGATAAATCCAAAATTCAAACCCGTACCAGCGAACAATGACGACCTGTTCGGAAAGTCGAAAGGAAGTTCAGCCAACTGGTTCTCCAAGCATCCGTTCAGCGTTTGCTTTTTCGTATGGGTTGTTTGCAGCAGCGGTGCTATTGTTCTGTTCTTCTTGTTACGCTTTTTGCGTTCCCGCTTTTTCATGAAATCCGTACTCGGCTACCGTACTTTGTAATCTCACGTTTTATACGAAGCCAACTTTTATACGTACTTTTATACACGCGGGACGCCAAGTTCACTTACACCATCATATTAAAGCGTCTTAATCGAAGAACGGATTTTTTGAATAGTACGATACGCATTGTATTTTCAAACTTGCAGCTAACCTTCCGCACCATACGGTTGCCATTTGTGCAGGCTTGGTAAGAGCGGCCCGTATGAAGGTAGGCCATATAGGCGGACGCATTTTCCGACACTTGACAACACAAGCAGATGCTTTGACAACAGAGCAATCCATTTGCATAAACGAAAGAAGTTACGTTCGTGACAGTTGGACCAACTTGCCAAGGTCAATTTTCAACTTATTTGGTCGCGACTTGCTGCAAGCGTCGGACTCGCCGTTGAGACTGATAAAGCTACGCATCGTGGACTACTTTAATGAGCACTTCAAAAATTCCTCCAGCAAACCGTTGTTTCCGTTGTTCGACTTTTTTGACCCCGTCGTTTCTATTCGGCAAAACTTTGACAGCCTTCTTGTGCCAGCAGATCACGTCTGCCGATTACCGTCCGATACTTACTACGTCAACAAAGACTACGTGCTTCGGTAAGTGTCGCTACAAGCTGCGTTATCGCGTACGAAAACAGTACTACAAATACTGGATTATGTTTGCTGCGCGCCCACTGTAAACTTGCCATCCCTATTATGCCTCGTCTCTGGGCTTGGGCTTAGGTAAGGGCAGAACAGGAGAGCCGGCATGCTTGCTAGAAAGGAACCTGCATTTCTCATATTACAGTATGACTGGTAGGCGCATAACGAACAAAAAGCGTTTTTTCGGGTCTTCCTAAGTAACACCCAGAAAACAACCACGACTCAGTGCGCTGCAATACCTTACTGTTGTTGAACTGCGCCGATAGTTTGCAGAGGTCCATATTAGCGCTCGCCAAGCTAGTCGGATGAACACAGCGCTGTTATGTAATCTAATAACGTTCGCGTTTCAAATCGTAAACTTTTCATTTTCCCCGGTAGCTCGTTTAGTTTATATTTCACTTAACCAGCTCGAGGAGGTGAGCATTTCACGTTCTAGAAAGCTACCCGCCATACTGTGGCTTTCTTTTAAAAGATGTGCAGGTCTGAGCACACTACTTTTTAACTTTATGCAACATCTTTTGATACCAAGCGTGACACTTGCAGCTATTCATCCACTGCTTAGAAATGCTTTTTAACCACCGTGTTTGTCCGTGTTCAAGGTTGACGGTATGTCTTAATATTCAGCCAAAGAGAATACACTTCTGTAATCGAACAAACTGCTCGAGGTAGCTTACGTAATTTCCATAAGAAACCGTTATTACATACGGTCAATATATGGACATTAGATTGAACATGAACAATGGGGTGGAACCTTTTTAGGACTCACACCAGCGCCCATCAGAGTGAGCTGATCAAGTCGGGTCTGCATAGCTTCATTGTGGCTGGCGATGTGTATCGGCGGGATGAAATCGATCGCAGTCATTATCCTTGTTTTCATCAAATGGAAGGCGTCCATTTGTTCACCGACTTTTCCGTACTAATCGCAGCCAACCTCTTTTTCTTTCCATTGTCAACGAATATGTGCCTTAGCTTTTCGGCAGCGACAAATTCCGCGGCGAAGGGCCATTTCCGCAGCTATTTCACAACGGCGACAGGTGCCCATCCAGACAGAATAGTCATACTCCCGCCTGCGCCGAAGCCGTTGAACGGCACCTTAAGGGTACATTAGAAGGTCTTATGCGTCATCTGTTCGCCGATGAGGGTAAAGTAGAAATTTGCATACTTTCCCTATCAACCCTCGTTTGGTCAGGTTTGCAACTTCGCTGGACGAGCAGCTATTTCCCGTTCACTCATCCGTCGTGGGAGCTTGAAATTTTTCATAACCAAAATTGGATGGAAATGCTCGGTTGCGGCATTATAGAGCAGAAGATATTGGAAAATGGTTTCTGCATACTGTCCTTCACTAATGGTCATTCATAGTTTTGGTTATTTTGTAGCCGGCGCCGGCGACCGCGTAGGTTGGGCGTTCGGTTTGGGTCTCGAACGTCTGGCAATGCGCCTATTCGAAATACCGGACATTCGACTATTTTGGACAAAAGACACGGGTTTCACTTCTCAATTTAAGGTTGAAGATTACAGAACGCCTATAGTTTACAAGGTTGCGTTCGAACAGATTAATCGTGCAGATGGATTAAGCGAATATTTAGGCGATCAGTCGTTATCCCCAATGCGTGAACGACATTGCCTTTTGGCTACCCCACGAGGGACCATTTGTTAAGAATGACTTTTACGATCTCGTACGAGCTGTCGGTGGCGACATAGTTGAACAGGTCAACTTACTGGACGAATACGTTCACCCAAAGAGTGGAAGAAAAAGCAACTGTTTTCGGTAAGATGCAAATTTCCGCCACCCCAAAAGCGGAAATAAGCCTTCCAACCTTTCTGTAGGATTGTGTATCGTCATATGGAAAGAACGCTGACGCAAAATGAGGCAAACAAAATTCACAAAGCTATTGAAGATGCCGCGCGTGATCAGTTCGGGGTCGTCATACGTTAATATAGGAAAAAAATAAATATGAGAAAACGTAGAACACTTACCGTTAGCTGAAGAGAAGTTTGGCTGTCTCGATATTGTTTTTAACGATGGAGGGATAGTCGCGTTTAAAACTGACAGCACCATTCAGGCATGAGCACCTTACTAAGGGCAAAGGCAGGTCGACTGCATCGCATTCTGTCGATGACAACGTATCCGTCGACATACAACGTGTTCGATCGGGATTTGAAGCGTCGACAGCGAGACTGGGCCGCATCCCAAGACGATTTCAAAGACTACGAATATCTCAGGAAAGAGATCGGCTACCGTTTATCCGATCGAATATACGACGTAAAGCGTGTTTTCAATGTAGCTGTCGATCTCGGCTGCGGTTGTGGCTACATTGCTCCACATGTTTACAAGGTTCATATCTTCATCAAATGTCCAGAAAATAAAGATACAGATTTAAGGAACATGTCGACACCCTGATTCAATTGGACATGAGCCGCGTTATGGTTAAGCGTTCCGCTTCTTCTGAAGAGGTCTTCACGGCAAGGTAATACGATCAAAACAGTCATCGCTTGACATGACTGCAGCATTGTAGGTTGCACGCCGATGAGGAACTCGTACCATTCAGGGATGATTCAATTGATTTGGTGCTTTCTTCACTTAGCTTGCATTGGATCAACGATTTGCCGGGTAGGCAAGAACGACGATTTTTTGAGGGGCCAAACGCATTGCCAACTTTAGGTACGTTCAAACGTATTTTCAATGTTCTTCGACCGGACGGCTTGTTTTTGGCGGCAACATTCGGCGGAAATACGTTGTATGAGCTGCGTTGCTCTTTGCAACTGGCCGAAACGGAGCGACTGGGTGGTTTGGCGCCTCACCTTTCGCCTCTTTTGCTAGCCGACGACGTAACCGCGCTTCTAAGTCAAAGTGGATTCAAATTGCTAACAATTGACGTCGACACTATAGTAGTCAATTATCCGAATATGTTTGCGTTGCTTTACGATCTTCAGGGTATGGCGGAGAGTTCAGCAACTTGGCTTCGAGCTGAGTGTCTTCGTCGTGATGTCCTGTACGCAGCGTCGGCGATCTACAAGGTAGGAGGAGTCTGATCTCGGCTGGCCAATGAAGCATTTTGCTTGCAGGAAATGTACGCAAAGGATGACTGCTATCCCGCTACATTCCAAATATTTTATTTGACCGGTTGGAAACCGGCTCCGGATACTCCCAAGGCGGCCCAACGAGGCACCGCTAATGTTTCCCTTAAGGATCTGGGCAAATTGTTCGACAAATAAGCCAAGCTTCGTCTCAGTTGTTCAAAGCCAAACGACGTGCCTTTGCAGAGTGTGTCATCCATTTTTCTAAAAGTAAAAACTTAATTTCACTACGTAGGAAAAATCGTAATGCCAACGAAACTACTACGACGGTAGGAATTGATCTATTCTTATAACAACGAGCGATTTGAGATAGGCATAAATGGAATTAAAATGTTTCTTACGTAATTGCCTTCGTAGACTAAAAGATGAACTATGTAGCTAAAGGACGAGCAATAAGGCCGAAGAAAAAGCAGCAAGTGTAAAACACATAAGTAATGGACAAAGTCTCAGGCTTAGACTAACCTGCGAAGCTGGGGCAAAGGGCTAACAATATGAGTAGGAGATGGAGCACGGGAATCAAGCCGCCTTTCAAAATATCAAGAAGACTATCTCCTCCCCTACTGACCTAACGAATCGAAACGTGCGTGTGCCCAAATAGAATATCCGCTACTTTACTCTACTGCAAGACTGGAAGAAAATGAAATTCCGCTGCGGTTTCGAACCGCGAACCCCCGGACGCACAGTTTTCTCAGCACGCGTACAGACAACTGAGCCACCCAGCATGTCCCCTCCATATGTTAGCTTTACAGCCTGCAGCGTCTACGCGAATGTGATTACCTTAATATGAAATACTTAGTATCAAGCAGCCGTTCCGAGCATTAGAAAAACGGAGAACGTAGCAAGAGGAATGCTAGGAGAAGACGCACATTGAGGATAAGAACGTCGTTCAAAGTCAAACAATAAGGCTAGGCAAAAGATGAAGAGTCTGAAAGGAGTCCAAAAACAAGCAGCCAGCAAAGCAGTTCATTTGTGAAGGACAATGGAAATTTCACAACCCCAGTACCCGCGTATGTCGAATTATGACACCTGCCGGAGTTCGTACTTGCATATCTAAAGCGTACTGTACCAAATGCGAAAAAGTGGGAGTAATGCTCATGGATTTGGTAGGCTGATATAACATGTATCATTGGTAAACGACAGAACTGTGCCTGTCGTTAAGAAGGCAAAGAGGCGAACTCTGCGCTGAATGATGCAAGCAGTGAAACGTCGACTAACGCCACCAACAGCGTACAGTAAACACTCATAGACTACTTAAATGAGAAGCCGCTCGATGGATGGATTAAAGCAACGAAGGTGGCCTAATACATGTACAAAATGCGACATAATCTCGAATATATTATCGAATTCTAATTCCTTTAAAGCAGCTGGCAGTCAGATAATTTTTAATAACTTCTAGATTAGGGAACGTTCAAAATTATTTATGGGGTAAGAGAGCTACCGTGAGCACTGGAGACACTTCGCATGTTGACTAGTCGAACTTCTGCAACTTGGAATACGCAGTGGCCAATACTTAGGTGTTTGCTAACCCACTTCATTCCGCTGACAGACAGTCATAGGACGACAAAATGACGTAGCTCCGTGAAGGGTGCCCACATGCACCTACGCAGACCGCCTCGTAACGTCACATAGCTCATCAAATGCTTTAACAGACATACAATAGTCATACGGCTACGCGTACAAATGTGCCCGGCCAGAGTACGGTAATGTGCCCACTGCGCATAATAGTAGCCTTGTCATCTTTTGATTATCACTACTGCCCATAATGTCAGTTACTATCTGTGTTTTTGCTTTTAGTATTACCTATTTCAAAATTAACTTATCAAAAAATGTGCATATCCATTAAACAGACCTTGTTTCCAACAATTAACTAAATAGACAGACAACATTAGGCGAACTGTTGTCGTCATGCAGCATTCAAAAAACAATGCAATTCTGGGCTGCGGCTTCGCAATGTACGAGCTACAGTCATGGTAACATGAACATTCTTATACTGTACATTTGAAGTGCCTGCCCAAATGGCGGAAGAAGCGTTAACGGAGAGCGTTGCTGATGTGGTCAAGTCAAGCCGGTTGATAGTCAAAAATTTGCCAAAGTATATAACGTCTGAGCGCTTAAAACGACTTTTCGATCGTTACGGAGTAGTGACCGACTGTCAGTTGAAGTATTCGGCCGATGGACGTTTTCGCGGCTTTGCTTTTGTCGGTTTCCTGACGGTAGAGTCGGCGGAGTCAGCAGTCACTTCCCTAAACGGAACATTTGTGGACACGGCTAGAATCCATGTGAGTAGCTGATTCTTTGACGTGGTTCGTGTTAGCGGTTAGAAATTCCATATAATACGTTTCTAACCAGAATTCTATAATCCAGTTGCTCAGATTTATCTGAGTGAACTTTTGTGTTCTTCGTAAGACTGCAGGGTACCAAAATATTGGCTGATTTTGTCTTCGTAGTTTTGTTCATGGAATGCAGGTTCAATTGGCGTACGGTAACAATTCGAATTTTTAGATTGATTACTGTCAGCGCTTTTATCCTTCAAGCCGCGAAGTAAAGACGTCAGGTGATAATAAGCGTGCTGCAAAGCCGAATAGCGCAAACACCGTTTGCATAGAGTCTAATGGAGTTTTGAAGCGCAAAGAGGTGCTTATCTTCCTTGCGCCGACAAAACCGGCCAAGTTAACTCTTAGCGCAGATGGAAAGACTGCAACTGTTGTGTTGAGACGTCGAAGCGATTTGGAAGCCATTCTCAAACTCGACGGTCAATTTCTTGGCGGCAATCGTCTTCATCTGACCGAATGCCAAAGCAACAACGCATCAAGCAACACCGATCGAAAAGGGCAGAGACCTCAGTTTCCTCCAGAGGATGTACAAAAACAAGCGAACGCAATAGCCGACAGTGGTGCCCTATTCGTGCGCAACTTGGCTTACCAATGCGCCGAATCGGATTTGCGCTCTCTTTTCGAGCCTTTCGGTCCGATTGCAAATATTGACTATCCCACCGATTCATCCAGCGGTAAACCGAAGGGTTTTGGAACCGTTCGATTCGTTTTTCCGGAAAATGCCCTCAAAGCTTTCTCCGAATGTGACGGTATCATTTTCCAAGGTCGAGTACTTCATATTCTTGCAAGTAAGTGAACCCAATTTCAACTTTGAAGTACAATGCTCTTTTCAGACGCCGAAAAGGAGGACGAACCTATGGTCGACCCGACTGAGACGTCGGACTATAAGGATGAAAAGAAGCTGAAGCAGAAACAATCGCAAAGCGACAGTAGGACGTGGAACACGCTCTTTTTGGGCCCAAATGCGGTCGTTGATGTTTTGGCCGACCGGTTGGACGTGGAGAAAAGGGAAATTTTGGATCCAACCTCCTCATCGAGTTTGGGCGTACGAGTGGCCCTTGGCGAGGCGCAAATTGTGCGGGAAACGGTCCAATTCCTGGAACAGCACGGCGTCGTGCTGGATAGCTTTCAAGGTACAACTGGAACTCGCAGTGACCATGTCATACTCGTCAAGAACATACCCGCAGGTACGACGGTAGCCGAATTAGGTGACTTATTTAAAAAATATGGTCGCTTGGGACGCATCGTTCGACCTCCGCATGGTTTATGCGCTATTGTCGAATTTTTGGATGGGAAACGAGCAAAAAGTGCTTTCAATGATCTTGCCTTTAAACGGTTCAAACATAAGCCTCTCTATCTTGAATGGGCACCGGCCAGTGTATTCTCTACCCAATACGATAGTCTTGAAGCCAAAGAAGGAGAAGAAGAAGAGGATAGGAAAGAAAAGGAGGAAGAAGAGCCAAATGACATTTACCAGCAATGTACGGTGTTTGTTAAAAATTTGAATGCTCAAACGAACGACCAACGATTGGCTGATCATTTCAAAAAAATGGGCACCGTCGTATCAGCGTCGGTTGTAAAAAAGTACGCCAAGTCCGAGGCGGGTAAAGGGAAGCCGGCCGACCAGTTCTCTTTATGTTATGGTTTTGTGACCTACAAAAAGCCTGAAGAGGCTCGTGAGGCGCTCAAACAATTGCAAGGCAGTCGTTTGGACGGGAACGAATTGGAAATTCAAATTTCCCAACGTCCCGCCGGACCAAAAGAGGCAAGAAGAGCTGCGGGAGCAACTTCCAAAGGCAGTCATTCGGAGACGACCATTCTGGTGCGCAATATACCTTTCCAGGCAAATCGAAAGGAGATCCAACAAGTGTTCAAAGTATTTGGACCATTGAAAGTTGTACGTATGCCAAGAAAAGCATCCTCCGCGCAACATCGAGGATTCGGCTTTGTCGAGTATGCATCAAAGTTGGACGCGGAAAAGGCAATGGCCGCACTAGGTGGCAGCACCCATCTGTACGGTAGACGATTAGTGCTTGAGTGGGCGGACACGGTTGGCGACCTGGATGAATTGCGTAAAAGGACAGCCGACTATTTCGCCGCCGGTCCGACAAGACGTAAAGTGAAGATGATGGACATTGAATGAAAGATCACCTGATGCAACTTGATCGTATTAAAAGTTGACAACAATTCCTACGAGGCTGTCGCACTGCCTATGGCACTTGCTGGAACAATAAAGCACCATTGCAGTGCAAGTTCGCAATTGGCAGTCAAGTGACCGACATTGCCACCGCTTTTCTACAATGGCCCCATTTGACCCATGGCGGTCCATTGTTGTTGCCCATTCCGGATTCACATTTGCTTTCAGAAGATCGGCTGTTACTGCTTTGGTGCTGCAGCTGGTGTGCAGTGTCACACCGTTGGCATGCGTCATGCTCTTTTTGCTGTACGTCATTGTTGGCCTGCTGGTCGGATGGCCGTCCAAAGCCGATAGACCATTTGGTAGGAATTGTTTCATTGGAATTGTCCGCAATAATATAGTTGTACGTATGTGCAGTAAAGGTGATATGCTCGGATTGGTCAATCGAAGCAACCGTTGGCGTTGATGCACAGTTCAGTGGTCAAGTTGTTGCCGAACCAAAAGACAACGAAAGTAACACGCGCTGTTTGGGCGTACGAACCAGTGCGGAAACGTTCACTCTGAATTTATCCGCTGTTCATTCGCCAATTTGCATTCAAACTACGGTACGTGATCACCACGGGAAGGACAGTCGCATTGTGTTAATACTTTCCCGTATCCGTCTATCAGAACAGTGAAATGACCACGAAGTTGGTCGTCAGAAGGTTGTGGTGGGTGGAAACGGTTGAAGACCTTATATTCACCATTACTTGTCCAACGACCAACTGTTCATCTTCGAATGACCGGTATGCCTCATGAAGAAGCAACGCCAAGTGAATCAATAGTAATTCTCCTTTTCAAGCAAACTATCCAATCTACCGGAAGTGCACATGCAAATTGACAGTTTTGAAGAAGGCGTGGTCTTAGCTGAGCCCAATCAATGGCTCACGGCAGTGGCACTTTATCCGCGCGGTTCGGTGACCCCATTTTCTGACGATACTCTTCATTTCAGTGTTTGCAGGATCGGCGGTTACCTTTAGTCATTGTCATTTGTATAGTGTCGATATACCGGGGGAAAGGTTGGATTTGATAGACGAATATGGGTAAGTTATTGATGTCTGACTGCTTCCAGAAAGTAATGCCATTTTGATTACGCAGGTGCGCCATAAATAGCAGCATAATGCCACCGTTCCAAAGCAGCAGAGCAAATGGAATTGCTGAGGCGACTCTTGTTGCTCGTACGATTAATCGTAGTCATCTTATGATGTTACAATGCGCTGCTCGAACCGATTCGAATGACGAAGGCTCATCGTGTCTACGTAATGGTTGGAGGGAACCAGCGGAACCGCTATGCCGTTATACCTTAAACGGATTGGTTCTTTCCATTAACGAAGGTGGTCCTTTGGCAACAGGTGATAGGAACAGAAGTGAATCTTTCATGTTAAATAGTATTCTTCGTTTTAGTAAAACATAATGTCCTTCAATGCATATGGGATGTTCGCCTTTGGCCTTCCATAATGCTGAGCCTCCTATTCGTCGGTCTCTTACTGTGTGACCTGGCGATGCTTGTATTGCTCATAAGGAACGTGGCAAGTGGCAATAGGAAGAATTCCCGCGTAAACTTGCTAAGCAGCGAAAACTGGCCATCTTGTGCACCAGCAAAAGTCTCCATGTCGACTAGCAGCAAATGTACACCTCATTCGGTTGATGCGAATGGTTCCAGCGGGATCAGCAGCTACTACAGTACGACAACAGTTGCCACCGGAAAGCTGAAGGAGAAGAACGACAATTCGACTACTGCCGACCGGACTGCCATATACAATGTGGCTCAGGTTATAACAAGCTTGCGACGGGTTCGTATTGTTGGAAAAGATTATTGCGATCAGGACGAAAATGGTGATGAAAATCAATCGGCTGAAAATCTATACGAAATTCCAAATTGCGTCATTTCGGGTGATGCCAAAAAACCTATTCTGTCGTGAGCGCACGAAATGTCACAGTTCTATTGAACGACGACGACGACAGTGTTGTTTGGCATGCCGCTCGTATTTTAAACATTTTTTTGAAAAACCGGAATCTGGCAAAGTCGCACGTGAATTCGACCTGTTGCGTTTTTGCGGCAGAGCCCCCACACGTGCGCACATCGTTCAACCGCTATCATCAACTCTGCTGCAACAAAAGAACTCATCGCCCCTAAACCGTTGGAAGGTAGGTGACGCGAGAGCCGATTTCGCATTCTCTATGTCGCGTTGTATTGCTTCGATCAATTCTTCTAAATGTACAGAAGGGAGGTGACGTACAAATGTTAATTGTTAATGGCTTTTTTACCTAAAGATTTAAAAGTGGTCATTGGCCTCAAATAGTCCAAAGCGACAACTCGCAACTTGGCTCCATAAAAGTCTTCGTCGAAAAGGTGCAATAAATGGACTTCCTAAGAAAGGGGGAACAAAATCGCGGTCACACTTCAAATCTTGAGCTCACTATAGTTTTTCGTTCGCTTTGAAATTGGACATTGCAACCGACACTCATCACCATTTCATACACGTCATTGCCGTCAACGTTGGCGAAGCCATAGTAGACGCCGCAGGGGAATTCCTCCGGCAACGCTTCTACAGCATCGTCGCTGAGATTAGCTGAATTTTGTCAATTGCAAATGTTTTTATGAATCAATTAATTAACTGACTAACCAGTTGGACATCCAAGTTGACGACTTCCGCGGCCGAAACCTCGAACCACTTCGCCGGCACAATAATATGGTAAAAAGTGGGCAGCCTTCACGGAAAAGCAATTCATCGAATGCGCGCCGAACCTTTGGACACAACAATTAAAGCTCGCAATGCGTTATGACGTCAGGTAAATACAAAAGTCTGATTGGTCGACAAGACGCGGCGACGGGGGAAGCAAACAGGTCTTTTTGATGGGTGAAAACGGAAATTGAAAAAGTTTGGCCAATAGGTGGCGACCAGGTCAACTTGATCTATCTTGAAAACCAATAAGCCTACTGTATGCTGACGCCATCAGTGGCGAAGCCTCCGATTGCGAGCGGCGCTTAACAACGGTAATTTGGTAGAATATGATTTCAATAGCGGTAAGCGCGCATTAGAGACAAAATGCAAAAAGCTTCCACTTGCCCTTTTAGAGGTTGGTGAGCCGCCGAAATGCATATTTTCTGTTGGGCAGCCAACGCTGCGCAAAAAGTCTGTTGCCAAACAAGGGCATTCGTAGCAGCACGGCAGTGCGACAATGCGCCATCGGTGAGTTGGAAGGCGTCAAATAATATAGCTAAGCGATTCTGCCAATTTCCTTTGCTCCATTCATTGCAACGAAACAATCGGACCACTGGGAGATTCGCCGTAATGTTTTTTCAGCCAAGCGGTTGTACACGGACAAGCACGAATGGGTATTGATTAATGGCCAAGTAGGTACAGTAGGAATAAGTGATTATGCTCAGGTATGAATGAGGTTTAAAAATTTAAAAATGGGAAGTAGTTTTTTTCCACTTAAGGAAGCTCTTGGCGAACTCGTCTACGTTCAACTTCCCGAGGTGGGAACAAACTTGAAACAGTTCGGTAAGATCCGTTTGTAAGGAAAATTTGCCAACGTGCCTTTTCATTGGCAGCGGAGTCGTGTGTCGTAGAAAGCGTCAAAGCGGCCAGCGACGTTTACAGCCCCGTGTCGGGGACCGTTACCGAAGTGAACAACACGTTGGAAGAAACACCTTCCTTAGTGAACAAGTCTTGCTTGGACAATGGTAGCTCGTTGCCAGACGTACGACGCTTTGCACAAACTGTTTTAGGTTGGCTTTACAAGCTGAAACTGAGCGAACCGGCCGAGCTTGAAAAACTGCTAGACGAAACAAAGTACCAACGTCTCGTAGAAAAGCTGCGGGAAGACGAATAATTAGTATTCCGCTATGCATCGCTTTTGCGGGGACACTTTAAGCTTGTTGCTGTTGCTTCTATGTCCCCCGCAGACTTTTTTTTACAAGACCTATTTTCAATAAACTTAACAGCTTTTACGCTAACAGAAATGACTAACATTTGGGCATTTGCAATTGCGTAAGAGCGGGGACGAAGCTCACTGGTCTAAGGAACCTGCATTTCAGAATACGGTAATCATTTTCATTTATCGACTTGCAGCGAAATGTGGGCAGACTCAATATTCCAAGACATTTATGAAAAGCGCGTATTAAAGGTGAAAGAAAAGATAGAGGCTGATGAACAATTAGCCCAATTAAAAGATTCGGTATGAAATTAACGACGAGGGCGTATTTCCTACATTTCTTTTACTGCAGAGTGGTCGCAATGCCTTTCACTGGGCGTGCTCGTGCGACTTGATGGGGCTCGTTGAATTTTTACTACCGCGAACAAAGAACGTCAATGAAACTGACGACGTAAGTTTCGCGGGTGGGGTTGATCAATCACTTTGTTTATTTCTTCCTTTTTTCTGTAGTTAGGTTGGACTCCACTTATGACTGCCTGTTCAGCGGGACACAAAGCGGTTGTGGACTTTCTAATCGCCAACGGCGCGTCCACAACTATAGCTAACAATAATGGTCAAACTGCGCTTCACTATGCCGCTTCGAAAAATCACACCGACGTTAGTAACTAATAATAATAAGGTAATGTTGCTGAAATGATGTGATCGCACCAACTGTTTAGATTGTTTGTACTCTGCTGGAACATGGAGCCTACGCGGGCGCTAAGGACAAGCTTGGTGCTACTGCTCTGCACAGAGCTGCTTCCAAAGGAAACAGTGGCGTTGTGGAGAAGCTGCTTGCCAACAAAGACTGTCTGCTAAATACTGCGGACAGCGAAGGAAATACCGCCTTGTAAGGACTTTGCACTTTCTCGCTTAACGCTTGGTGCTAAGCATTGCCTTTTAGGCACTTGGCTTGCGATGAAGACAGACGACAAATTGCCGTTATGCTGGTTAAAGCGGGTGCTTCGGTTGATTTAAAAAACAAGGTTTGCGCTTAAATATTCCATACGTAGCTCATTAGCGTTCTTTCCGCTCAGGAGGAAAAGACACCGCTTGATTTGGCCAACTCTGACCTGAGAAAAAGACTGCTTTCATTGGCGTCGAGAGACTAAGCGGCTCTACTAAACTTTGCGTTACACTATTTGTTGTCACGTTGGGCTGGTGAAGCGTTTAACAAAGCTAAATAAAATGTGCTACGAAAAAAGCCGACTTTGGGTACAACGCGTAGAAATGTTAACTTGATGATCCTTTATTCATACTGTATCAAACGGATTTGAAAGATTGCAGAAAGCCTACTTAGGCAGTCTTTGTTTCTTCGCTCGGACGCTATCAACTATTTTTTCCAGACGTGCCTAAGGTAAGGTTCTAACGAATGGCGCGGTGGTGGTCAACTTATTCGCGACTTCAGTCCACTCTTAGCAGAAAGCAGTAGTTCGCAACTTTCCTATTTCACAGCTTCCTTCGCGTGCGCAAGGACAACTTTGAAAAGTTATCTCGCCTATCGACCATGTCGTTTGCGGTGAAAAAGTTGGTAAGTTGAGAGACGCTTAGTTGAAAATGAAATTGGCAAATCGTTTATGGCTAAGACGACCGGCCTTACCGGCATACACGTTGTGAAAGATCCCGCAAAGCATTTGCGCATCATATACGGGCGCGTTTTGAAGTCGTTGCAAAAAATGCCTGAAGACTGCGAGTATCGAAGAAGCACTGAAGCTACGGTTATCGATCGCCTGCAGATCATAGAGGCCGAACCGGATCCGGAGAAATTGGAAGAAAAGTTCGGTTTAGGCCAATTGGAGGAGGTCATTTTGCAGGTACGCTTATCCTAAGCAGTGTTCAACCAATCCTGAAAGTTGCTTACGGTTTCAGGCAGAGCTGGAGTTGAACCTTACAAAAACGATGCTCAAGTACGCACCCTGGGAGCCCCTAATCGCTAAGCCGGCTGACAACCAATGGACGTGGCCTATATGACGTCATTAGTTTGTAATTAAAGACGATAAGAAGTTATCGCCTTTAATTTTTGCCACTGATAATGGGATCAGGCGATTCCCGAAAGCTATAGCATTCGTTTCTGAGCTTTTGCCAACAAAAGTGCTTTGTAAGTTAATATGCATATTAAAGACGCGGATACGGAGGTTCTGCTGAATACAAATAGTTTAACAAACATCAGGTTTCACTGGCTAATCGCATACTGAACTTTTTCTGTAAATACAATAGAACTGAGGGGCTAATGGGGGGGAGGAAAATGCAAATGCAATAATACACGAGCGGACGAGTATCCTTAGCACGCTTCAGACTTATCTAATAAAAGGTCATCGTGACAAGAGGACTGATGGAACTGAGCTTAACGCGTAGGTCGATGAGCAAACAGACTGTTTGCACACCAACGCCAATGGATCAGTGGACACTTGGCGTTGGAATGTCATGCATTCACGTGAGCAAACAACTCACCTATGGGGACATATCCCATCTTATATAGCATAAGCAGTGCAGATTAAGGTTCATCTGAGCGACGAGAACTTCCTAGTGCGCCAATTCAGGCAAGTAGCAATGAACACATCGCTCATCATCAACTGTCACTATTGCATAGCGACATTTATTTTTGAAGTTCATTTAAATTAGCATATTGTTTAATTATGTCACTAACGTTCTACCACGGCTTCCAGCTGCTACGCGCAATGAACATGATCACAAAGCCTCGTAGTAGGAAGTTGTAAACCCTTAACGCCCCTTTGTATACTGACAATGAGAGCCATAAGAATAAAGTACTCTTCAACAACCAATAAATGGGAAGATAGCTGATCACTACATTGCTTGCATAGTCAATGATGGAGAAGAGGGCAAAAATGACCCAATAGGTCAACCACTGAATGTTCTCCTCATCGTCGCGCATTTCTATTGCCACCAATGACATATAAGCAGGTTGAACGGTACAGATAAGATTGCAGATAAGATCTGCATAGTCACCGAAGATCAAATAGAGCGCCAAGAAAGCGATAAACGACCAGAAAGAATTGTCGCGACTCCAACCGCAGTATTCTTCAACTTTGCCAAATGCCCATCCCACGCATGTCGTCTCGTCGGCCAACATAACATCGACATCTTGCTTCACCTGTTCGGCCACCCAAGAATTCATACCTGATTGCCCGCTACTTTTGTCAACACATACAGATTTGCGGTTACTCTTAGCCTATGTTTTAAAGATAACGACTTTAAAGCGCCTAAGCTCACTTTGACATTGTTACTTTTTTAGACATGTCCACAAGGAAAAAAGTTGATCTTATAATCGATGCCGACACAGCTGGCGACGATGTTGCATCGTTGGTTATGGCTTGCTTACATCCCAACGTACGACTGTTAGCTGTTACGGTTTGTATGGGCAATGTCGACTTTGACCAACAAATTCGTAATACGCTTTACACGTTGGAACAATGCGACGCTGAACAAAGGGTTCGCGTATACGCTGGTAGCAGACAACCCCTCGAGGGAACGATTCAACTAGCGACAGAGGTGCACGGTATTGACGGTATGGGAGATTCAAATTTTCCTCCGCCACTTCGTGCAACCATTGTAACTGATGAGGATGCCGTATCGGCTCTTATTCGTTTAACTGGAGAAAGGCCTGGCCAGCTGACCATTCTAGCCCAAGCACCATTGACTAACGTTGCTAAAGCGGTGATGCGCGATCCGAACTTTGCTCGCAACACCGGTCGCCTATTTATTATGGGCGGCACATACTTTTGCCGAGGCAACGTCACACCAGCGGCTGAATACAACTTCTTCGCCGACCCAAAGGCAGCATGCATAGTGCTTCAAGCCGGATTTGCTCAATGCTACTTGGTCGACTGGGGCGTCTGCGTACGCGACGGTCTTTGGGACTTCCCTTTTTTGGATCGACTTGCCAATAGCAATGCCAAATTGGCAAAATTCATTCTCTCAGTCATTCGTCGAAATGTGGAATTTTGCAAAACGGCTCAACGAATCGACGGAAGTATAGCCAGCGATTCGCTGGCTATGGCCGTTATTGCCGACGAGTCAATTTGTCGAGGTTGGATTCGCTGTTACATGCAAGTGGAAACAACTGGTCAATTGACGCGAGGTGCCACCGTAGTTGACAGCTTGGACGAACGCGTCAACGTACACGTATGCGGAGGTGTAGACTCGGTCGCTTACAAGACAATGATATACGACATTTTGACGCGTCGTTCAAATTCGACCTAAGCATCCGAGATAAAATCGACCGCAATTGTGTACAGCACTTGTTTCATGCGCAAATTAAAAGCTGCTCCATCTGCGCCAAGTATTGCCATCGACCAGAGGGCATTCGTTGAGTATGTCGCATAACAATGGGCACACCGCACATGCGAGCAAAGCCAACAAGAGGCTTCGGTCGATTAGGCCTTTTTAAGCGCCTTCTTCGTTCCATGCACATTGAACACAATCCGAAATTTTCCATCTATCAATTAGAGGGGCGACCGCCATTTGGCAGCCACCAAGATGAGCAGGTTAAGTGGATAGGCAAACATGCCACGAACCGGATGGCTCACAGCGCAGCTGTACTTCTTACTTAACTGAATGCCACCATAAGAATAAGCACCTTTGACAGACGGTCAGTCGCCAGAGCGTATGCACAATAGGGGCGGCGAAGTGACGTGATTCGGTCGGCTAAGTTCAAATGACGAAATGGTCAAGTGGCCGCCCTTTTCGCTTCCACAATTGCTCTCTATGCATGGTAGTCAGACGTTTGCCTTCGGCAAAGCAAGCCTTATAAGGTTGAACATGTCGTGCGTGGTACTTCCGCCATGCAAATGGAAATCGTATGGTTACCAGCCGACGATTGTCACTTGATACGACTATAAATGGCGGACACTGATTCACCAACCATTGTTGACCATTGCACGGTGCAGTGAACAGAGCAATGACAACCTTTTGGCGAACAATTACCGTTTTAGCGTCAACGAAACGGATCTGATCGCTTGCGAAGGGTGCAACGGACCGTTGGGCGCAAAGTCAATTCGACCGGTCTTGTTGCTGCCGTGATTTTCCGCTCGAATTGATCGGCCAGTCTCTATAGGGCAGCAGAAAGTTTTGTCCATTACCGTACATGATCATTGTGTCGACCGGATTGCCGAATCACCGCCGGCCTTACAATGGGTCGCAGCTCTTGAGAATACTGTAATCTTCGTAGGGACAACTCGATTAATTAAGAATGCCTGGATCGCGCCGGTAGGCGCAGCTGCGACGTTGGGCAAAGGAGAATCGGTGGGCGAAATAATTCTCGGCCCTTCAAGCATCGGCCACTCATTGTAAGCCCCCAATAGCCGGCGGTGCTCTTAGCCGAGATCGCTATTTCATAAAGTGGTCGCCAAGAGGTCTACCAAACAGGGGGAAAAGCATTCGTGACGAACAAACATCATCTCCCAATACTCTCGATCCGATCATTGCTTTACCATTGGCCGACAGGGCTCCAATTGACAATTGGTAGAATGGGGCGGGCAAGTTGGACCAATCAGAGATGGTGTCATGAAGTCACAGTATCAATTAGTCAAGTTAGGCACTACGCGACTTGCAAGCCTACGAACCGGCCGTAACGTGATCAAAAATCAGCTTACTTCATCTTCATCAACGTCGCTTCATGGCCAACAGTTCAGGTGAGTAAATTATATACGATATCTCAGTGGGGGTTAAACAACTGAACCTGTTATGAGTGTAAATTATTTACGCAAAACAATTTCTATATCCCCCAAACAAAGGTGAGCATTTAGCGTATGCAGCCCGTGTGGTCGTCGGGGTCAGCGTAGCTCATCCAGCGGGAGACAAATCACCTCCGTATGGAGGTATAGGGCAAAGGCGACGCGGGATGCCGCTGACCTGAGGCGTAGACACAAAGGTTGGTCTTCCGGACGGACGGACAAGAATGGACAATTGGTAACCAAACTTCATATGGCATGCACGCGTAGCCGTTGACCCGACCCGAAGTGACCAAAGGGATGTTGATGGATTTGGTGTTTACCCTGTGATGATGATTATTAAGTCGAATGAAAAAGCATTGTCACCCTGTCGAAGCTGACACAATGCCTTCGCTCCGGTTCGCTTCCGTCAACGGAGGACACGTTTTTGGCAATGCACAATTGAAGCACCTCTTGGCGCGCCTGAACGTTCAAGGGGGTGCCCAACTTTTCCGGCAAAGACTAAGACTCTACTGTAGCTGCAGCGTTAAAAGCGAGTAGACGGAAGGCCAAATATGGCCAGCTGGAATCAATCACTTCTTGATTGAGTGACGCGTCACGTTCGTGCCCTACCAGCCGTTAATGCATTCCCTGCGAGCCCTTTGGCTTTGCTGGACCGCCACCAGCTGACAAGTGGCAATTAAAACTTGTTCCTGCGGAAAGCAGGCCTAACAAATTGACTGCTTCGGTTGAGCGACAACGCATTAAGTGACACTGTAGCATTCGGCTGGCAGATAATACAAAGTCTACTGTAGATTTTAGAGAGACAGATCTATAAAGTCCATTTTTGCAGGACGTATTCTCCTTGACATCCCGTGCAAGGTTTGCCAGGATCATTCCTCCGGCAAGCACTATGGCATCTTCGCTTGCGACGGCTGTGCAGGCTTTTTCAAGGTGGAAAACACTGTTGCACCAAATCATCTTATTCATCGCCTTTTATAGCGATCCATTAGGCGCAATCGGCAGTACGTATGCAAGGCCCGAGGTTCAGGCCAAGAAGGCGCTTGCACCATCGATAAGACCCACAGAAATCAATGCCGATCTTGCAGACTAAACAAGTGCCTGCAGGTGGGCATGAACAAAGAAGGTATGCCGCAACGAATTGTCTGACCTTTTGGCGCCACAAAAATGTTTTCCACTTTCAGCAGTTCAACATGAGAGAGGCCCAAGAAACTCCACTCTGCGAAGGCAAATGTCCTTATTCTTCAAAGGCAGCGCTCTTGATGACCTGTCACCTCCTTTGACTCTGACACCTCAGATGGGCAAGTTAGCACCTCCGTCTTCATCCGAGGAATTGTGCTTTGGCACCAACGGGGCACGTCAGCCCATGTTCACTGGTTACAACCAACTTCTCCAAGCAGCTGCACCTTACCTCTTTCTGAATCCAACATGGAAGATGCTAGCCGGAAATGGACCCCTTTCAGCGCCTGAGGAGCAGCGCAGCTCCGTACCGTTGTCAATGTTGTTTTCTCCTACGCACCCGTTTCTACAAGGCGCTTCGTCCATCAATGCCACAGACTTTGCCCAGGTATCCCTAATTCAACAGTTGATCATTAGGGCTACCATTGTTTTCTGTTGTAGACATCACCGGGTAGAATAAAAGAAAACGCTGCTAGGCTTCTGTTCTTGACGACCAGTTGGCCCAAGACAGTACACCAATTCACCGGCCTATCTGAAGCGCAACAGGCCAACATTCTGGGTTCACGCTGGCACGAGCTGTTTATCCTATTAGCTGCCCAGTTTAACCTTTTTCAAAGTGATCCAGACACATCGAAGCTTCGGGCAAACGAACTGGACGAGTGGCGAATTCTTCAGGCGATTTGCGGAAAGTTTAGGGAACTTCAGGTGGACCCAGTCGAGTATGCATACTTGAAAATTATGGTTCTGCTAGCGGGAGGTAAAAGAAATGGTTAAAGTGGATCTCGTTTTTCGTAAACACCTTCCTTGCAGACAAAACAGTCGAAGAGAATGCCCGCACAAACATGTGCAACTACGAAAAGGTACAATACCCATGGCAAAGCCTTCGACCACACATGCTTTTTGGGCTGCAAGCACTGGTGCGAAATATGTCGAGCGCTCTGATAGAGCAACTTTTGTTCAAAGACGTCATTGGGGAAGTGCCAATGAGCCGACTTGTCTGCGACGTGTACTTCTCCCGGCCGATAGATGAAAAAGTCACAATGGCAAGGACGCAAGATAGCTGACTGTTCGCCGAAAATGTTTAACCCTATTTTGCAAAAGTGCTATAGAAGTACGTTGTCGTTTCGCCGCTTTAGTACACCCAGGTGTAAGTAACCAACTCAACAACATCGCAAATGAAAGTTCTTTGAAACTGTTCGAACCTGACGATCAGTATACTGTAAAATTTTGCATATTTAAAACCGCAACGAATGCAACGCAATTTCTCGCAGCTCAACAATCTAAACTGGAAGCGTTCCACTGGGAAACCTACGTAGTGAAAATTCAAACGCAACCGTTCATCCTACAGCGACAAAGGTAAGCAGTTCAACTACCAAACAGGGACGGCCTAAAAAGCTCGCCCACGCGCTTTGCCAATCTACAAGCGAAACGTAACTAGGAAATAGTCTTGTAACGCTATCTTAAAACACGGAGAGCCAAACTGAGAGCAACCCACCGACTGCGTGCCAGCTTGGCACCATTGAAAACGCCTAGACCGGTTAACACCGCGCAAGGGAGAAAATTAACAACAATCGCGTTCAAAAAGAAACAATACACTTACAATTTCGGTAGCTTCTTGTTCTTGAGCCAGAAAAACGCCCACTTTGTGACAGACATTCCGCGAAAGCCAACTGTTTGAACTTTACAGAATCCACTGAATGCTAACCTGCACATCGTTGACTATCACGATGAGCTTTCTAACGTTCAGTCTTGCCAAACGCGGACGCAGAAACAAAACTGTAGCTTTTAAATTTTTACAAACTCTCACTGAGCAAGAAGACATGAGGCAAACTACTTTGGAGGCCTACGCTACTTGCGTAATTAAATTCTTGTAATGTGCTCTAAAATGCGAACAGTAAGCAAATGAAGCCTTTAGAGAGCTATGGCAACTTAGCCGTTATCTAATAAGCGTGCATCGGTTGTGGTCTTAAAAACTGTTGCGAAGTGCACCATCATTGCCTGCTAACGTTACCTGCAAATCATTAAACCAGCTACGATCTATTTGCCGCTCAAATCTTTCTACTTTCTTTCGTCATTATCAATGACTTCTTGTATTACTGCAGTGAATTAATCATTTTGCCGCCTGGCTTTCCAAATATTTTAATTCGCTATCTTCCAGCTGGAAATGGAAGAAAAAGAAAGCTCCTCTAGCGAACGTTTGTTGGAAGAGGATACGGGCTACGTTTCGGTAATGGACGTTTGCAACTTCACCTTTCTTGTCAGTTTTTTCGCTTTCACCTTCAGCGAGCGATGGAGTATTCCGCGGAGCAGCGGCTTAGCTTAAATCGTCTCTTGCTTGGCCAGATCGACGTTTTGCGCAAGGAGAACGCCAAGCTGAAGGTCTCGTAAGCTTTGCCGCGTCAAATTACGACCGTTCGTTTGCAGAACGAAATTGAAAAGGCTAAAGCGGAAATCGAAGCGCTGAAGTACCAAGTCAGCAGTTCACGGGCCGGGATCGTTTGCAATGGTATTCGCTTTGTTTCGTTTCCATTTTTTAAATCGTAATTTCAACTTTCTCACTTTTACAGAAAGCGAGGGGACTGAAGGGATAAACACCGCTTCTCCGGCTGGAACAGGGTAAGTTTTAAATTCTACAGAACGCCCTCAAGTGAACGCAGGTACATTGTTATAAATTTAAGCGTAACTCCCTTAAAAGAGATGACTCGCAATCTTATCCGGGAAAACTTGAATCTCCGAAAAGAGCTAATGGGCGTAACACCTGAGGGAATGGAAAAGACATCACTTTGCGCCAGCTGCGTTCGTCTTCGAAGACAAAAGGATCGCCAGGCATTGGTAATTCCTTTATACTTTAACGGCACGTTTAAATTTGAATGCGCTTAGCGCAAATGCACAATGACGCTTCTTTCGAACGCCTTCTTGGTCAACTTTTAAACTTGCACCGCTTCACTTTAGTACTATGCCAATAAGTTGGCCGAAGCGAAGAAAGTGGAAACTGAGCACACGCTAATAATGAAGCTGCTGCAGGCGGAAGGGTCGCGTTTGCAGGGCCAAATAGCAGCTTTGGAAAAGAGCTACAGCGTTTGTTGACCCGTCGTCACCACACGGCTGTGCTGACAACGATCGCGATCCTTTCAGGAGAGCATGTCAAAGGTGAAACTTGCCGCCTTGGCGTACAAGAGTCGAAGCAAGCGTGCCGAAAAACTGCAGCAAACAAGCATCAAAGGTATGGAAACGGAAATAAGCGAATTTCGCAAAAGACTGGCAAAAATTGAATTTACCAAATTCACCGTAAGTGCATGTCGCTTGCTCATCGTCCACGTTGCTTTGTTCCTTAAGGAGCTGTGCCGCCTATTGGACGCCGACCGAAAGGTGAACGTCGAGGAAGAGCTACGGTCGTTGAACGACCAAATAAAGGCAATCTCAAAAGACGTCGAAAAGTTAGAATCGTTGCAATCTGGTAATGGTCAGTAGCTTCAGTTCTCTCTCACTTGTTGCTTGCGAAGGTAAACCTTTCTACTACGACTGAACCGCATGCGACGAGCAGAGTGCGCTGCGAAAATTTGGTAAATAGATGAACGGATTCGTGACCGAATTGACCACTATGAGATATCTAAGAAAGGCTATGGACGTGTTGTGCCACTGCTGATAACTGTCGTGGTCAATGAGTCCCCATAGGAAAAATGCGTTGTACGGTAGCCAACAAAAAATGTACGCAACAATCAACAGCAAGCAAGTGCGTATGGCATTGCGCTTTCGGCGCATCGTGACACATTGATGGCGCATTAAGGCTTTTTCAAACCGACCGCTACTCGAACTGGAGAACGAAATGATTCTTGACAGCAGACGGCGACTACTTGTCACATGTTGGTCCGTACTTGGCATATTACCATTCGTTAAAGGGGTACTTTGACTCTGTTTGACGCATTCGCATTCACAGTATATCTCCTTGGAGACCACCATAGCCAATCGCAAATAGCATATGATCAACAGAGCTGCCGGTATCCAGAATACAATCAGTACGTGATATACGCTATAAGCCGTAGATGATATCAACGGTTCAGCCAGTAACGTCTTGTTCTTTGTGCGTATGTCGTATTCGCGCACGAACCAAATCGATACACACTGCTGCCACGTGGCAGTCTCGTAAGGGCGATATACGGTCCAAACGGCAAATTGGGGCAGCGATGTTGCAACGGCCAGCGTCCATGCCACCCATAAGCTCACCGTCGTAACGCGTTTTGTAGATTTACCAAACACCATTGAGAAACGATGTATTGCAATGCAAACGATTACGTTGGAACTGACGCTGAAGCAGAGAGCGTGTGAAAATTTTAACAATTTGCACATCAAGTCATTACTGCGCCAATCGACCGTAATTAACCATACAATTTGCGAACTTGTATATATGAGCAATATCATCAGGTCGCTGATATTTAGGTGCTGTTTTAGCTGCTTAAGCGGTGTGGCCGACGAAAGCATTGAACGCCTAAGGCGCATCATGGCGGTCACATTAAGCGGCGTTCCAGCAAGAAAAAGCACAATCATCAAACCCAATCGAATGTTATCTTCCGCAATGCGCTGAGGTGGACCAATGAAATGTGAACTTGAATTGCTGAACAGTTCCCGTTCCTTTGGCGTTTGGTCGGCAATTTCCATGTTGATCTGAAATAGCAATCTTCAACGATGCACATTGGATTGGCAAATGGGCAATTTGCCAACTGTAGCTAACAATATGCCAACCAATACTCTTAGCCTACCTTGTTCAACATCTGAAACGCATTGCAACCGTGAAAATGGCAGCTTCGCGTTATCATTGACCACTCATGTTGGCTAAGATCAGTCTTTGCATTGCCAATGTGACATTTAACCTTATCCTCGTACAATTTATGATAATCACCAAGCTGTAGATATCCCATTGCCATGTATGGTTATCAAATGAATGAGTAATCAGTAGTAAAAGCGAAGATGCTTCTCGGCTATGGAAAACGACAAAAGTTTCTCAAGCCGCGTGACCTGCGGCAGCCCAACTGTTGATGAGTAAGAAACAAGCCGAGTCTGATCACATGTTCGCCGTTATTCTCATCAATAGACCATCTTACGTCTTTTACTGTCTTTTCATTCCTTATTGGGCATTTGAATGAGCATTTATTGATCTATAGCCGATGAACATTGACGCTCAAGATCTGATGAGTTATTTTCATAAAGCAACGTATTACTGCGTCTTCATTCACCTAAGAACAATCGAAGCAAATTCCTTTGCGTCTTTAACATTTTGGGACCCTTTCCCGCTTCCAGCATTTGCCTTTGCCTACGACTGTGTCAAAAAAAACGTATCCTTAGCAACAGTCAAAAAAAAGAGAAAGTGCGAGTTCGTTTCAATTAGTTACGGACGTGAATGCGAAAAGGCACGTTCAAAGTTGGCTATTGGAAACGTTGGCCGTACCGTGCTCGGCCATGGGAGCACATTCAAAAAGTTGGCTCATTGCCAAGTCGCTATTCTGTCAGAGTTGAACTTATCGATTTAGTTCGACGTCTTTTTTCGCCTTTCAATGGCCTTTGGCAACTGTTTCGCAGAAGGGACAGAAAATGCATAGCATTATTATAGAGTCTGGTGTGCAATCATTGCTGCTAAAAGAGGATTTCTTGCCTACGAGTGCTATTGCAGACGTGCTTTAACGAGATCATCGTAATGCCCTCGAAAAACGAGGAAAATGCTATGAATGGACTATTCGGTCGCCAAATGACATGCGCGCTAAAGGCGCGGACAAAAAAGGTCGTCAAGCCTTTGCAGCTAACGGCTTAGTCACAAATGATTGTTCACGAGATAAGATTGCTGTCCATGTTGCGGCAAGGCGACAAAAAACACCAGAAGGATCTTCTTAAGGCTCTTTTCCGAAGCGTATAACTTTCAAGCTGCCTCAGCAATTTCAGTTTGTCTTTTAGATTCTCAAATTTTCGCTTTACAGATCAATCTGATGCGTACTTCGAAAGACAAATGCTATCCATTCAGTTTGGCGAAACCGAAAATGCCTTATTTTGACAGCATCTGCTTAAAACTGGGCAAAATATTCAACATACGTCGCCTATATGTCGTTCGCTACTTTTATCCAACCGATTCTTGCTAATTCTAACCTTATCATTGTTCTAAAGTTTCACATTGCCTTTTTATTAGGGAAAATTGTGATAACAAAAGCGTACACGTCCTTCAAAACGTCTCCAATTTTCAAATGTTTGAATTATATGACAGTAGGCATGGAACCTGCAAATCATTTAACCTCTCCTTATCCGCGAACGACCCGTTGGCAAGTACAGTTCGAAAAACGAGGCTTCACTGCATGGAGTAAAAATTTTTCCTGCTTCGTTACGGCAAAATGATCATTATTAAGAAGATATGAAGTTTTCTAGTCCCGGTAACGCCATTCGGAGAGAATAATTGCTGAATGCCAATGACGGGACTACAAAGGCTCCTGAAAATTGCATATCTTCTCAATAAGGACATTTGGCCGTAGCAAAGCAGAATGAAACTATGCGGTCCTGTTTTAGGCTTGCAAAAAAAATTCCCAATGCTTTAAAATAGGCGTCAGTTGTCAGGCACAGTTAAGTTGGGCCCACAATGGCACTTTAATTGAGTCCATTCTTAATTCCACGTTTTTTCCAGTTAACTGAGCATTCCGCAAAGGGGCTTTTACATAGCATCTGCGCCAGTTGAAATGTCCTATTCGCTTCGGAGTTGTTCGCTAAGCGAACTTACGCAAGCAAATCAATGTCTCAGCATCAAGTACAACTCGTTTCTTAACGATAAGGTCAGATCTTTCCCTTCCTAAGAAGCGGTTTCTCGTTCACATGCATCAAACCAAACTCTATCTTAATTTTAAAACTTTTTAAATTGCCCATTGCATTTGCTGCGTAGTTTCGCTGCTCTCGAATCTACTGTGTAAGAAAAGAATGTCCGCCATTGCTGACGGTTGAATCCGCTTTGGGTTATGACGAATAAATTATCCATGTCGAAGAAGCACTCACAAAAAAGGCTGATAGCATCAATTTCGCTTTTAGCTTGTCGACTGGGAGCCGACGCCACCCTGAGGATAAATTTTATCCAACGGCCGAGAAGTCAAAAGTTCGAACAGTTGAGGGCACGACGCACAATGCTTTCAATCTAACCTTTTCTCCATTCCATGAATGATCGTGCTGTCAATCAGCCCATGTTGACAACATATTTAAAAAACGGCATTTAAGCAAGAGAAGCCACTTCGTAGTATTATTCTTTTCTTCACATATCCTCTTGTGTCAATTCTTAACTACATTCGTACAACTATACCCTTTACAAGAGCTTCATCATTATGCAAACATGAGCTCTCAATGCTACCAGACTATTGCACTGCCAAGGAAGTACCAACGTCCTTTGCGGAACGCCGTTAACTTCTCATGTAACGATACCCACTTTTAAATTCTATTTATGGAAATTAAAGCCCGCCTTTGCGCAAAGGTCAACTTGGGACCAAGAAAACGCCGTCCGAACGTTTCAGCTAAAGCACAACCGTCAAAGACATAAATGGTACACGTCACCGCTGAATTGTGCTCATGTTCATTAACCTACAGAATTACCTAATCTGTTTGACGCGGTGGCAAAAACCGATGAAGCGAATGCATTATACGGTTTCTCAAAGGGTACAATGGCAGACATACGTAAGCCGCATGTACCGTTCTTGCGGGCTTTGGAAAGGCCACTTTAGTCACAGTAAGTGTTAATTAGCACCGACCAAAGCTTAAGAGACCCTTTGACGTCATACGTATGCATTGAAAATGGCAACTGTAAAATTTCCTAATGCGCCACGAGCTTTCCAGTCGCCGCCGTAGCAAGAATTGTACGATACAATAAGTCAACGTTAATTGGCCAATTTGCCATTTTTGAAAACAGTGAGCCGCCTACTTTTCCGAGACAATTTCTTGGCAAACGACCGCCCGGAAAGCAGTCCAAAATGGCAAAGCTTTGTTCAATAGAGCAGCGTGGATATTCGAAAATGTTCTACGGCGCCATACGCGATGGGATGGAGTCGAATAACTCAGTTTACCAAAAGCTACTCTATTGCTAAGTTCGCCTGTAGCCTGCTACTGACAATTTGAAAAATGCGCAAACTTGGCACTTCGCTGCTGAAAAATAAGGGCAGCACATGAATAAAGGCCGAACGAAAGAAAAGTGCTCAAGGCATCGATTAATTCGCCTCTATCCGCTTTGGGACAACGCCAATGGAAAACTTCATAAACAACAACTTACTAAGGGAGTACTTCTAATTTAAAGACAAAAACTTGCATAGCCGCGAGCGTTCAAATGGATCAGCCATCTCGTTGTTGTCAATCCCGTTGAGACGACTTATATGGCGACCAGTCGGCTTTTGCAATCGTACACTTGTGCTCTTCGCGCAAAGACAACGAGAGCAGAAAGCGGAATGATGGATCAACAGTACGATCCAATTTGTTGACAATTGCGCTAGTCGTTGGAGACCATTTCAACAAGTGGTCACACGGGAGGACAACAACAAAGGAGTCTGTATGCTTACAGTGAACACTGTCTATTCAACAAACATTTAGGAGAGCTTTCCGAAATTCTTGCAACCTACTAATGCCACCTAGACAAGTGTAGCATTGCTGCCATTATTGGCAATGCGCTACAATAGCCAAATGGGACCGGTGTGACTCGCAGTATTACGCAACAGCCAACCGACTGTCACCTGAGCTTTGGTCAGAATAGAGCGGGACGAACCTAAGCAAAAAATACATACGCTTTGCCCACGTATATGCGCAACAGGTAAGTAATGCACTCCTGATGGAGCGTATGAGCCAACAATACACGCGTGAAAAACTTGAGCGCGCAACAACGTACGTGGACTGAGCGTATCTCTTACGAACGCATGTGTGTACCCAACTATTTTGAATTTGACCCAAACGGGAGACGGGAAAGAATTTACGCTGCCCCACTAAGAAGACAAGAAACTAATAATAGTCACTTACTGATTTGTTCGACGACATCCCAATGTGTCAAGCGGCAACTGGTTGGCAAGTAACTGCGCTGCGTCAAACAGGTCGGCTTGTTTGCACGGTTGCACTAGTTCAAGTCCATATATATCGACGGCGGTCGGGCTTTGACAGACGTTTATGGTCATCAGTTGTCGTTGACGAAATCCAATGGAAGCGAGCGAAATTTGAAACTGAATCTTCCGTTCAATCAGAACGTCAGCGACAATCGACACCAACCAATACAAAAGGTGCGGTCCAAAGTAACGATCCATTTTACGTCTTTGGCGGGCAGATGATTAGGAGCACCGAACGAGGTCGGCATTTTTGACATATGTTGTCTACGTTGGGTCGGTCGATCCATGCAACCCTGCACAAAGGGCAATCCAAGTTGGACGGCGTCTGGCGTCAAAGGACGACAAGTTGGATCGATCAGGCAATCTTAATAAGTTGTTGTCAACTTAAGACAAAAATAGCGCAGTCGCTATTTTTGTAGTCTTTAAAAGTTCGCAACTACTTGTCATTCAAACAAGAGCATTGCAGCTAATTAAGCGCTCCGTACGCTTACATTTTGGAAAAAACACGTCGTCATTAGGGAAGAAAACATCAGATTTGAAGAACAATTTTAAAAAACCATTCCCCCCTCCCCGTAAATGGTCGCCAAATGAGCAAACAAGGGAGATGGAGCGTTTGGTGGAAATTATTAATTTTCTCCGCCCTGCTCGCCGGCCCGACACTGTACCGAGCAACGAAGAGCGCTACGAAGTATTTGTTTAGCATAAGAGTCAACTTGAAAAATTCCAATCTCCCAATATTGATTTTATTCAATTCGGTTGGCTTCATAAAGCCTACACAAAAGTGGGCAATAGGAAACGCCAACTTTTGCCAATCCTCTTTTGCTCTTTTGATTAAAAGTTGGTGCCACATTGAACCACAAAACGACGCAATGGGCTACTTAGCAACCACTATTCGCCGTTGCTGCCGCTCTTCTTCTCCGACGCAATCGAAATAAAAGGATAAAGCGCTTTTGGCATTCGCGCGCTCGTTATTCGTCAGAGGAAATGGCGGCGATTCAGTGCGCATTCAAACTTCAAAGTGCTGCGTCTTTTTTGTTCAATTTTTGAGCAAAGTATTGACTTTGTAAAAGTCCACACTGACCCAAAAGGTTATCTATCAAACATGTGGCGCTCTCGAAAAGACGATCTGTAAGCTTGCTTTGAGCAGTCGCGTCATATTGTCTCTTGATCCGACCGGCTTGACGACTGCTAACACATCGACATATTTGACTAAGAGAGCATTGACGAGACTTAGCCATCAAAGCAATTTGCCAACTACAATCCTCCGTATGGGTTACTTTTTGCGGCTAACAACCAACGGTAGGTTTAATTCAAGAATCATTGGCCAACTGCGCCATGGCAAAAGCACGTTCGCGTCGATTGACGCACTTGCAGAAAGTTTCCTCGTTCATAATTAAGTTTGCATGAGTTTAGTTAGCCTCAACCTAATTCGACGAACTACCAACGCATTTCCAATTTTCTCTCTCCAAACTCTTGGGTTTTCGGGTAAGTTAGAATATTGCTTCCTTAAAGTATTTACGTAAGTGAATCACAACAAGTCAATCAATACGTATGCACGAAGCCTACCACCACCTACAGTTTCTTCATTCAAATGCCCTGAACACAAGCGTATTTACTTGACAAGCATAGCTTTGCGACAAGAGATAAAGCATACGGATTAATACCCACCGTTGATAAAAAAACTCAATTAGAACAGAACGGTAAGCGTTCGTCGATTGAGTTTTTTTAATCAACGGTGGCTATTAACGCGTATGATTTAAACTATAAATAGTAAACAAAAGCCCCGCTACGAAGTGTTAGTTAATTGAAAGAGACAAAGCAGAAGATCTTGTTGAATTTTGGTCCAGCCAAGTTACCGAAAAAAGACAAATAATCACTTTTAGAACATTTAAAGACTGAGGGTGGTAAAGTGATTCGCAGGTAAGGTAAAACAAAGGCGATACAGAATACTTTTCTCGGCAATCAAGAGAACTCACCTGTGCAAAACCGCTTCGTCATGCTCCTGATTGTTCATAGGCTTCACTTTCAACGAAATCAGCGTTGCGGGAAACATTCCAACTGCATAGCTATGCTGAACCATGTTTTCAGGCCGTTAGGGCGGGTCAACCGATGGAGATGAACACCTCGAAAGAAATACTGTTTAGCTTGACGCCCGTCAAGCTATGCGCTAATCTGGACACGTAGTTAGGACATGCCTATCTTTTGGCAAGTCAAAACGCCCCGCTTCGAAAGAACCACTAAATCTGAGCAGCTCTATAAAGTTTCAATACAGTGGAACAGTGTCAAATGTTCCGCTTGTGTTTTACTTACTTGCAGTTGCCGACGGGACGTCTACCCATAGTATACGTTATAAGATGAACATGAAAAGCAAACGATCACCCCAGTAGCTATGTCCCTAAGTCGGCTAGGCACGAACAAGGGTTGCGTTGCTTCAATTCCAACGTCTTGAATAGACCAAAAGCAGACTATCGTCTTTACACGCAAACACAACAGGCAGTTGAGTTTTCCGGGTAGAAAAAACAATTTTGTCAACAACGTTTTCAGCTACTGTGATTTTCAAGTTTTACGCAACGTCATTGCTTTGAAGCGATTTTATTTGCCATTAAAGGGCGTTGCCAAGCAGTGTGGCACTTTCCATGGAGGAGTTTCAGATTTTTAAAGACAGTTTTCATCTTCAGTGCCTTTAGCACGTCACGAGCTTTCGTACTCCTGCAGGCAAAGAAGCCCGAAAAGTGGTAGCCCCACTGCATTCGGAATATATTCCAAATCCACTGATCAAAGAAAAAAAATTTCACATGACCTACAGCTCTGCCAGCTAAGAATCATTCGGAGTTTCCCATTTGACGCTTGGTGGGTACTGTAAGTAGAATGGAAATCACGTCCTATTAGACTCGAGCCTAAATTCCTTTTAGACATAAGCTTACGGTTACCGGGACCAATAAAACTTAAGTTTAGTTCTACCAGCAATACTTACCAAGCACGGAAAAAAAACCCACGCAATTGACTTTCTAGCTTTTATTAGACTTTCTGTCGCTCTCTAATATGCGTTTAATTAGCAGTTTCAATTTACATTCAAAGTCCGAATGAAGTCTTGCGTGACTAAATTATTCAAGGCCATTTGTACGATAGTTCGTTTGAATGACCAAAATAATGCCACAAAGGCAAGTGCGCTAGGCTGAAGCTATGACCGGGTTCGTGAGCATTGTTCCTGCAAATCGAACATTCAAAAATCACTACGGTGGGTCTCGGCAGTTGCTCCTTTTGCATGGCAGAAGCGAACAGTGTCAATGGCGATGTTTCAGGCAAATTTTCGTTTGCTAGGTATTTTCCCGAACGAACTGTAAGCGATGATGTTGACTTGGAGTGCGGCACTGCCGACGCGTTGGAATTGCTCACGAAAGACAAGTGGATTTCGCAAAAGTTGTGCGGCGGCCAGCAGGAGGATAAATTCGTTTGGCCTCCAATAGTTCCCGCGAAGCAGCTCGAGCCGCCGTACAGAGCAAAGATTCCTAAATGGTCTGCGGTTAACTTGCCCGAAGTAGCATTACGCAACCATTTCCTTAGTTGTCCAAAGAAGCCTGCCGTTCGTGTACCATCAAAGTTGATGCGTTACGAGAAGCTGTTAGCGGAATCGCTGTGCGGTCAATCACCTTGCACGGCAAATACGTTAAATTTGGGCAATTGCCTTGCTGTTTCTGAGCACCCTGACAAGCCAACCTCCGTTACTGCCGCCTTTGCGACGGGCTCTCAAGCGAAGACGCTTGTTGTCAGCGTTTTCACGATATCCGACGACGAAGATACTAAGCTGAAAACTTTGGAACAAATATCCGCGGTTGACTGGCGATTCGACAGCGAAATTGTTCAGGTAGAATTGCTAGAAAAGCTTGATCATCAATCATGTTGCCTTCTTCGTCTTTCTCAACCTCCTCGTGCAATGCTTCTTCGCCTTAATTCCGATTACGGAAGAACCGACCTTTCCACGCCTTTCCTTGATCAAGCGCTACATGTTAGCTTCAGTCCTTATGTTGCCGGTGAATATTTCGCTATCACCCCATTGCTGGTTCGCGTAGGCTCGCTTGTTTCGTCCGAATCAGTAAGCGTGGATATATCTGCGCAGACTTGCTTCTCTTTTGGCGATTGGAGTGGTTATCCCAGTTGCATCGCACTTGGTGGCACCAACGGGTTGGCTCTTTTGGACGTCAGATGCGCAACATCTTGCAATTTGTCTCTCGCTCAGGAAGGCGTCTCCTGCCTGCATTGTTTGCATGACAACCGAGCGTTCTTACTGTACGCCACCGAGACGAGCGTAAAACTAATTGACGTTCGCATGCCGAAGGCTCCTATTATCCAATGGAAGCATATGCTGCTAGGAAGTCCTAAATACATTGACTCTTTGTACTTGGACAACCATCACCTGGGTCAACTTAGGCAAGTGATAGTGGCGAGCAGAGAAACAAATGACGCAACTGCTTTTCCCTTACTGCAACCTTCGCAAAATGCTTCCCTCTTTTGTGGTTTGCATCCACCAAAAGTTTCCTGCACCATTGAGGACTTTTTATTATGGCAGCAAGCTCATCGACCAATGGTTGCCGTGTCGCCGTCTTTAAGGCAGCGCTTGTTTGCGCCTACGCGCGGTATGCGTACACTTCGTCAGGGCATTTTGATTGCAAACGATGTGGGCGACTTGTACTTCCAAAATACCATTCGACGACAAGAATGCAACTCGGCTACGTACAATAAGGCGTTTGAAATTTGGAATAGCCGCTACAAGTACTGCTGCTCTACTTGTGCTGTTGATTTGAATGCTTTCTACGACCATACGTCCCAATCGGACATCCTTCATTATCCTCCTACAATGGTGGCAGCTTGCAAAGGTGACGTACCACTTGGTAACTTCCTATCAAGGTCGGATGTTCAAGTTGACGTCCTGGAAGAGCAATTGGACAAACAGTGGCTGGAAGAGAGTACAGTTGACGATTCCCTCGGACAGATTATATCTTCGTGTTTTGTTGATCAGTATTGACCTCAAAGCGTCGTCGTATTACTGCGTATAAGCCGCTGCACAGAGGAGAAGCGCGCTTCAACGTCTCACGCAATATTCCATCTTCCATCGCGTCACAAGATGGTAAGATATCTTATCTTGCCTTTTATATAAAGGGGAAACAAAGCTCAAGAATTTAGTCGTCTGCTCAACGGAGGTTCTAGTTCGTAGCGCTTTAATAACTTTTACATTATTTTCACAGCGTATTGAAATTGGCTACTGTGATAAAGCGCAACGCGTTTTGTCCAAAGGGGTACATTCTTTTACGCGCCATTGAAACTTCAGCTTGGTGCTACAATGGTAAAACAAACGAAAATGAAGGAGCAGACGTTCTCTTAAACAAGTATGGGGCAGTGAGTACCACCAATGGGTTGGGCGCTTACCTACCTCGCGAGCGGACCAAATTAGTCGGCAAGCAAACAGTTCTTACTTGAACAAATGCGGCCTAGAATAGGTCAATGTCTGAAATATAGGTTGGAAAAGTACGATATAAAATGTAGATGCATCAAACGGCAGGCAAATAATAGCTATTCTTTATTTCTACTTGCGTTTTTGGCGTATGTGAAATGTTTCCGTGAAATGCTGAAAAAATGCACAGCATCTTATATCGCTTGTTGTTCCACTGGAACGCAATAGCCGGAAATGCAAACTCCAGTTCCGGGGTATGTATTCTGATCCTCCGGAAAAAATGGCCTGCTTGCGCACAGGTAGCCGTCACTGTGATTCGTGCATTTAATTTTATTCCTCCAACGTCTCATTTGTTCTTCGCTGAGCTCTTTTTCGTGTTGTTTAGTACATTCCGTAAACGATGCTTCATTCACTGCCATTGGGAAATATTTTTTGCAGGTAGTTTCCTGATTCGAACCTTTAGTTGTCTTAACATGTCTGGGCATTGGATTATTGCAACTCCAATAGTCTATGGCGGGCAGCGGTAGGTGCGAGTAGTTGTCCCTCTTAGACTCTTCGTAATCGTTGCAGAACTTCAGGGTAGAATTCAGCAGCGGCGAATGGCGATTTGTCACAACTTAAATTGTAGCAGCAATAATGAACGGAAACAATAGTTAACACAATGTTACGGCGATGAAATATGTATACTTCTCTTAGGGAAGCTAAGCAGCTATTCGTTTTGTAGCTCACCGCGTTAAGAGACAGCAACTGCTCAGCCAGACGAGTACACGCAATATTTAAACTAGACAAATGGTCCACTTCGAACTTTTGCCGACGTAGCTTTCAGCAGCTGCTTCTTGTCAACAATGTAAGCTACAAGTGCGTAAAATTCTATTTCCTCTTTATCTGTACTATCTTTTCGTGAAAGTTTCGACTACTCTACGAAATGTTACGTCTTCGGTGGAATCTTTTAGCCAGTAGCTATTATGACGACAAATCCTTCTCTGTTCATTTTTATGGTACTTTCAAAAGTGAAGCCGAAGCAATGTTAGGAAAGTCGATGGGAACAAATTAATGATTAAGCTGGCTGACCAGGCGAAGCCGTTTCAGGCAAATTAAGAGTGTGCGTCTGTGGCCTGTGACGACTTCGTCGGCTGCTTCAGCCAAAGTAAGATTACTAATGAAGAACGTCGCTGCCATTGTTAGTCTCCCAACGCCCCTTTAAGAGTAAGAATTTGCACCCCCCAAAAGAGAAACTAAATCATTCAAACACGGAACACTTACGCAGCAGTGTAGGTAACCTTGAACGAAAGCAAGTTACACTCTTCTTCTTTCTTCCATAGATATTTATGCGCCTTAGTTTTTCGTACTCTTTAGGTATCCGTTCATCTGTTGAATTAACGCATTTACCATGTATGCACCATCTATCTTTAGCACAAACGGCACCGTTTGGTACGAAAAGTGTCAGCGTTTTTGATTCCTTTGCAAAAACTAATTGATTATCCTTCGACGCCGTCACATACATGGATACATCATGGCAAGTGAAAACGTTGCAATCGAACGTAATAAGCGCATTGATGAAACAATGACCGTCGACGTTGTAACTGGCGCACAGTTTGTTCAAGTCGGGAATGGTCTCTATTTGGACCGCAAGCGGCTTCCACGTTATCTTTGTTCCACCGGTGGACAAAATTGATATGGCCACAATTGTTGACACAAACAATCCGAGCGCCAAAAAGAAAAGGCAGTATTTGCACGCTTCGTTCACCATAACAGCATTTGGATCTTCGAATTCAATTGGAACACCGGCTGCAATGGGCCCATTTTCAGCGCCGATTGGATCGCTGCACATGGCAGCTTTCCGTGGCACCGCCGGGTTAGCTCGTCTCAGCTCCATTGCTGAAGTAGCCATAGCGTCCTCTCTGCCGACCGTGCGACGCTTTTTGAACCGGCGTCTACCGCTAGTTTTGACACTTCTATGACGGATGTTCAATCGACCAGTCGCTATGTCAAACCATTTTAAACTGACAACATGTACACTACTTTAAAGTGCTGCACGAAGTTCACTTTGCCGCTACGTTGACTCCAAGAAAGCTATGGAACACTGGACGCAAACTTGCCATGTAGATGAACCAACGATAACAATCATATGAAATGTTGCTTAAGCATTCTTTGTAGAGACCAAACTAAAGCGCCAAAATGGCGTACATTGCTACGACGCGTCGAAACGCAAACGCACAGTGAAAAACTTTAGTAAGGCACTAATGCATTGAACATGCGTGTCGGGTCCGGTACAATGACATAGAGAGAGAGAGAGACAGAGATCGGCAAGCAAGTGGCAATAGGGCAAAAAAGTCTCTTGGAATTTCTACTATTGAACAGTGATTAATTAAACAGCCGTTTGAATAGAAATGGAACCGCAAATGCGACCACACACTGCGAGTACAACCAATTGAACCGTCAAGCGAGGCATTGTTGGCCAATTTTGCACCCTCCGTTCAAACTTTAGGGAACAGACCGCCGCCGGCACACACACACACACAAAGCTGTCGAAGGAAAGGCGCCAACGATGCGTACATTCTTTGACGTATGAGAAGCATTGGCATCTTCCAAGCTATTCGTTGTCAATTCGTGTACACCAGACGTTATTTTGAAGCTGCCTAATTGGCAATAACAAAAGGCGGCTAAGTTTGTACATCAATGGGAGCGTTCGGAACGGTTACCCAATAACAACTTTAGGCGACACCGCTTCCGGCAGATGCGAGGCTGACATTTGCGTCGTCTTCCTCTTCATCCTCGACAAACAACGAATGAACGGACTTGCGCTTATTTGGCGTTACTCTTCTTCGCGTCTTGAACAAAAAGAGAAAAGGTAACCATTGAAGAAGTAACGATTGAAAAGTGTACCTGCAAAGCTGAATCGTCTAAAGACAGTTTGGACGCGTAACTGCCGTCGCTGTTGTTCGACTCGGCCGGCGTAGGCGGCTCTTGTATGCATTCAACAGTTTGTTGCTGCTCCTCTTCGACGTCTGCAAATTCGATGCGCGTCATCATTTCGTCGCGCATCTGCGCCCAAACGTTGCGCAGCAGAACGGAGTCTTGGTAAATCTGAACAAAATACGCGGAGATAAAAGAGAGAGTGGCAAAAAATTATTTCATTCGGCAACCTCCGATCCCTCGACGTTGTACGTTTGCGCGTTGTCGCACAACATCATTACGTCCTTTTCCAAATCGCTAATGCACTTGTAGCGCATTTCGGCAATTTTCTTCTAAAAGAAAATCAAGTTCGTTCACCACCGTATGTCGATGAGATGTCCACTTCACCTTGATTCGCTTGAAGTCAACCGGAATGGCAATCAGTTCGTAGTAGTCGGGCAATTCCCGACGCGATGGCAGTTGCATAAAGTTGTCACTCAATATCCTGCCGTCCCTACATTCAAGAAACAGATTTAAAATAGCAACTGCTATCTAGTAAAAACACTAAGCACAAAGGGTACAGTAAGTAACAGAAGTATGAGGTGACCTAACGCCTCTTCCCATGGTTCAACTTAACACAACAGCGCACGCTGACCAACGACAATTAGGGTTACCTTAACGTAGTACACTTGTAGGCCCACCCTCCCTTCTCGAGGCATTCCTGCGCCAGGAAACCTCGTTATGACAGCTTTCACTTAACCGAATTGGCTGAGGAGGACAGCAGTGAACAAATGATGCTCAAGCTGCGGTACCATAGTGCCCTGAATGGAATTATTTTCTTTTTCTACAAAGTTCGAGCTGTTGTTCGCCGCCCGAACAAGTTATTCCAACAGCACGACTTCAATGTCGCTAGTTCGCGGTGGTTTGGCGCTTGGAGCGCGGCTGTACGTTTGGCTGTACTTTTTTTTCAAATCAAATATCTGCAAACGTCAACCTTCCCTTCGCAGATTTGTTGTTCTACTGATTTTCTAAAATTTCACGCTGCCTTTTTATTAAGAAAAATTGCAACAACGAGAGCATGCAAACCCGTTACGAAGTCTCCAATATTCAAACATTTGAATACATATGACGGTATCCATGGTACCTGCAAATCAATTGACTACCCATTATTCGAACGACCCCTTGTATAGTCCGGATAATGAGTTTTTCACTGTACAAATGTCGATGAGTCATCAGTCTAACATGTCTTTTGTCACTTTTTCAGCTTCTCCCACTTCTCCTCACTGTTAGCGATCCGCTCTGATATAACTATTGAAACGTAGTGTCGACGCTCGCGGGCCATCTTGACTACAAAAATCTCTAATCAACCTTCGGCACTACGACGAGGAGCGTGTCGAACCGACACATTATGATGCTTTTCAAAAAGACGCGAAAATGAAGTTTCTACGACTCCCACATGTAATATCTAATGCTAACATAGAGTAACGATATTAGAATTAAATTACAACTACGCTTTCCATTTTAACTGTTGTCTTGCGCTCTGACGAAAATGGGTTTTTAAAATTAGAAAGTGTGTATATACGACGAGTGGTGTCAAATGGACTTACTCCGTTCTGTAATGAATGATGTTTTCAATGAGCTGCGTCATAAGATCTCGATTTCGCTTGTTGCTTTGCTTCGTTCTATTTCCGGTCGAAGGCTGCGGTCCTCGTCTTCTTTTCGCCGTATTGACGGAAAACTCGTCGTAATCGTCGTCGTCGAAACCAGCGTTGGGACGCTTTGACGCCCGTCCCGGTCGGCTTACGGTTGCAATGCATTCCTCCTTTTTGGAGAACGAAGTGTTGTTTGCGCCTTTTCTTTTTTTCTTCTTTTTCGACTCCGCTTCGTCGTTATCGATAATGAAGTCGTCGTCCAAATCTTCGTCCATCGCTTTCAACCATTGCTTTTCCGACCACGAATCCTGCGAATAGTCAACTTCCTTCTTACGTCGAGCTCCTTTGCCAAACAGACGATCCGTTTTGTCCTCGTTGGTCAATCGTTCAATTTCTTCTTCGTCCTTCAGCAACCATGAAGGCAATTCATCCTCTTCCATCAGTCTCGGCCGACGTCGTTGATCTCTTGCCTCGAGACGGCGTCGGTCGAGATCCATACGTTGAAACGCATCGAATTCTTCTTCGCTCCTTGCGATCATTTGATTTACCGTCTCGTCGTCGGGAACTTCATTGGCATCTTCGTCCAAGTCGTTCTCATTTTGTAAAATTGCCTGCAGGAATTGGCGCCGCTCCGACGCGGTCGACTTTTGGTCGAACAGACCAGCCTGGATCACCTTCTCATCAACGTTAAGCTTGTACCTGGCGGCAGCCAAAATGCGCTCCTCCACAGAGCTCACGGTCATCAAACGCAAAACGCGCACTTCACGCTGCTGACCAATACGATGCGCCCTATCCTGAGCTTGGATGTCCTAATCGAAGAAAAATTTGCATGCAAATTTTTTGAACAAAATACGATTGCACCTGATGCGGATTCCAATCCGAATCAAATATGACCACCGTATCAGCCGCTTGCAGGTTCAAGCCGAGGCCGCCAGCTCGAGTAGACAGCAAGAAGATAAAGTAGTCCGAATTGGGTGCGTTAAACATGGCTAACAAGTTTCCTCTGTCTTCCGACTTGGTCGTACCGTCCAAACGAAGATATTTGAAGTCTGCAAAAGAATACATCTCCTTACAAGGAAAACGCTGCTATAAAACTATTGCAGCCAGTGACAGCTCACCGAGTTATTCCTCGTCTCTTAAAATGGCTGCAACAACTGGCAGTTAATTTACCAAGGCAACGGCACTGGCGGTTGACGAAACGCACCAGTAATTTAGTCCTTGGCTGCATGCACTCAAAGAAAAAGAAGAAGAAGAAGTAGTAACCTCTGTAGTGGAAATAGTCTTCCATTATTGTCATCAAAGTGGTCATTTGGCAAAAGAGAAGCACGCGATGTCCAAAGGCTTTCAATTTAGGCAGAATGCGATCCAACAATTCAAACTTGCCGCTAGCGCGATACAGATCGGGTCTACAGAAAAGCAGGTACAAAAGAGTTTCCAACAACAAGATGACCGCGACTCACCCGGACACAATCTTGTCCGCAAAACCCATATGTTCAGCCATTGCCTCTTCAATGTGCTCGAACATGAAGGGATGATTGCACAACTTGCGAAGCTGCATCACCGTATTCATCAAGGTGCGAACTCCAGCCGACTGCCCGCGCTGCAATGCATACAAAACAAGATATACAGAGACAATAAATGGAGCACTCCTTCTAAAGGTCACCTTTGACTTGTCGGCATTGCGAGTAATCATTACGCCTTTGGCTTGCATATGATGGTAAAGGACCCTCTGCAGGGCGCTCATGTCGCACTTGATCACGTATTCAACCTGTCCGAACGGTGCACATCATTGGCAGGCAAAAGCAAAAAGACGCAACTAACCTTTTCGGGCAATTGCGATTCGACTTCCCGCTTTAGTCGACGCAGCAAAAAGGGTCGTAAAACTTTGTGCAACCGTCGAATGATCAACATTGTCTCTTCCTGGTTCAGCTCGACCTTCTCTCCGGTGGTGGCGAACGGAGCGTTGAACCATTGTTCAAACGTATTGCAAGATTTGAAAATGCTCGGCAACAAAAAGTTCAAAAGCGCCCAAAGTTCGGGAAGTTTGTTCTGCAAAGGGCAATTTGCGTAATGGGCGCGTCGTGAGCAAACATGGAAAAGACGAGTCAACCTGAAGGGGAGTTCCCGTCAGCAGCAATCGATGAGGCGCCGTATAGTAAGTGTTCAAAATTTGCGTCAGCTTGCAATGATGGTTCTTCATTCGATGACCCTCGTCAATGATCATATACTTCCAATGAATCTGTAATTACAACTAGCCGCTTACACACGACGACCATATTCGGATAAAGCTGCTCCAACTCACCTTGCTAAGAATTGCTTTGTCTTTAATTATGTACTCGTACGTTGTTATTAAAGCGTTGAACTTTTCCTGCTTGGTTTGATAGGAAAGCGAACGCCGAATGTTCGGACTACCTTTGTAGACTATTTTGAAAACGGACGGAGCCCATTTGTCAAATTCAAGCACCCAATTGGATAACGTGCTGAAAAAGCAAAGCCTTAGCGTTGGTGTCGGTCTTTCGCCAACTTACGAAAGAGGAACAATGATCAGGAAAGGACCGTAGACGTGCTTTTTCTCAATCAAATAGGACAGCAATGCAATTGTCTGAATAGTCTTTCCAAGGCCCATTTCGTCGGCCAGAATTCCATTCAAATTGTTGTTGTATAAGGAAACAAGCCATTCCAGACCTCTCTTCTGATATTCCTTTAATTGGCCGCCTACCAGAATAGCCGGCTGTTCATATATGGGCTCTCTATTTCGATGTGCAGTATTATAATAGCTATGTTCATCCAGACTAGTGGACGGAGTATACTCATCATCTTCATTCTGCGCGGCCTGGAAGAGAAAGCAACAGTCAAGCTACAGTAGGCAATGTCAGGCGAGTTTAATTTCAACTTAACAAAGAGTTACACCCACTTCCTTCACCCTTAAGAACGCTCTCCCTTAATTTTGTCATTATTCAATGCTGCCAAGTGGCAATTCGTGCTATCTGTGAAGCGTATTAAATAATTTTCAATCGGCACGTTAAGCATGGAAGTAAGGATTTGAAAAAGGCGAAGTTTGACGATAGATCGATTTGGGCAATGGTTAGGCAAAAGTGAGCTTCGAGTCAATCTGACAGAAACAACGGTAGTCAAACTTACAAGGAAATACTTACTTGAATGATTGCTTTGTTCGCGGCATCAATGTCGCTTGCAACTACTGCCGCAACGGACGATTCGGTTATGCGCACTTCATCCGAGCTGTCATTGTCAGAATCGGAGGAGACGGACTCTTCACCATCGCCACCATGTTCATCTCGAGAGACTACTTCGTACCTAACAACAAGAAGTCACTTAGCAAAACATATTATCATATGTATATACCCCGGATGAGTTTCCAGCCATGCTTCCAACTGAGATGCTCTTGGAGCATCGGAGCCAGTTAAGACAATTCCGGTTTGCACTTCTTTCACCTTTACCGCCAAGTCACCATTGTTTGAAGTCTCGTCGTCGTGGGATACGCTCGAACTTTCATCCTGCGCCAACGAGCCGCTTATACGTCTCACGTCTTCTTCAAGCGATCTCTTTTCCAACATTTCCTGCTTACGTCTTTCCTTCTCTTTTTTGCGTTCCAACTTTTGCCTATTCCTCTCGTTCATTTGGTGTTGGTGAACAAGGCCTACGATTCGAATAATTAAACTCTCATCAGCTCTGAAGCGAACAATGAAATTACCTGTCAAGCTGGCCACGTACTCGTCCGTCTGCTGAAGAAGATAGACCAAACGCCGATCCTTCTTTTGATCCAACAATTTGCGATATCCCTCCTCGTCTTCCTGCATCAATTTTTGCATACGTTCCCGTTCGCGACGCTCCTCTTCCTTTTTCTTTTCTCTTTCTGCCAAGAGAGTAAAATTTTTAAAAAAAATACCCAATTCACGTTTCGCAACCGCCGGTTTTACGTACCCGTATTCATATGGTAAGTGAGAACGGCCTTTTTGAGCTTGCTCACTTTGGCTTGCTGGTTGCGATGATATTCTTTGAACTCTTTGGCGTGAACAATCAACCCGTTCAGGAATTCCTGATGTCTTTGACGCTTCTTTCGTTCCTGCTCCAATTTTTGTTGCTTTTCCAATTTCTCGGTCACTCGAGCTTCGCGCAAAGACTGCTTCTTTGTACGTCTGTAGGCGCGCGGATTCAGCGATGTCTCCAACAAGGTTGAACGGCGCATCTCGTAAACCATGTGCTGACGAAGAGCTCTTTGGAAGTTGATAAGCCTAAGTGCTCTAAGTTCCGCCGCACATCGCTTTCTAGTCTCCGGATCAATGTCCGCTCGCATATTCATCAACTCTTTCGCGCGAAGCCCAATTCTGTGCACTATTCTGAAAACAAGGACATAACGGAGTAAATAAAACTTGATCCCTGTCCCCTTTACTTAGTTATCGCTAAACTGAGTGCTTACGAATGCATCCTTACTAGAAACTGAGGCTGCGAAAGGAAATCACTCCTCTGCCGTCGTTACCTTGAATGGACAAGCTTACTTGGTCGAATTGTAGCTTCCCATGGATTTGTCTAATTTGCATACACACCCAAAGGGTCGAAAGGGTTGCGGCAACTTCCTAACCGTTGATTGAACGTATCAGTCAAAAGCATACTTTTCATTTCTTGGTACGGCAGAATCCCGAAAACAATAAGCGCGAGCGTTTTGGCGCTCTTCCTACCCCTTCCTATAGCACCTTACACTAGTTAAACATGCTCTCAGCTGTTCCAATACTCAGTGCCGGAATACTCATTTCTTTCGATTAAAAGCAACCATACATATTATGGGCGCGATAAAGCTTTTGAGACCAGTGACGTTTGGACTACCCGTGGTGCTCCATTTCTCTCCGGTTTCTAACGTGTACCTTATTTGCAAATCTCAGGTAAAATTTTCAAACCTTGGTTACTGTATAAAACTACCTGCATTCTACTAACAGTTCAAAAATTTGAATCTTATCAACTCGCTGATTAGCCGGCCGCGTCACTACCGACCCCGCTATTGTTTCAAGAAACGCCCTTCACTTTTTCATGCTGAAGCGTCTTGCGTTTTCGCATTTGGTTCTCTGCCGTGGCAAGAAATGGACACGCTGACAGTCGCCAGCTTGAAGTGTCAACAAGAGGATAAAAAAGCAAACAATATGCTAATTGTGAACACAGCGTACGCTACAACTGGAATGCTGTAACAATTAAAACGACGGCTGCCCCCATTTGACAATCGATCGGATCAGTCGCGGCTAACGAAAAGTACGTAAAGCTGACAGCTTCGACAGTACCTTAGGACCGACTAGTTTAAACTAGACGTGAAGTACGGTAAAAGATGAAAGAAAATGAAATGATTTCGCTTTTAAACCATTCTAAAGCGCTACTAGTTAAAATGAGCAGTAGCCCGCGTTCAGCTTACGCATTTGTGTCTACATTTAAATGCAACTTGTCATTGCTTAATGTCACGTACCGATTCTCTCGCTCTTTCAGTATTTCAATGGGATTCAAGCCAGCAGGTCGGCTCAACGGAGAAAGCACTGCTCTTCTCTGCTGCAAATAGCCAAGTAGACCAGAAAGGCTGTACGGAAGTTTTTCTACTCCATCGACTGGACCTCCTATTGGGATAACGTTCAAACTTCAACAAGTGACTCCATTGGTGACTAACCAGGAATGGCGTAAGGTTCGGGTAACATGCCGAAACATTTCAGCTTCTCTGCTGTTGGCTCTCCGGCTGCCGTGGCTGCGGATAAAATATTCGACTTGATTGGAACACCGCGACTTGCAAGACGATAAACGCTTATTTGACTTTTCAGCTGGGCAATCTGCTTAGCCGTAAAAACTGATCCTTCAGCAAGAGGAGCCGGGCTAATAAACTGCGGTTCAGCGGAGGCCGGCTGGTTTTGTTGACCCAAAGGTCCCTCCCCCAAGTACTGAGTTTCGCTTTCGACAACAGGCGGCTCGGTGGTCTGCATTGGCGCCGATTCGACACCCGCTTGTCCCATATAGGCTCCTGGAAAACGAAACTAAACGCTGCGTTATTAAATAATTTAAAACTGTGCCTTTTAGCTTTCCGTGAAACGATATCAACTGATGATAGCGAGGATCGCCAGTAAGCCCCTTTTGCTCCATGTCTCCGATAGCCTAAAGAATGGCGGTAAATAAACTAAACGTTAAAATGTCGAATAATTTACTCTTTCAAGTTGCACAAGATTGTTCACATCGTTCAACGTGGGCTGCTGGCTAACATACGCCGAACTCTGTGGAGAAGCTAGACCATAGCCACCGGTAGACTGGTGGACAGGTACACCTCCTCCCACCATTTGATTGCTGTAGCCGAAACCCGCTTGAGATGGAGGAGGAGGAGCAGCAGCACCCGGCGCTGAATGTGCCGAATACTGTTGCTGCACAACCGGCGTGGGCGTATACTGTTGCTGGTATTGATAAACCGGCTGAGCGCCAAAGTTAGGAGCCTGCGGTGGTGCCATGGACGACAAGTAAGGTTGTTGCGATGACTGCTGAACAAGAAGACGCAAAAAAACTACTAGGCTAAACGTTCTCTTGCGGCAAACGAGTCATTAGTCACCTACGCTTCTCAGGACACCGTCAAACAAACGATTTAAACCCAGAAACTACTTTTAAAGGCAAATGACGAGGTTCGAATTAAAAAGGGAGTAAAGACGAGTATGATCGAAGCTTACCGGCGCGTACATGTGCGCAGGTTGCATTGGGCGCACGTTCTGCATCACAACGTTAGGCTGACCCTGAGGCGGATAGCACATTGCGTAGTCGGCCTGCGGAATCGTCATAGCGTTTTCGTTTGGCTCGACTTGTTGTAGCATAGCCATATTGTCCTGCGCGAACGCTTTTTGGACGGAAATTCCTTCCATCAAACGTGGAAAAGCATGAAAATTTCCTACAGTACTTTTCGCTACTAGTCAACTAAGCGCAGGTACTAACACAAGAACAATAAATAGTAAAAAGGGTTTCCTCTCGGCACACAAAGGGAATTATTCTTAGTCGGGTTAATTCAATAGTAGATACACAGATTATCCGCTACGCAAAAGGTATTCTTAGGCCGAAAGCTGTACATCATCCGGCGGAGTTACAAAGTTTAGGCATTGCCGCTTAAACAAAACTCACCTTCTATGTTAAAATTCATTATATTCAGAGCGAGTTTTAAAGCGATTTTAAGAACAAAGCTGTTACTGTACCTGCGCATCATTTATCTGTAGAACTTAATGCTAACGTAGGCTAGCTGGCAGTTTTTGCTTCGCCAGCTTTAATTCTTTGTATCCGCCGAGTCTGACTTTGTTGCTACCAGTCCAAACCGATGCGACAAAATGCGGCGTGCGTTAATTCTGTTTGCCATCGTTGCCTGCCACAGCGCGAGCGCAACCAGCGACTATTACGCCCGGTTAGGAGTTAGTCGCGACGCGAGCGAGCAAGAAATTAAAAGAGCCTTCCGAAAGTTAGCGCTAAAGTACCATCCGGACAGAAACAAAGAAGCGGATGCCGAAGCGAAATTTCGCGAAATTGCCGAAGGTATGGTCGAACGATTCTATGTACCTACGCATCGTTTTTACTATTCAAAGTTTACTATTCCATTTCCGAACGGCTTTGTGCCATCGTGCCAATATTTCTAGTCGATAAGCAAAAGCTGAGGAACAAATAAATGGACAGCTATTCGTAAGAAGGCAGTACTGTTTATACATTTAGTGAATGCAGCCTTTGTGAAGAGCGTGAGCTTGCTGCGGTGCTCCGCTTCTTGGATATGAGCATTTGGATAACTGTAAATTCCTTAAGTCTGCCCGCAGTGGCGTCATGACCTTGAATCATCAGCCACTGGTTCAACGTTTATTCACAATTGCGTATGAATAGAGAATGGAAGCCTATTAAGTCGTTCTTGTAAACAAGTTCGCCAGTTTCGGTTTATTTCAGCCTACGAAGTGCTAAGCGATCCGCAGAAGCGCAAGCAATACGACATGTATGGAAACGCAGAACAGTATCAACAATACGCGGGCCACGGTGGCGGCTTCAACTTCGACTTTACGGAGTTCTTCCGTCATTTTGACGACGGTACGTCACACGAGCTTATAATTTAAAAAAGTTGGTAAACAAAGTTTCATAGGTTTTCGGCATCGATCTGGCGGGAAAAGTTCCGAAGACACCATGTTCCATACTTTTGGCAGTCTATTTGACGATCCATGGGAAGACTTCGGTGGCGGCAGCTTTTTCGGAGATATGCGCAGTGCGTTCGGTGGTGCGCATGATTTTGAAGGTACCAACATGTTCTCTTTCGAATTTGGTAAGTTCTATCCTTTTTCTAAATTGCATGAGAGACGCTGTTGCTTCAGGCGGAGGTTCGAATTGTGAAACCATTACGAAACGCGTTGGAAATACTATTACTAGAACAACACGGTGTCACTAGAAGGCGCAACGCTTGCACATTCTGTTTAACTTGTTTCCTCGTTACACTGCGTATCCTTGAACAGCTTTAAGTGTACATATCACAAAAGTCGAAAGGATACGTCATCAAGTCTTCAGGGAACGTCGTAATAAAGTCACTTGTCTAAGGTGCAACTGGTCGCAACCGCATTGCGTATAAATTCAACCAATGCCTTATCTTCAGACGCATTTGCTTCGTTTCCGCATGCAAATATCTTGAATGTATCGTTAATTAATTTGCATATTTCTGGCGTATCCTTTAGTTGAAGAATGGAATGAGCGAGCAGTTTCAAGTAGGCTGTACGCCTCTGCCAAAGAAAAGAACACTGTAAAGCAAAGCGAATCGCGATCAAGACGCTTTTCACCTCGTCAGGTTCGATGTCAGTTACTTCTCGACAAATGATTTCCGAAAATAGCTGCAAGTCGCCTTTAAAGCATAGCTCCGTAAGGTTGCTACACTGAACTATGTCGTCAAGCAATTTGACAATGCACAAACTGTTCGACCACTTTGCGTCCGTACATCGACCAATTGGATTATCTTTTGAAAAAAGCGAAGCAGTGCCAATTCATAAAGTTGTACGCATTAATAGTAGTTACCTCTGCAATTGAAGTAAATCATCAAACGCTCCATGAATAGCAGTCGTGACTCGTGATTGGATAGACATTTCACGACAATGTTGTCATGGTAGTCGGGAGGAAAGTGCAAATTGAATGCCACAATCACCGCCAAAGCCAAATCGGCAATCCCAATGGGCGTTTGCTCTTGGTCAATAAATATTCGAATCAAGAAATCGACGAATCGGTCGTTCAAGACGCCTTACAGAATTTGTGCGTAAAAGAGGCGATTAACAAGAGACAATTTGAATAGATACCGTAATGATCAAACGGCACCGCTTCACCGGTAGAAAATATGGCAGCCAGCAACTTCAAATGAGCTTCAACTTTTTCAACATGGCCATTCAAGGATATTAGGTCGGAAGCAACTTGAGGCGGCAACGATGAATTGACTAGATAAGCAATTATTTGAGTACCCAACTTTGAGGCAATCTGGAAAAAGTCCAACAAAGCTGCTCGTATGGAACTTCGCGTTTCCTACGAACAATGAATGCTTATGGACAAGTGGGAATTGCTAAAAAAAAAACTAACCATACCATTTGATACAGCAAAATGAGATGACGAATATGCATAAACTCATTCTCACTAAGCGCCTTGCGGCTAACTTCGGCATCCGCCTTTAGCTATTAATAAAAAATCAGTATTTAAGCAGAACTTTTGTCGACAGTCTCGGAAGCAAGCGTACAGTTAAAGAACGTAATGTCGTTAGGTTACTTAAGATTTCTTCTTCGTCATCATACAAACTCCAACTTCGCTGTTGTCCGTCCAAAACGGCGTCCGATAGATCGCCAAGACATTTGCTAAACCGGGAGAAGTCGACGCAATTTTCCGTATCTACAGTCACCTACAACGTGACTGAATTAGAAATAAACAACAGTGCGCCTTGAATGTCAAACTTACTTTCGTTAGGACCTCATAGAAGGGTTCCAACTGGTCAATTCCCAGGGCAACGCGAGCAGCATCAACAACCATTATAACGCACTCTTTGCACTCCTCGTAGGGAAAGTCGAAACGAGCCCTCAACGAGTCGATCATTTCACGTGCTACCTTTGAATAATCTGCTGGTGCCCGCTTGTACGGAAACTGCGACATCGCTAGCCAAGAAGCGAACGTCAAAATTCAAGTCCACTTTGGTCTACCGTAATATGATAAGTAAGGTCAAAGTCACGGAAGATCAATAGGTGTCACCTAAAACTAACCAAATGCCAAAACCAATTAACACTTCGAACTGTGGACGTAATTAATTTATTAATTAAGCAAGAGCCTATTCCTCGGGATGGAAAGCGAAATGAGATGCCGCCTAAAGGACAATAGGTAGGTCGAACGTCCTTAGGCAAGGCAATTTGGTAAAAAAAAGTGGCAAAGAATTGGGTTAACTATATTCGCCAATTTCATGCTCATTTATGGAAACAACCAGTTCATTGAAGGCTTTTTCGGGATGCTCAATTACCCGCAAATAATACAGTAATGGCAATAATCAGGTTTTCCCCACTCGTAAACATACAGTAGGATAAATAACACGATTTTGCGATTATGGGTCCTCCCGTTATGCTGTGACTTCGCCGGCCATCCTGTCCTGCTCTTATCTAAGCCTAAACCTATACATAAGGCTTATGTTTCGGCTTAGGCTTAGGCCAGGCCAGAACAGAATAGCCGGCACGCTCACCATTAAAGGCAGAACAGGACGGCCATACGCTTAACAGAAAGGAACCGTGGACTTGCTAGACATTACGCGCGAAAAATCGATGTTGTTTATCCTACTGTATGTTTACGAGTAGAGCAAACCTGATTATTGTCAGGTTTACTGTATTGTTTGCGGGTACATGGACCCTATGAAGGTGCCAATAGGAATTAAAAAACAAAAGAAACAAGTCTGGGCGTAATTAATACGAAAGTGGCTACTAATAAGCTTTCTTACTTTGAAAATGTCCGCTTTAAAACGACGCTTTAAGCTAATAGGTCGCGGTCGGGATTCTGACAAAAATACCCTGTTTACACGCCCATACGCGTACGGACGAACAAGTTTCATCAACGTTTGTTTATTTTAAAACGCGGCTAAGTTATTCTGCCCGTCGAGAGCTGCAAAGGAGACGACCTTGGCCGCTGACGAAATGAGGATGTTCAAGAACGAATTTACAGTAAGGTGCGCACAATTTAATGCATTATTGTCACGTTAAACTGCCGATTCAATCGACCAAGTAGTAAGCGGATTACTCCTAGCAACTGTCCGCCTGCTGATTAGGTGATATGTAGTCCAGTCTTGGGACAACGACGTCTAGTATACCCGTGTGTATCTTCTTATTTTTCTCAACTCTTCTGTGAAGTACTTTCCTTTTGGCGGGATGCAGTCGTTCTCAGAGTTTTAATTTGATGCAATAGATAATATATTATGTTTAAATGTTAAGAGGTGGCGATATTGCGTCGGTATTTCGATGCGCAGCTTAGTTCGGCTTCACTTAGCGTGTCACGCTGACCAGCTGAAGTAGTGGTGATGAACTTGTGTTGTTTAGGTTCGTCAACCATCTTACCGGGTGCCAGCGTAGCGCGAATAGTACATATAGCGACTTTGGCGTTAACGGTGACCGTGGAATAAAAAACGCACGTGACTGGCAGTCCGTTAAGACGGCGGCGGATCTACCAGGAGCGTTCCATTGGCCGTCCTACTTTCACAGAGACGGCTATTGGATTAGTGATCTCATATGTCTCATCAGGCACAGTTCCAGCTACAGCAGATTGCCGGTGTGATTTCGTCGGTAGTTCCGGCAGAGCTACGGCCCAGCTCAATCCGACCGAACATATACACATTGGTGCGCATTCCCTGTTTTGTGAACAATGCTGTGCCGCCGTCGCACGCAAGCACCCAGGTTATCCAGGTGATTTCCGGTCCTACCGAAGCTTCTCTTGTGACATCACCGTCGCCTGCGGAAGTGGTTGATGGTGGAGATCTGCAGGGGAAAATTGATCTTCGTGTACGTAACGTTGTTTCCATGTTTAACGTATGTTGTCACGTCGATTTGCATGCACTTGCCATGTGCACCCCAAACGTTGTTTACGAATTGAGTCGAGGTGTCGTCATGTGGCAGTTAAGAAATCCCAACTGTCATGCCCGCATATCGGCATGTGGAAAGGTAATAGTTACGGGTGCCACCAGCGAAATGGCCGCAAAAAGAGCAAGTCGTCGGGTGGCCCGTTGGATACAACGAAAGGTCAACCCGTCGGTAAACTTTGCCGATTATCGCATTACGAATATGATGGCGAGCTGTAAATTGCCCTTCGGTTTGCGTTTGGTCGATTTAGCCTTGGCTCATCCAAAAGAATGCAGCTATGAACCGGAGATAAATACTGGGCTAATTTGGCGGAATTCTTCTCCAAAGCTCACTCTGCGCATCCATTCGACGGGTAGCGTGACTATTACGGGAGCTACATCCGAAGCGAATGTGCTAAGCGCCATGGATTCCCTTTATCCGGTGCTTCTCCGCTACAAAGTCGCATATCGTTCTGGTGGAGCCATAGAGTCACCGCTTGCTACTAGCGTCGTTTCGCTACGTTTTTAGAAAATGGAAAAAATTTGTATTTTTTGTTTGTTCTCAATTATCGGCATGCTACTTTTCTCAATTCCCAATTCGTTGTCACACACGTTACACGCCAATTTCGTTTCCTCGTCCCCATTGCTTAGCGAATTTCGTTGCCATTTACCAAAATTGACGGGACACACACTAGCTTAACAATAAGCAATTTGTACCCTGTCCCCTCCCCCCAAAACTTAACGCTAACCGCTGACTACTGAGCGCTTCGCCGTTTTTATCCCCCCTCCCTCCCTTGACTGTTCGGCAATTTGAACAATGCTGAATACTGTACATAAACGATGCTTTCTTGTTTTGTCAATTTGCCGTGACAGTAAAAAAAACAAATTCAACCAGTAAGCTAACCTTCCATAATCAATATTTCACTCAACCAACGTCTACAACATTACGTAGTAACTAATAGTGATAGTCAGGTACAGGTCAACCGTTTTCCTCATAACCTGACGAAGAAGAGGAAAACGGACTACGAATTGAAGTGATGCGCATTTTTAAAAGGAAAATGCTGAACGCACGCAACACTAGTGGAAACTATACGATCAGCACGAGTAAAGCCCCTTTTCTAGATAAGCTATTACCAAGTTTATGCTGTCAGCAGGATCGTCAAGACCTAACCACGTGTCTTAGCGAATACAGGCACTCTACTTATCAATTTCTCGCTGAACTGGGAATTTGTAAAAGCACTGCCGTGGAAAAAAATCTAATCTATAATAGACTACTATACAAACTAGAATACATCGTTAACTGAACTCGTCTTCGAAGCTTATCAAGGTTACCATTAGTTCGAGCAGGTTCGTCAATCGTACCTGACCATCTATAAATATACTGTACTTCCAGAGAGAATGTTTCGAACGCGTAAAACTAACGCATCTGACCATTACCTCCAGTGTGTTAGCGAGAGCCAAAAGCTGCTATTATTACTTAGACTAGGTAAAGACGCATCGAAAATAACGCTCTCTGACATTCGGAAGCGGTTTCAAAAACGTCGTTTAGTGCATCGCAATTAAACGAGGCCTACATGAGCCGTTATAATCAATCGACAGAAGAGAGTAAACCCGTCAATGAGGGCAGGGTTCTATGCTTTACAGCCAACTTAAATACGTTTCTGATGTTCAGCGGTCTGTTTTAAAACGGCCCTGAAAGCGTAGTTTCCCTAGTCACGTTCTTTCTTACGTCAATGGCGCAAAATTCTCGTCCCGCAACGACAGCTGCTCCTTTTAACAATCGCACAACGCAGGCTACGCGTATGACGCCAAATTCTAGGATGTACAAAAGACAGACTTACCGAGATTCGTTGACTGTAGCTGAAGACTCATTCATTTGCAAGCGTTTCGAGCAGATAACAGTAGCAACATAAACGGATAACGCTGCAACGGGTAACACGCAGAAAATGATTCGGACGTGAGCAGTAACGCCCTCTTCATCTCGCTGTCCACCGCTAAGTCAATTGTTACCTGCATATCTTTAACGGTAAGTTCCCTCACTTTTATCTGTATTGCTCCCTTCGGCAATTCTTACAATATTGCCGATCTTACACCTTTACGATTGAACAGTCTTAAAAAGGAAAATTCGAACATGGGATAAATGCATTTCTCTGTGCCAAACTGCGCCAGACCGATATTTATTCTGATATTGTTAACGACTTCTATTGAAATGAATACGTTACGTTATATTTAAAACATCGAAATCGTGCTGGCGTACTCAGAAATTTGCGGTTGCGTTTCATTTTGCCGTGTATCACTTTGCCCTCTACCACTTTGCCTCCTACCACTTCGCCCTGCGCCACTTTGCCATACGCCACTTCGACATGTAGCACTTTGCCATTTAGTGCTTTGCCATGTCGCACTTTGACATGTGCCACTTCGCCATGTACCACTCTGCCATATGTCACTTTGCCCTGCACCAT
>KN538394.1:344136-361036 GCA_000797535.1 Trichuris suis | reverse complement strand
GCATTCGGGACAATTCGGGTGTTGGGCCCATTCGAAATTCTAAAATGCTCACGAACACAAAGCATTGAACGTCGGTTGCAGGAGAACAACAGGGAACTGAGGTCGGGGTGAAAGCGAGGTAACTCTAAGTCATTGCACATAGCAAAAAAACGCATGGACGGCGGTCAGATAGCGATGGACAAGCGGTAACTAACTACCTAATCCCCGTGCGTCAACGTGAACGACGCGTCAACGTGTACGTTCGTCAACGTGAACGATGCGTCAAAGTGAACGATGCGTCAACGTGATCGATTCCAACCGTGCGGCAACGTGATCTGCGTCAAAGTAAACTGCACCCCCGCACGATCCAGCGGCGGCCAGCAGCGCCGACGAATTAACAACACGGATGACAGAACCGGTCATCACCGTCCCCTTCTACAAGGGCGCCTCTTTCTGTGACAAAGTCGCAACGGAGACCTTCATATACGAAATCAAATTCCTGTTCCCAAAAAAAAACTCCATCTTGAACTTGAGGAGCCCGCATTTACTTTAGTTAACCTGCCTAATGATTACTTGGACTACAGGAACCTGATTTTAGTTTTACCTACAGTATCCATCTGGCGTCTAATGGAAAAAGCGCCGTGTATTCTTTCTCGATGCTGAAATACGCATCGGCTCACATCAGGCTCGCTGTGACGGAACGTTATTAATCTGTACTGCTTAGCTCCGACGCGCAATCATTATAGCATTGCATTTTTTGAGGTTGAACAAGTTCTATCAGCTTTGTAAAAGGCGATTAAAGCTTCCATACAAATTTATCACTGCTTGCACGCTTGGAAGTGAGTTTAAGCTTATAGTTCCGAAGAATAGCAGCTTACGCAGTTGTTTGCGCGCAGCTAGTCTTTACGCGTCAAAACGTGGCTGCGTCAAAAAGAGTGCACCGTATTCTCTGCAAGATTTACGATAAAGCAGCAATAGGTAATACAACGGAGCAATAAAGCGTCAATACGAAACAGAATCTTCATCTGCCACGATGACAGAACTGGCTTTTAACCGGGGACAGAAGGAAAAACGTCTGCATTGGACAATGGGCTTTCTCTCCATTTTGCCTTATATGCTAAAGGTGAACATGTTGACAAAGAGTTCACATATGTTGGAAACAAGCGTAGCACTGTTATAATGACGAAAAACTATGAACGCCGGACGGGATGTCATACAGATCTTTGCGACGAGATTCACGAATAAAGCTGACCGTGGCGACCAATATTACAAAGCCAATGGGGCTAAGAGACCGGCAGTTACTTGGATAATGTTGCTGCTGAAAATTTTTCAATTTAGAAAAAACAGATGCTGCCATGAACTTCCTACCTCTTTGGCAACATGTTCACACTCGCATTTCATTCCATCATGTCTATTCATGGACGCGTTCGCCCAACTTCTCCGACAATTTCCATAAAAAGACATTCTTTAAAATATAAAGTTCTCTCTCTTACAACGATGTTAAATATTTGAGCCTACCAAATTGTCCAACAATACCTCCCGTTCGTACAAACAATTCAAATAGCGCGAATTGACGATCGATTGCTTTTCCAATTCACTCTACAACGACGAAACATGTTTTGTTACTTTTCCTTTGAGCAATCCCACTGAAATATATTTTTTCCTACGTCATATTCCTTCTTGACATGGTTAAGTAGCTTTGTTACGTCCTGCAACAAAGTATGAAGTGAACGGGAAGCAAATTCAAACACAATGACGTAACCTCTTCGTCATTGCAACGCTTTCCAAAAACGGCTTTAACTATATTGGTGACGCGTCTTTCGCTTTCCTGCTTTTCATTGTCACACGCTTCCTGCGACAGTAGGCAATGTTCGTCGCTGAGAATAAATGAGCAGCCGAAGTTATCGTACCTTACAATGATCTGCCCAATCGACGAATCGACTTTCCGTCTCACGAAGCAATTCCATTGTTCTGTAGTTTTTGTTTCGCAAATCCTACGAGCAACAACAGCTGAAGGTTAAACATCATTGGCTGAGACGCTTATGTGAACCTCATTGCGTTTCTTCAAATGCTCCACTTCGTCAGTGAGCATAGCAACTTTGTTGGACATAAGGTCCAAACAAATTTCCATATCGCTTAAATGAACTAAAGCCAACTCGTCAGGTTTCTTATCAGACATGTTCGCTTGGAATGTCAGCAAGTTGTGGTACGTTTCGTGCAAATTCTAATAACGCATCGTACATATACGCGTAGACAATATAACAAAGTGAAACTAACTGCAATTCTTTCCAAAAGTGCTTCGTACTTCTCTGCTTCAAAGGAAGCGTCAACGCAAGTCTGAACTCCCACGTCTTCAATAGTTACCGATGCGACATTGGGCTGAAATGTTTAGCTTATGAATAGGGTGCAAAATTCCGAACTGATATTAAAAATTTACATTTTATGTATAGTTAAATCAACTGCACCTAACCAAGCCAGCAGGAAATGAACCTTACCGTAACGTCTTCGTCGGCATTACCGTTGGGCATTGGCTGTTTGGGCTCCAAAGCTGAAGGCGTGCTGGACGTATTAGCGTCGCTTAAATTATGGATATCGCTATCCGACTCTACGCAGGCGCAGTTTGTTCCATTTTCAACGCGAAAATCAATTTCGTTGTATCGATTGTGACCCTCTTCGGAAGAACCATATAAGGGCGAAGGTGCAACAGCAATGGGCAATTCGTTTTGTTCTTTCCAACTTGCGTCCTTTTGCGCCGTTGCAACTGAGCTTAGCGTGGCCAGCTTAGTATAGGCAATTTCGTTTGCCGACTTTAAACGCTGTTTGAGCGCGGTAATCTCGGCTTCGCGAAGGCTCAACGAATCAACCAGTATTTGAACTCCCTTTTTGATCAATTTCCATTCGGAACCATCCTTGTCAACGCGCGACGAAGGAAGAAGCACATGCAGGTCGCAAAGCTTTTGGTGAAGGCCATCTTTTTCCACCTTAAGCAATCAAGAGAAGAGTGACTACCAATTGTTGAATGGCGCCAACTTACCGCATCGTTCTGCAATTTCTGACGAACCCGTTCCACAAGCAGCTCCAACTCCCTTCTGCGACTTTCAGCCATGGTCAATTTGGCTTCGCACAAATGAAGCTCATTGACCCAATGCATTTTGTCTTCATAGCGCATCTGAAGGTCTTTCCTAAGAGCAAAAGCATCAACTTGGCATGCCTACATGCAATAATACGTACTCCAGTTGAAGGCAACGACTTTCCAGACTTATTTTGTCCTACAAATTAAAATATGCAAATTCATTCAAGTATTAATAAAGGAAAAGATAGAGACGAAAACCTGACTGTCCTGACGTTGCTTAATCAGCGCTTGTTGAAGACGAGCGGTACATTCGCTATTTTCCTTCCGCAAAGTTTGATTAGCGCTATTGGCTCGCTTCACTTTCAAAGTCAATGTCTCAACCAACTCGCGAAGACGAAACAACTCTTTCTCGTTGGCCAGAAAGGCGCTGCACATGTCGATCTTTGACTTGAAAAGACGCCTGACTTCGTCCCTGCAATTTTGGCCACGCGCCAACTAATCAAAACAGCCAAACAATGGAGACGAACCATCGTTCGGTTAAGCGACGGTCGCGGTCAGCCATAACGAGCTTTTCCGTTTCCAGCATTTTTTCCAATTGCTTTACGCGATTGCAAAGCGATTCGACAAGAACGCATCTTCGTTTGATCTTTCAATAAAAGCAAACAATTACAAAAACAACGCATGCGTATGGACACTTACCGTTTTCCACGACGATAGCGGGTCAGTCATATTGAGCATCCAGTCACGTAACAGTTCTTCCGTAACCTTGTTTGGGAGAGCTTCGCTGCGAGAGTCAGCTGCACGTATAATTTCGGATGGCACTTAAAGTGCAAACCTTATAAGACAATAACACAATCAATAGACTTTATTATTGCCTTTTTAAGCCAGCAGGTGTACGCGCAGCGCATAAAAATAAACATAGGCACTATTGCACTAACACAGAAAGCGCACACGTGGTAATGCCACAATAAAATACAACAGCTATTTTTCCTAGCAAGTCGCCCAAGCAAGCTGTACAAATTATGCATTATCATACAGGCGGGAAGCTGATCGCCATTTCCACAACTTGGAGCACGTAATGAAGGCTAAGTACAATGGCAGGAACCAAAATCCCGTCCCGTTTTGGAATGTAAATTAACTTTGCAATAGTTTCGACAACCATTTCAGACATGTATGCAAAGAGCGCATTTCTATTCTTCGCGCCGTTAAAAAAAGATGGCAAAAACTATTTCGCGCAACGGTTCATCACTTGGAATGAACATCTGCTTAGGGTGGGAAAATACGCGCGCAGTTTCGAAGCGCGAAAATGAAATGTGTTAACTGCAAGGTGAGCGTTGGTTTGCTACCCGACTGCCTTATTAAGGTAACATAAATGCATTTAAATGCTCAGTGGAAAGCTACAAAAATAGTTGAAGATGCGCAGGGACAAAATTTCGTTAATGCTCGCATTTTAAATCTTACTGTAGCCTTACTTAGATACTCAGGTACTTAGGAAAGAAGGAAAGGTTTTTTTGTAATGCTATCGCAGAGCTACTTACCAGTCGCGTCTGCCTTTTGAATGTCTTCATTCGCACCATCAGCAGCAACGACGTTCTCAGCCAAACTGTAAAATTTCAAACATATGAGCTAATTTATGCATAAACAATTGGAAGTGACTCACTCGGCTGTTGTTGCTTCGATCATTTCGCCTTCCTCCAATGATTCCATCCCTTCCGTATCTTCTTTTACATCGACGTCGTTTACGACCACTTTCTTTTCAACTTCAACGTCCAGCGATTTTTCATCGCTGTCTCGTTCTTGTCCTTTGACATTGAATGTTTTTTTTACGTCACCCTTTGGCTAGAAAACACGCAATGTTCGCTTAAAATCAATACGCCGGCATATACGCAAGCGAGCCCGCATGAACAATACAAAGTTGAACAAAGTAGCGAGCCTATCCCAAGAAACGACAACTTTCAACTTTTGAATAAAAGAAACTACAAACACACTGTCGGCTGTAGGAGAAAAACGACCAATCGCCAACGGAACTTCGAGGGTGACCAAAATCGATAGCAATTGGCGGAAAGACCATCGTACCTTTTTCTTCGACGACGTTTTCTTCAATTTCTTCGACCGCTGGAAGTGACTATTGCTTACGCGCTTTGCGGGAGAGCGGCGCACTTCCGGCGATGAGCCTTTGATTCCGTCATGTCTGTCCGACGACTCTTTGGTGGCCCAGTAAAATATAATCGCGAACAACGTGGCAATAGTGAAGGCCAATATGAGGCCGAGAACGCTTGGCTCAATTTGTCCACTATCCATGAACTCAAATGAACGCTTATCCACTCAAGCAAGCTTTCGAAATGCCGTGCTCATGCGCAGTGCACGCTTAAGAAAGAGCGCATTCGGTTTACAGCACGCATTTTAAAGTATGCGCAGGTACGAACAAATGAAATTGCACCTTCGTAAGCTATGTATGCAGCCGACGCGAATTGTTGCCTTTTCGTTTGGCTCTAGAGCGATATCGTTTCGCAATGCCTACGAGCTCTATACGCACTTGTCTTTTAATTTAAAAATAAACGTAATGTAATGAGTCAGTAGCTGCGTCAGCTCTTATTCAGCAAATATGACGCGCAACCTGCTCACTTATATGAGCTATAGCGAGTAGCAGAAAAACGTCAGCGAGCGTGACGTCGGCGCTGTGGCCAAAGTAGCACCCAAATGAAATCACACATACTGACGAAGGTTAGAAGTAACCGCGTAGACGCCAAAGACGGATCAGAGTGAACCAAAAGTTAGCTTTCTGTTGGCTCTGAACAAATTCATTTTAATACACCGATCAAATCATAATTTCCCAAAATGCGCATGTCAGAAAATTCTCAATTTTCGCTTCACGTATTTAAAAAAGCGTGGGCAGACGAGAGTCACTCCACTGAAGATCGAGTCAAAGAAAGAGGAGTACGAGCAAAGCTTTCCAACTCTTTAAGACTTCTTACAACGGAACAGTTTGATTCCGGCTGGCACCGAGCGAGCGGAAAATATGAGTCAAAATGGGTTCTCCCAATTCAATAATAAGTGTTCCGTCCCAGTTGGCAAAATAAAAGGACGCCTCTTGCTGAAATTGCCAAAAAGGGACTAATGGACGAAGCAGTGCGAAAAAGAACACAATTACAGGTTGCAACGAGTTCTAATGTCGAATCCACTTGAATTCGGTCATTCCAAACGGCAACCTGTTCCCGCGTCGTCATTTTTACTCAAACTTTTAAGTGACCTCCATAACTTCCATAGCAAAGCTGCAATGTGGGCTCAGGCGCTCTTCGCCACCCAAAAACTGAAGCTAAATGCAAGCGTATGCAAATTTATTGCTGATAAAAAAGAGTGCAATCGATATCGCAAAGATAAACATAGCGAAACATCATTGCAGTCGGACCGCAGTGATCTGATAAGCGAAAAGAAAATGTGGCAACGGGTTTTGCAACTTGGCAATGAGTATCCCGTAATAATTTTTGGTTAATGATATTAGCATAACATGAATAAACTTCATATAGACAAACTCCCGACAAACGCGTATTCTATTAGTAGCAAATGATTGTAAGTCCTCACAATCGAACCTCTGAAGCCTATACATTGCAGAAGCATAAAAGAAGAGCTGCTTTCCCATAAAAAGGTGAAACATCAATACAAGAGTTTATTCTAGACTTTTTTTAAAGCTCTTGCACATTTTGCAAGAGCAATGGATTTCCAAAACCCTTTGTCCAATATGACGGAAATCGATTCAAAGAGTCAGCTTCATTTGCGTCATGCAAATTTATTGCAAACCAACTGCGGAGAGAAAGGACATATGTAAATTAACTTCAGTAGGTGGACAGCCGATTGCTTCCACCGTTTGGTAGATGGCGTGCAAGTCGGCAGTTTGAAACAAGCGTTCTTTCAATATTTGTCTTTTCAGGGGAATGTTACCATTGAATACGCAGCACTTCGTAACGGGTGCGTACATTTTCATCGTAAAGCTTCTAATACGATGGGACCCGTTAATAATAAAGTATTTACTCCGTTATATGGCGTGAATACTTTATTATTAACGGGTGCCACCGTATAAAAACTTTACGAGGAATATTAACATGAAGAAAGCGACGATAATTCAAGCCGTGTCCTTTAAAGGGTTAAAGATGGCTTGAATACATTTCAATTGGTAATTCAATTCATTACGCCTCGTTTTGGTGATCACAAACCGGCATACGTGAACTTAAGTCAAACCGAAGTAACAGATAAGCTTTGTTAAAGACATGAAGGGTCAGCCTGTCGGCCATCATAAACGTTTTGGTCAAAACAGCGTTGCCTGCTTCGGAAGGCTCTCACGGCCGACATATACGTCTTGGATAACCTTACAGCGGTGATCAATAGTTCAGTTAGCGCGACAACTTTGCTAACTGTTCCATCCTTCTTCTCGAGTTAGATGACTCACTTGTGATCAATATAAATCTCTAATGACAAGACACAAACTGGTTCCGCAATTTCGTGGGATCATTCTCCCCTCTCCATTTCAATAGTAGTTAGCAAGATAAATTACTGCAAAAAACTGAACACCACTTCCTCATTGAGCCTACAGTATCTGCAGATGATAAATGTGAACATAGTTTCATATTAAAAAACGCCTACGGCAAGTAAACAAAGGTTGGTATGCATAGCGGAACGGATTTCCCCTTTCCTGCAAATGCACTAAAGGAATTTCTACCAATTAGACTTAGTATGATAGTTAAGCGCAACGCTATTTACATACAAAGTTGTTCGTCCATTCTGTAATAGTGTTGTAGACGAAGGTCAGATGAAGAAAAGACTTTTACACTCACTTCTCAAGCGCTGCACGCTGGTTGCTCTCGTCAAGCAAGCGACCCACCAACCCAGAAGCTAAGCACTTTCGACCTGTGGACGTTGCGACGGCACATCGCTGTCATGAGAAAGGTGAAAAGCGTTGGCAAGCAGAAGAAATCTTCAGCCTGACTGCACATGTCCAAAAGAGACGCTACAACTGGACGCAACACTGTAGCAAACTCGTGGTTTGACGCCACGTTTTCAACGAGCCATGCAAAAGTCACTTCGGGGGAAACGAAATGACAAACAAATCACGCGGCGACCGCTTCAAGCGGAACCTTGAAGCGACGAAAACCGGCAGAATAAACCTTGACGCCATTTAGGTTAGGCAGTGGGTGCGAATGCCCCAGGGAAAACTTCTTTTAACTTTTACCTCCGCCTCTTCACAACTTTGCTGCAATGTGGCCCTTTTTGCTACGGCCACAAGCCAGATAGTATCTGTGACACAAGACAAATGGCAACAATGACCCGAGCTAAATAAATACTACCGGAGGAGATCGAAATTGCCAGAAACTGTGCAAGACTGAGCCACGCGATGAGTGCTGCACTATTTTGCTTCATTTCTCTTCTACTGCTGTCCGTGGTCAATGCGGCAAGGCCAATGGGTAAGCTATGCCATCACATTACATAAGCGTTCTTAAGGAGGCAATGTGGATATCAAGCGACTTTCGAACGATGGAAAAGTTCATTAGATTAGTTATCTTCCATACTGAAGCGTTCATATGCCTATTAGGGAAAGCTTAGTCTTAAAGTCTCTACCGCTGACTTGTCGTCCCTGTCAAGGGAAACATAATAAGAAAACTACCAATGAATTAGAGAAAAGAATTATAGCACAGTTTTTGAGATTAAAGCACACTTCACAATGACTCATCCGAACGAAGATGAATCAGGCAAGTGTTGCCTACATCACGTTTTAAGCACTTTGCTTCAGTCGTATGCCCGGACAATTCCATTCCGATCCAACACTGCCCGCGAGGACTATGCTCGACCGGATATTTCTGTTATCAAGGCTGGTGCTGCAGGAATAGAGGCTACAACATTTGGAACAACAACTACAACCGACCTTATGGCAATCGACTTTACGGTAAGTCATCTGTCTGCTTGCAATGATATGTACTGAGAATACGAACTGGAGCATGGAGTGCTTGAAGCATATGCCTTTTCAATAAACTACCAGCAAAGCAGACTCTTGAACTCGTATTGAAATGCATAAAAAAACTTTACCAAGCAATCTCCTACCTCATAGTTGAATAGGCTCAGTGTCAAGGAGACTTTACTTTCAACATTTCAGGCACATGTCCCGACGGGTCGCGAGGATTGCAGAGATGTCCAAGAGGAAGATGTCCCACCGGGTATTTCTGTCGAGATGGATGGTGCTGCAGGAATAACAGAGGTTGGGGAAATAATGGATGGAACAACGGATGGAACAATAACAATGGGGGATGGAGAGGACCTAACTCCAGTATGCTTAAATCAGTATTATTTCGTTTAAACTGAATATATATGGTTGGCAACACCTTGTCAACGTAGTTCTGTTTTAATAATTTCTAACATCAAAATGTCACACTGAAAATTTTCAATATAAGACAAGCAGCTCGCAAAAAATCGTGGGCGCTTTTACTCATTTCACTTTCGCTTTGCAGGAGGCAGATGCCCACAAATGTTTGGACCAATGGTGGGCAACAATCACCAGTGCTATTCGCACAATGAATGCCCACCTGGAAGACTCTGCTGCAAAACTATGAGCGGAAGGCGCTGCCTGTTTCCCCAGTGAGAGCAACGAAACTTTGCCCGAATGGCCACGTCAACTTCCTACGTCACCTACCTTCAAACGATATGGAAGTCTAAGCTATATCATTACAAGATAATGTCGACCCGGTCTTTGAAATGTTCGTTTTAATAAATCTGACATTACAACACGTCGCAACGATCTAATCCGCCTCCTCAGTGAGTGGAGGCAGTGACGCAAAAATTTGCATGCGCTAGCGAACTTTCAAATCGCCTATGATACAGACAGAACGGATAATTTGGACAGCTACGCATTTAGCATGCAAAAGTACGAGTGTTGCCTACGCTGTGGACGATATGAGGATTTTCATCCTCTAACAAAGAGCTACCTTATGCCGACAATGATCGACAAGGTTAAACAGGGGCAGAGCGCACCTGTTTGGTCTATTCATAAAAGGAGTATGCAAAACAACACTAACAACATCTTTTACGTCACTTATAATAAAATAAGCGAATCCTAAAGACTTGCCCTTTAAATGCAAATTGAAACAAAGTGCTAACTTTAAACAACTATGACTTTCTTTAAACAGTCATACCTCAACACTGAAAGCTGTCTTGTCAAAGTTCTCCATAACCGTCCCTCTCTCAATCTGTTACGGCGACGAGCGGACCTGAGGGACCCGAAAGCTCCGAATACCACTGGCATATGTTTTACATATCATTAAACGGACATCACTATAAACATGAGTCATCAAAATATACACGTCCGTCCAGTCTTCAATCATTTTGACGACAGAGCACAAGGAGCCCCCGAGGACTTTGAAACCATTACATAAACTTAATCCCTTACAAAAGCGGGAAAGTGCTTGCGAAAATGAAAAGCGCACCGCTTTAAGCGAACAGCATGAAGAAGAACAGCCGCCACGCCTGCATACAGTATCTAAAGTGATGTTCAGAAATTTTGCGAACAAAGACTAAGCAGTTAAAACGCCATCAATCGATTACGCAATATATAAACATTTTGCACACCATTTGTGGGATAAGAGAGTGAAACGCTAATAAATAGGCGAAAGTGAAAAAAGCGCAATTTTGAGATTGTCTGTCTGAGCACCGCCGACTACCAGTAAGCATTTCACTTTTGGCAATAAGTGTACTTCAATTAATTTCGACACTTCTCAACAGACCACCCAAACTGAGCAGCTGACGAAAGCGCGAACCAGTTGACCATCAGAGAATGACTGGCGAGCATGAAATACACATGCAGAGGCAAATTCATTTGGCAGACCAACATGTCAATGTCCGCAAGCGATAACCGGACACGCGGAAGGAGACGATTTTCAAATAATTGCAACACGAAAAACTCGTATACAGAAGACGCAGAAACAAGAGGATAAATAATTAAAACAGGTTTCCCGAGTAACAAGTTTTCAAATTGAACTGGGTGACATATAGTAGGAGGCGGGTGTACTTTTTGGTCAAATGCAGCTGCCCTTCTTCAACTCTTTCAGTTAAGAAGACAAACCAACCCTTAGGGTGATATACGTCATTCAGTCACATTATGGAAACAAAGCAACCCATAGTATCGGTAGCCTTTATAAGTCAACAAAATTTGACCGAACGCAAATAGCGTGAAGTTCTCAAACTGAATGCCTTTATTAATAATTTCACTTGCTTTGCCTTTGCTGTCATTTGTGGGACTTGCCACGTCTCAAGGTAGAATGCATGTTCTCTCCCCCTTTGAATAGCACATCGCTAAGGAGCTTACTGCAACTTCAGCCGATGCAAACAAATACTGCACAAAATAAAAAAAATCTATACTTGCCCAAAAGGCTAACAAGCAAAGATTGCATGAACATGGAGGATAAACCTACTATATATTACTTTAGATGGGTGGAACTTCTTTTTAGTAATAATACTATTATTAATAAAACGTTTGCTTCTATATCCCTAAAGCAATATGTAACAACACTAAAAGCATAAAGCATTTGATTATATTTCAGTTATATGCCCTGACAATTCAATGCCCATTCAATGGTGCCCACGAGGGCTATGCCCAACTGGCTACTATTGCTTTAGTGGATGGTGTTGCAGAAGGAGCTACTACGGTGGCGGATGGAACAGAGGCTGGAACAGCGGATGGCACTATGGACCATACGGATTTTGGAATCGTCAGTTGACGCCTGGCTGGAATAACAGATGGAATTCACCCTATTATCGTAAGTTGAAAGTTTAAAACTTTATTGAAAAAACTTTTGACGGATAACAGATTCGTTCATAGCATCGGATTTCAAATTACGTCCTGAAAGATTAAACATAAATACATTGCATGCAACAGAGCTTAAGCTTAAGTCTCAGATAAACGTATGATGACAAAGTAGTAAATAAGGAGACTGACAATCTACTTACAGCTGGCGGAAGATGCCCAAGAATGTATGGTCGGATGATACCCACCTATCATCAATGCTATTCGCATAACCAATGTCCTGCAAGAAGACTATGTTGCAACACAGTTAGCGGAAGGCGATGCCTATTCCCAGTGTGAATGGAACACCCGTCAAATGAGCCTTATATACAACCGCTAACTGCCTCAATGTTGACAGTATGCAGAGACGGAATATATGCTTTGTAAAAGTGTTTGCGAGATGTTACTTGCCTATCATACGCGTTACGTTTAAGCTAAACCTTACGTACAATGCAATACAAAATAATATTAATAATTAAGTTTAAGAGAACCATTAGCAGGGCTTAATGTCACATCTGTAGAAGGTAACATCTCAATAATACTTCCAGACTATTTAAGCTATAGTTTGTCAACCGCTTTCGCTCCAGCGCCCTAATGTCGCTTCCACGGGGTCCCAAAGCGCTGATAAAACCACGAGTACATTTTATCTTAGGATCTACTGGCTTTTCAACCGCAACCATCAGCCTTCCAGGTGCCCCGCCCTAAAATCTTGCTGCTATTGGACGATAAAGTACACAGCAATGTACGTACCATTTAAGGCAATGTCTCCGCAGACTAAAAGTCAACAACGCGAACTAGTGAGAAGATAGTGGAATATCACCCTTACACAATGCAAGATGAAGATGAAACTGACTTTTTCTGAAAACTTCGCTTTTTAGTTTAGTAATGTTAAAGATAAGACTATCGCTTCTTACTATCACTGAACAGTTATGACCAAATATGAGAAAGGTTCCATCCCCGCAAGGATAAACATACATAATGAATGACAACGTAAAAGTGCAATTCCATCACACCGAACCCCCTTCTATCATTACGCATTGTATTAACGTTGACTTCATTATCTACTAAAATAAGGATAGCCACAGCTCATAAAACACGGAATAGCGTTGAATCAAGAATAGTCGCTTAGCACAAAGAGGTAAATTGAAAAAGGCGCTCTCATGGCATTTTTGCATATTCTTATTGAGGAAACAAAAAGCGGCGCGCAGCTTTAACCTACCTAATACGGTGAATAACTGAAAGGTAATTTTCCAATGTTTTATACAGCTAAACTTCGCATTATCGCGAGGCGATAAGGCGAACACCGCAATTATTAAACACTTGTGCTTACGTCACGACAGGTTTAAAAAACAATATGCATAATATAATTTAAATATTTGTACTGCTAAAAAAGGTAAAACACCATCTTAGCCCTTCTGCGTTGACACCTCTTATCCCGCTGTCGATGGCTGCTGAATTCTCAAAGTCGTAGTTCCTAAAGGTTGAAGTTACTGAGCACGCAATGCTTTTTGACAGCACCTTAACAACAGTAGAATGTCTTCCGAAATTTGTGTACCAGTCAGCTGAAACTTTGCTGCACTTTTATCATCTAAATCTATGCAACACTGTAAGACCTTTCAGGATGCATTAATACTTGTTCCATCCCTGTCGAATTGATAGGTAAGACAGCGTGGCAACAGCGACGTGTACAAATAGGGAAACATCGCAGGGAGCAACCAAGTTTCTGTAAATCAGGCTCGTTCAAAGGTGGATAGTTGGACAGCCGCAGGGTAAGCACGCAGTTCGAATTAATCAAAGTGACAGGACCGCACACCGCAATAGTATCGATGGACAATTAACCGAGACGCAAATACGTGAAGTATAATTCATACGGGCTGAAAACAGAAGAAACTGCTACGCCTTAATGAAGACTAACTGTTAAGAGCGGCTGCCAGTCACTTGCGCAAATGAAGAGTCATTTCATTCAACTTCTCGTTAGGGAAAAATGTCAACCTGAAGAGTAAAGTTGAGACTACCTTTCTGCGTGGCATAATTTTCGACATTGACACGTTTTGACGAAAGTTGTAAGGGTATACTTCCTACCAAAACCAAAAACTGATTGAATAATCAACGCTGCGGCAGACTGGCTCTTCCAAGCTGAGGAACAACTACTCTCGAAAGCCATGAACAGTAAAAACTATGGTGGCCTCGACTGTATGAATGAAAGCGAAAAAGCGCAAGTATATTGCTGACCATTGAAACTTCACTCGATGTGCACAACAGGAATAAGTATTAGTACGGCAACGTGAAGCGCTGAAATGTCATTCACAGAAATTTCTGCCAATCCAACCTGGGTAACCAATCACCCAAAGCTTTGGCTTCAGTGTTGGACTGATTTGAGGAAACCTTCATAGGTTACCACGTAGGATTTAGGCGCCAGGCACCCATACCTTAGCAAGACAAGTGACCCTTTGGAGAATGGGTTCGGTATTTAATGCCGAGCATCCAACACTGGGAAGAGCTACCGAACAGATGGCCAGAAGGCGTTCAAGTTGACAAACGCGTTCAATGAACAATGGAAAAGTTCAACAGTAGTCGCCCATTGACGGAGTATCTTCTGCCTTCGATGGCTGACATCTTTGCGCCCGACTTTTGAAAAAAAGTTCCATCGCTCAGCCTCATGACTATGCCCGGAAGCTTTGATCATTTGGCAGATAAACGGTAACACGTTACAAAGCTAAAGCCTAAATACACCCGCGTTCCCGGATCAATGAAATAATTGAGCCATAAGAAACTTAGGAAATATTAGACACGAGAAAGGAATAAGTAAGGAAAGGGCTACAGGAGCAGCCTAAGGTATTAATAATTGCTTTCAGAACGGAACGGAAGGCAGCGAGGCAAGTCTTCAAAAAACGACAAAGTCTGAAAGTTTGAATATCAGAGGTTGTCCCTGTGCGTACCCGTTCACTGATAACATGACGTCATATGAACGCGTAGGATGATGACACCAGTCTAACTCACGGTGCCAACAATCTGACTAATCGCCTACATCGGTCAAGGAACACAAGAAACAAACAGCTGACGTGAAAACTAGTCTGCCGATGCCCTGCTAATCTTGTCTGAATTTTGAAAGTTTGATTTTTTTTTATTTCGTAAAAACATGTTACGGCGGAAGAAGCCTACGTTGATTCAACATTTCCTCTTTTCCACCAATGGCCGCAGTGGACGCTACACCTTGCGAGGCTATGGGTTAACTAATTTCTCCGAATAACGTCATTTTAAAGATTAAGAACATTATTCCACCCAGTTTAATCTAACTGATAAATAAAAGAAAAAAGTAGGTGTTTCGCATTAACAACGGTTTATCAATGAGTTGTCGGTGACAATATGCTAATTTGAATCGTACTGACTACAATAGTTCTTATTAAGCGTACTCACACGAGGGGACTATACGAGTTCACTCAGTCGGTACGTATTCATTTCAAAGAAATCATCGTAAACAAAAATAGCAGAAAAAACTAGCCCCCACCAAGTAATGATAAAACGCGATAACAATTTCTAGTACAATATATCCGGTTTTATCGCGTCCCCGTTAATTAATCATTGCTCGCAAAACACTATTGAACGGAGGCAGTGAATGGTGACATCAAAGCCCCGAAGCACTGCGCGCGCGCGACCGCTTGTTCGCCAGTACGATTAGTATAAAAATTTCCACCTCCGTACGGAAGGTTCATTTGAAACGATCGCAACCAGCTGAACACTTCGTCGTCGTGCGCAATGATGCAGGCCCACTTCCTGTTATGCCTTGGCGTAGCCTTGCTGACGTCCAGTTAGTGCACACCAAAGCCGACTTCGTACATAACCAACTTTGTGTTTTTATTTTCAGCTCTGAAAGCTCAACAATGCCCTCCGTACAACACCGTTTCGCGTAACGAGGCAGGACAGTTATGCGATAATGATAGGGAATGCCCGTCAAGGCAGAAATGTTGCCAAACGCGTTTCGGTAGACGATGTTTATCCGTCCTCCGTGGATCCAATTGTAAGTTCTCACTTCACATATACCCTTTTTCGAGTACTTTACAAAGCGACGAGTTCATAGTCGACTTGAATTATCGGCTATTCCCCCGAGGGAATTTCAAAGCCAAAGTTGCCTATGCTCAGTCACAAGTGAAGTATAGGATACATTCTTAAATGTTTACTTGATTTTCACAGCTCAAACAACAGTGTGGGGCCAATGCAGCGACGGAAGAACCCCGCTTCAATCATGCAATCCTGGAGTCTGCCCACCGAATTACAAGTGCGAAAACGGGAAGTGTTGTTGGAACAATCCCTATGGTGAACCACCGAATACTGCCCGTAAGTCTATCCATCCCATATATAAAAATATAAAAACTTAGGTTGTATTTGTGCGGTGTTATCATGGTTGAGTATTCTTTTTTGCTGCCTAGTAAAGGAATGTTCACTGGCTTCGAAAATAGAATACTTAACAGGGTTAACATGGCACAAAGTACTGATGAGAAACGTGTAGCCTTTTCACCGAGTGTTATACTACTTCTGTTTACTTGTTTCAGAGGGAGAATGTCGCGACGGAAGCCGCCCGACTGGCAGATGCATTAATCAAGTGTGTGCTGGTAATCAAGAATGCTACAGAGGATGGTGCTGCAGAAGGACTTCGTCATCAACCAGTAAGTCAACCTAATCATCATTAGCCATTCACAGAACTCGAGTAGAATAAATGGATGTTTTGCAGCTGGCCAATGTCCCGACGGTTCCATATCGTTCACCCGATGCACCTCAGGTAGTTGCCCATCTGGACTGCGGTGTCAAAATGGATGGTGTTGCGTCGGTTCTTCTCAAGGTAGTACTCCACAAGTACTGTACTTGAACATATAACTTCTTTGCAACGGACATACAGGCCTTCATATTTGATATAACGGTGAACTCGTTTAATGTACTTATAATAATAATAATAATAATAATAATAATAATAATAATAATAATAATAATAATAATAATAATAATAATAATAATAATAATAATAATAATTT
>KN538394.1:332896-344036 GCA_000797535.1 Trichuris suis | reverse complement strand
TATTATTATTATTATTATTATTATCTCACAGTTTAAACCGTATTTCCCCCCGCTTTTGTTACTCTCAACAACCAGCAATAATGTCGTCATTGCGTTTAGCATAAACAGTTATTTCAGGCCAACTTGTTGGAAACCAAAAGAAGGGAACGTGCCCGCCCTTCCTATCCATTCCTGGAGCCTCAGTGAATCACAGGTGTCTTACAGACATGGACTGCGAAGGAAGTCGCAAATGTTGCGGAACCGTAACCGGAAGAGCCTGCCTGTACCCAGAGATGTAAATCACTTCGACTTTGCCTTAAATACACGGCTAGTGCTAATATTGTAAAAGTGGCCATGAATAAAAGTGTTCGCCGTTTCTCCTAACACCCCTCTATATAAACGGCGGGCATGATATTTTGAAACAAAGAATGCAGATACAAAGGGATTGAATGAAAAACACATCTGACAAAGTAAGAAGTAAAAAAGCCAATGCTATAACGACAGTTAGTTAAGGGTGATCTGTAAACTGATTTTAAAACGTTACAATCTATAAATGTTAACAATGGATCTGAAAACGTATCATCTGGCAATGGATACCTATGATTTCATTATACGTATGGACGCGACTCGCTTTACAATTAGCGATATTGATGGATGAAGCCTTTGGGCCCACTTTGACCCGTCTTCAGTGTCTACGTCTATGTCAGCAACGAAATACAATGCGATGTAATGAAAAAGACATGCGCGCAGATTGTACGCGAACAGGAAAGCGGGAACTTAATGCACTCACGAAAACTAACTGAAAAGCTGCCAGAACAAGCTCGACGCCAATCGACTTGCCTACACGATTCATGAATGTATGCGAACGGCAACCTTACACCCTACGCATTCAACATGCACTGTTTACAGCTTGAACGCGCTACGAGAAACTTCAGCTGACCAAATTAAAGGAAGTTCACTTACTAGATAATGGTTCTGCAACGGTGTTACGACGTATTACGCCAGTTTCAAACGAAGACAGTAACGCTGTTGACTGTTGTACAAACTTGCGCCTAAAATCAAACTGGCAAACCTAAAAGAGTATATGCAGCTTTACCTCGGCGCGGAATGTACATTGCACTTATGAAGAAATTGTCAAGAACGAAGGTGAATGAAAATTGAAACTTGCAATTATTGCGCGAGAGCCAAATAACTACAGTAACCCGGAGGTCTTGAAAACTCTTATTTGGACGGGGCAGCGGCTTCAACGCGTCTTTGGGAGTGTTCCTATTCCGTTAAGATGTCTTAAGTTGTAGACGTGTAATTTCTGCTCAAGGTAGCATTGCGAGTCTCTTCGCCGAAGAAACGGCGCACTAAGGCTTTTGTAAATTGTGAAAAAGGCATTCAGAAACAAATGTTATTCCGAAACGAGTTTTTTAACGTTCTACTTATTCTACGGCAAGCATATGAGCTCAAATTTGCAAGCGCGCAATAGAAATCGAAATTTTCGTCTAGCATTCATTTGTTACCTGAGAATCATTACGGTAATAGGTGCATACAATTTACGAATTGCAAGTTTTTCGATTCTAAAAGCGATCTCACGTGTTTGCGCAATTCAGTGCGTTTATGATTAGCCTATTTTTGACTTTGCATTACTTTTTGAAGTCGCCAACTGCGTGATCGTCCAGGATTAAACATGACATCGCCCCTACTTTCGTTCACGAAACCGCCACCTGCGCCGGTCGTATTTCCGACAGCTGCCGAATTTAGCAATCCGTTTAGCTACTTTCGTTCCCTAAAGTCGCGCTACGAAAACTTTGGCATCGTTAAGATTATTCCTCCCGAGGTAAAGATATGCGAATTATGCGAATTGCTATCTTCTGGCCCGAGGAATGTATTTGTTTTCACAGGGATGGCATCCTGAACCACGTGTGGACAATTTGCGCTTGAACTTTGTTCCGCGTCTTCAAAAGCTTAACGCGCTGAATGCGATGATTCGCGGAGGCGACTTATTCATGAACGATTTGATAAACTTTTGGAAGCTACGTGGTGTTGAACTACGGGTGCCATTGGTAGAAGGACGCTTTGTCGACCTTTACGCCCTTTACAAGGTATATCCCATTGCATTTGCCTTTTTTGTCTACTTTTGAATTAACTTACTTTTATTGCATTCAAAAGCACTTGGTAAAATATTAATAATACCGCAGTTGCTTCACTGTTGCAGCTCGTGATGCAGCGAGGCGGATTTGAAGCTTGTTCTGCTCAACATAGATGGTCGGAACTTTCAAGGTTGCTCGAATACAAAGGTGTCCGTGCCGTTCCGTTAAAGTCGCACTACGAGCGCATTTTGTTACCTTTTGAAATTGTCGAAAGTGAAAAGGCCAAGAAAAAGGAGCCATTAGCCGTAATTCTATCACTTTCTTTTCGTACTCTGCCGAATGCTTCCTTTATGCGAACGATTGCAATAGATCGATACCGAAGTGAAGACGGAAGATAAAGAAAAAGAAGAATTGCAAAGCGCAGCGCCCAAAGAGGAGGCAATATTTGAATTTTAGTCTCTTCGCATTGCATTCACGTTATCCACTTTCAGCCTTGCCCGGAAGATGGGGCAGCTGAAGAACGCACAGCCGTCGCAGCCGAACCTTTATCCGAAGAATATTTAAGTATTCTCTAATTGGAGCCACACTTGTTTCATGCTATATTGAGATTAACTTTAGGAAAACGGCCTGCAAGAATGGACGTTGCTATAGGCAGGAAGGTACAAAGGACCGACCGACCAGGCGCCAAAATGAGGAGTGAAAAACGCAGAAAGACTCCACAGGTATATGTTGCATTCATCGCATGTTGTAAACATGTACTGCTTAAACTCGTACCTGTGACAAATACTCACTATTGTAGCTTTTCGTAGCGTATATTGTTGTAAACTGCAGAGATATAACCACAATGCAAAAGAACGCTTTTTCAGTTTTCCATGAGGATGCACGCAAACACTTCGCATAGTCTCGTAGTCTTCTTTTTGAATATTAACAGATTTAAGCTTCGTTGCGAAAATAGAATACCGCCTATTCATTCATTTACATGATTCAAATTCTACAGTATACGATGTGCAGGTACGTATTCTGTCCGAAGTTGACAAATTCAAATTTAGGTGGAAGACATAGTATGCAACGTCTGCAATGGCGGAGACTGCGAGGATCGTCTGCTTTTGTGCGAAACGTGTCCATATGCATATCACACATTTTGCCTTGTACCTCCGCTCAACGATGTACCTTACGGCATATGGTTCTGTTCTCGTTGCATTCAGCTGGTAATGTCATTTGTTAGGAATTATTATCCTCGTCATTGTTATTTACTCTATTAGCGCTTTGCAGGAATACGTAAAAGCTTTGGATTGGTCAGGCTTCGAACTTGACACTCGACAGTATACATTGGAGGAATTCAAGCAAGAAGTGGACGAATTCAAAGCCAGGCATTTTGCATACGAAGTTTGACCGTGCACGACCGAGTAATTCGTATGACGACAAGAGTGCTGTTTGCAGACTGTGTCAGCGGATGAGGTAGAAAAAGAATTTTGGCGCCTTGTATGCAATCCAACGGGTAACGTAATTGCGAAATATGCGGCCGACCTATCAACGTCGGAAGTGGGCTCCGGTTTTCCCAAACGAGACGATCCCGATTTGACGCCGGATGAACTCGTAATCCAAGTTGGGCCTTTGACTCTATTGCATTGCCGCTTTGCTTTGTAGGAATACGCTCAGTCGCCTTGGAATCTTAACAATTTGGCGTCTTCGCCCGAGTCGGCATTGTCCTTCATTGACAAGGAGATATTGCGTATCAAAGTGCCATCGATGCACATTGGTTCCTGCTTTTCTACATTCTGTTGGCACGTCGAAGATCACTGGGCTTACAGCATCAATTATTTGCACTGGTAGACGCGCGTGGGCTCTATTTGCTTCTCAACGAGAGATCGAAGTGCTTCGTCGTTTCAGGGGCGAACCAACAACATGGTACGCCGTATCAAGCATGGAAGCAACAAAATTCGAAACGGCAATGAAGGATCTGGCGCCCAAATTATTTAGGGAGCATCCGAATGTGCTACATCATCTAATAACGTTGATCAACCCCACGTTGCTAATGACTCGTGGTGTTAACGTAGGCGAACCGTCGGCAATCTCTTTCTTTCCTTCCTAAAGGTGGTCCGCATGCAGATATACACAGTAATGCAAGAAAGTGGTCAGTTTGTTCTCACCTTTCCCAGAGCCTATCATGCAGGCTTTAACCATGGGTTAAATTGCGCCGAAGAGGTTAACTTATTTCCCGCCGATTGGGTAAGGATGACGTTGTATAACACGCAATAAATGAAAGCATTTTTTAATTTCCTTTTTCAGATATCCATTGGTCGAGAATGCATTGCTAATTACAAGGAGAGTCGGCGGACTTGCGTCTTCTCGCACGACGAATTGATATGCAGAATAGCCGATTGCGAAGGTCTCACTCGGGAGATGCGCCGTGCGCTGTTCTGCGATCTAAACTGTATGATCAACTCGGAACGAATGCTGCGATCAATCACCAAAGATCACCCAGTCAGTGAACGTTGCATCATTGAAAATTTTGCCGACGACAAGCGTCAATGCGAAATTTGTCGTACCACCGTCTTTCTTTCGTGCGTCGAATGCCACTGTGCTCCCAAAGGTGCCTTTGCACTTTTTCCATACTTGGCCACAATTTGTTGATGTCGTCACATCTTCAGATCGAACGCTGTGCCTTGAGCACGTCAAATCTGTATGCCTAATGGCACCCTGTAGCAACTGTACTTTGAAGTGAGCAGTTTACCAATGCTGCCTACAGCTATGTGTGCTTGTCGTTGCGTAGGTATCGTTTCACGATGGAACAGCTCGACTTACTGCGAGCGAAACTTCGAGACGACCAAGACGACTTCTACGATTGGTTTTTGAAGGCTGACGAACTTCTCAAAAGGGGATACAATGAACGCGACCTAAGTGATACTTTACAACCTTTTCCATTCATTCATGCCATCTATTTTTTTCATTCAAGCTGTCGATGAAGTTGCAAAGCTAATCGCCATAGCTGAGACCAATGGATATACGCAGGCGGCGCCGTTTGACAAACTTTGTCGTACCAAAGAGGAGCATGACCGATGGGAAAACTTAACCGTCCGTATGCTGGCGCGACTGTCCTCTTCCAAGTAGGTCAATTAGACTACGAGGGAAGTATGGCTCATTTCCCTAAGGACGGTTTCTTGTCCTTTCAGCGACATTGGGAAAGCTCGAAAAGAGCGCAGACAAGAAGGATTGTTGTCATTACAGGAAGTTGAAGACTTTTGCAAATTGCTCGACGCGTGTCCATGTAAAATAAAGGATCGAGACGAACTGAAGGTCTATACAGAATGGGTGACCAATTCCTCTACGAGTTGGCAAATATTCTCTTCTTAGGCTCTCGTTGCTGACGTCAGCAGTTTGCAGAAGAGTCTCGCCGATGCGCAACAACTGATGAGCCGAAAGTGCAACGCAATCACCGATGCCGACGTCAAGTACGCCAAAGAGGTTTTGGAGCGGTCAAAGGCGTTCAATTTGCGCTTATCCGGCTTGAGGGAGCTGCAACAGGTTGGCAAAGTGCCAAGGCGCGCCCCCGGCGTTACAACAACAATTCTGCCCGTCTTACAGAATTTGCAATTCAGCGTGTGGTTGAAGCATGCGCAAACCGCCTTACGATCCAACCTGTGCGAACCATTGCCTACGATTGAAGAATTGGATACGATCGTGGAAGAAGGCAAAGCTTTAAATATGGAAGAAAAAACGAAAGGAACGTTGGACAGACTTGAGCAGAGACGCGGCGACTACGCCGTCAGCCATAAAAGGGCAAGTCAATTTTGGGCGCTCACTATTTGAAGTCGCCCCAAAGGTGCTTCAACTCCTAAAGCGCTTTCTCCTTCAGGCGGAAGCACTGCTGTCGTGCGACAGAAAAATGACAGCGGATACGTTTGCCGTCAAAGCGAGGGAGATATACCAAGTGCCTGTTGCCGATCCATTGGTACTTAAGGTAGTTCAGATAGCAATTGAGGCGGAATCGGTTAATACCGAAGTGAGACGAGTAATGGTAAGTTCAAAATTCGTCTCTGCCCTAAGGTCGAAACATTTTTACCCAAAAGGAACAGGGAACCCATTTTGTCGGCCTAAGGGAGCTGTGGGCACGAATTCAATCGCTGCCGCCGGTTTTCCTCTTTCCCCTACGCTTGGACCAGACGGTGTTGACGCGTTTGGAATTTATGACGGCATCGTTGACAAACCTGTTCGTCGGCAAAACGAAAAGCAATTGCACATTGTTGCAACGTTTTCTGCACGAGTCGGAGAATGTGCAGAAGGAGGAAAAGGGAGAGCCCGAAATTGAAGCAGCACCGCCAGAACCACCAGCAATGCCTGCAACAGCCCCAGTGCCGGCACCGGTACCACCAGCAGCCCCAGAACCACCAGCAACAACTACAACAGCCCCAGTACCTGCACCAGCATTGCCAGCAGTACCGGTAACACTAGCATTACCAGCGCCACCAGCATCACCACCACCAATGCAGTGGTTCGACCATTGGAAAGGTTTGGAAAAGTTCGCTACTGTGGATCAGCTGAGGAAGGCTTTGGAAGAGGCCAAGTCAAGACGATTCGACGAGCTCAACAAAGCTAGAAAAATGTGGAAAAGTTTGCACGAAACGGCAAAGAGGGAAAACACGTACGCAAACAGCGGGCAAAGAATATGCATATGCAAATTAGATTGTTGTAACGAGTTGTTTGGCAGCGCCCAATTGGTCGTATGCTGGCTTTGTCTGGCTCCCTACCATATTGATTGCATAATTAAGAATACGCAATGCCCTTTGGCGCCAAGCGAGCTGGACATTTTTCTGTGCCCTCACTGCTGTCGAACGGCGCGACCTACGGAAGCCCAAATTGACCGTTTCAGGTGTAAGCAGAGCAATGGCGCCAAGGACCCGTTGATATTTGAAATTTTCCTTTTTAAGCATCTATCGTACGAGGCAAAAAGTAAGCACGCCAATTCTACTGCGCAGCTGAGACACTAACTTTTAGCCTGCTACGCGGATGTCGAGTGCATATGCCGAACAATGGACATTGCCTACGGTATAACGAACACTTTCGTAGTGTTAGCCGAAGACGTGCTTGTTCGTACGTTGATGTGCGAGATTGAAGTTGGTAACACCAAAAAGATTATCGACCTTGCAAAGACCAAATTCAACTGCTTCTGTACAGCTCCGGTAACAGCTTGAGCCAAAATTGGCGCCTAAACTTCGTCTCTCCTTTTTTGGTTAAGATGGAGAAAATGACGGAAAATTTCAAGAGAAAACTGGCGGCTATAGCTCCGACGGAAAACGGTGAAGCATAGAGGGTGTGCTCAAGCCAATGGCAACGAAATAATTGTCTGCTGGTAGGTACACCTAAACACAAGAGACAGCATATTACATTAAGGCAGTACATAGGACAATGAATCCCGGTTCTAAAAGGCTAAAGAACTTAGCCCGTATGTTCGCCTTACTTAGCAGTACTAAGCACGTCCGACTTATCGTTTCGATCGATAGCAAAAGGAGTACATAACGAGCTTGTAGTTGTAATAAAACATTGACAATGTTGATATATATATGCTTTTGTACTACAACTGGGAAAGTGTATAATTCGAAGACAATGAGCAAAAACAATGTAACGTATTAATATATGCAACAATAGAAATGGTAGAACTGTAGATGACGATGATAACGCTTCACCCGCTTCATTAGCAGAAGCCCCTCCTTGATCTCATAAATTTAAATGGCCTCTTGGAGGTGCGGAGTGACGTAACGTATAGAACTTTCCAACCTTGACGTTATGTCACCACCCAAAGGTATTCCCAATTTCTCACTTTAAGAAAATATCTGCCTCCATCCTGCCGTTTTTGCACGTTTGAATTCTAACAATGCACAGAATGCATACAGACAGCGCGGCGGATTGACTACTTAAAGGTTTGTCCAAAACCGTCATCACTCCTACCTAAAATTCACTTAGCAATGCTTTTAAAGAGTGTTCGACTGCATTTGGTCGGTCTTGGCGTAATGCATCATGGAGAGTACAGTACGATAGTTGTAATGCAGGTACGACAAGGAGAGAATTCAAATTCCTGTTGGCCATATTGAGCCTAAGCTTACGCCAAACGTCAATTGTAGTTACGCCAACTGATGCACTTAGAAATTGGACTCCGTTGGTCACAATCTCAAACTAGAGCCTATTCTCGGCTTAGGCTTAACAAGAATTTGAATTCTCGCCTTGGCTTACCTGCATTACATTTATCGTACTGTAAATTTCGAGTAGACTGAAAAAGAATCGACAGCCGTTTGCCGGCTCGATCGTATGCGCAAATTCTGAACTTTTAGCAGCCTATTAATCAATAGCTTGTGAACATAGCTCGCTACGCTAACAGATATTAGAATGGCTGTCCGCCGTCTGGCGGGAAAAGTAGAAAAAAATTGAAAATACATTTTAAATAAAGGCAACCGCAAACTGACCTCCACTGGATAAGGGTTAATAAAATTCGTTGTCTTCGCCGGCGTCCTGCGTCTTTTGGCTCTTCACTTGTTCTTGACTATTGTACATTTCGGCAACTTGTTCCGCAGTTGTAGCATCCTCGGGATTCTTGTCGTCGCGTACACGTACAAAGCGAGGAAACCGTAAGGATATACCGCGCTGAGCGTCCACCTGAAAGTGGGACCAAAATGTCAGCTGAGAAGAAGCTTTGCTGCAGCGCAACTGACCATTCCCATTGCTGCAAAGTGAATTGGCGAAAGGGACAAATCGGCCGCTTTTACTTGCCAAACTTGTACAGGTTCGAACCAGTGTGTCGGCTCCAACGAGCTGTCGTAACGATAGTAAGCTCTCGGCACGGCAATGATGTGACTTTTAAAAAAGTTCGCATGCTTTAGCAAGTCTTCATCCGAGAAACCCGTTCCAACCTGAAAGCGATCCACTTTATTGCGTGTCACCAAGCAGCAATGAATGCAATGGTCACCTTGCATATGCTTTGGTATTCTTCCGCTTCAGGATCGTAGCAAGCAAGCAGAAAGCCGCCATAAACGCCGGTTCGCTTTCCAGTGCCGAGATAGCCACCCAAAACGACCAAATCAAGTGAATCGCCAATACTGTTCATATAGTCTTTCTTCAACTTCAGCCAACTATGCGATCTCTTAGCAATGTCATAGGTGGCGCCTTCGTCCAGTGTTTTTACCATTAAACCTTCGCACTTGCCTGCAAATCATTTTACAACGACCACCTAAACAGAAGTAGAATCACCTTTGACGGCTTCCTCCAAAAAGAGGCCAATCTCGTCGCAGTCAGACGTCGTTAAACTTTTGGTGAACATAAAATGACCCGGTACTTCGCGTATTATTTCCTGCAAACGTTCCCGCCTTTGTCGAAATGTCAAACTGGTCATTCCAACGCCATCCAAATAGAGCAAGTCGAAGGCGAAGACGCATACGGTTACTTTTATGTTCGCGCTGTTTGAGCCCTAAAATGGATGAGCCCAAGATCATAGCGATGAACCCAAGGAAGGAAGACCTTCCGTTTGCGAGTGGTTAAAATTTGAAATGGCAGAATGCATTGCTTCTCGCTGTCCCAGGCGACCACTTCGCTATCGATAATGCAGGACGCAACAGGTTTTGCCTTATCGTCAGGGCAAACAAGCACCTTTGGTATAAGCTCAACAATATCCGGATATTTGCCCGTATGATTTTCCAAATTACGGCTGAACACTTTCACTGTGCCGTTGAAGAAGTGAATCTGCACGCCAAGAAAGATTTTTGAAAACCATGACGTCACCACTTCGGAGCGTAACCACCAACCTGAGCTCTTTCGCCGTCGTATTTCCATTCGCAAGCAAACTCCATCTCCCCGAAGCGCTTCAAAACCTCATCGACACCTTTTGTCGGGAAAGCGAGCATAGGTTTAATCGGTATGCCTGGAGTGATGCAACATTCTTGACGGAGTGCGCTGAAGCCACGATGAAGCAGGACGTCAACTATTCTATCATAGTTGGGACACTCGCTGGTGAAATATCCATAACTACTTCGCAAAAAAATTCAAAACGCCTACCAAAAGGCCGACTTGAGCTTTAAGGCATTTTCGCCGAGAAGCAACTTCAACGCGTCGCCTTTGGGCGTTTTGTTACCTGCAAATCACGATAGCTTACTGTAGCAGCGTTTGAAAAATGACGATCAACCTTGAGCATCAAGTTCGCTAAATGTAAACGCGTGAGCCAGGCTAATTAGCAAGCTCTGTTCAGCCAATCCAATGCGCATTTTGCCGCCCAAACATCGCACCACAAATCTCGCCTCGCATCCTTGACATACGCTTATGAGACCTTTGGTGATTTCCAGCTTCTTGTTCATCGACTTTAAAAGTTTGCAAAAGTTGACAACGACCAAAAATGACCGTGCACCTACGTTACTGCCCGTCTGTTTGGCAATTGATTTCAACTTTGAGAACAAGCCGGAAATGGTAAGCGGCCGAGAAGAGAAGATTGTACGCTGCTTGTTTCGGCTTCCCTGAAAAGTGGGCGCGGACATGTTTAAATTAAAGAAGACATGTTTTCAAGAATTTATACTTCGGCCACAATTCCCAAGTCACCTTTGGTGCCCAATTCGGCCTTGATCACGTCAACGCTACGGCCGGTGCATTGGGCAACCGCTTTTTGCAATGTGGCGTCCGAAATGCCCAATTCGAGCCCTTCATAGGTCGGTCCAAGCTGATTGAGGCACAAATAGATGCAAGGAAGTAGATCTTGCGGACTCAAGCAAATGATCGACCGAAACAAGTTGCAAAGAATGCGAATAATCTCCAGACGCGAAGGAGTATTCTCAATGACCATTAAAGTCAACGCAAGCGCCATGTAAGGCGTTCTACAACAAACCAATTGAATACTCGTAATGAAACGCATCTGCGTCACTGTACGACTGTCCGGGTCTCCAACAGGCGTCATCCTTTGGTGAATAGTTTTGCTTGCTTGGATTATACCCGTTAACATCAACCATCTCCGAATTTCTGCGCAAACACAACGGTCGTGTAGAGAGGGAAAGATGGAAAAACAATGGAAACAGTGCAGGACGATACTTTGAAGGAACATAACGAACTTAAGG
>KN538394.1:296327-310029 GCA_000797535.1 Trichuris suis | reverse complement strand
GTAGTAATATGAAACACAATGTTTCAAATCTTTGTTAAAGTTGCAAGCCAACGTGCGGATCCTTTCGCAAGGGAATTCGCCTTCATGACCGCAGGTAAAATACCTATACGGCGCCTTGTTGCAGTAGTGTGTAGTAGTGAACTGCAAAAGAGATCGTTGTGCATCAAGAGTCAGGCAAACATAATGTTTATCAACGTCCTTTTGGAAGAAATGCGAAGACAACATGGCGCAACTACGTCTTTTATAATCAGATGCATCAGGAACTTCGCGAGTGGCATTACACGAATCGTACGTGGTTGGATCATTTCCTTGAATAGTTACGGAACGATTGGATCTTATAGTAACGCAGGGATCGGCGTGTGTGTTATTATCTGCTGATGTGGTGCATATAAAAGCCGCTCCATGCATAGTTTCGCTCCACTCATGCACAAACGTATCCAATAAAAACTTTTCTTGCGGTTCATCCGGAATCCAAGACCAAAAGTAACCAGCGGGAAAGTTATCATCGCAATATTTGTCTATGCACTCGACCGTATATTTCTGACCATATATCAACTGCTGCTTGGAGGCTTCCTGTGCACAATGGTCAATTTGGTCATTTGGGACGAAAGTGACACAGCTTGTCAAATAGCTGATTGTGATCCATCCATATGGTTCCCACCTCTCTTCGCATTCTGCTGGCCTTCCATAATGAAATGTTAAGGCGCTACAAATGGAGATCAAAAGCAGATCTGTTAGTTTCATAACCTAAAATGTCCCCAATGCAGATGTGCGGTAAGTTTATGCAAGCGATCGACTCATAAATCCTTTGTAGGGGGTGTTATTGGTTAAAGCATAATTTGGCATTATGGTTCCCGCTTATTTGCTATGAAAGCGCTCTTTACGTGAGCAGCTTACAAAGAGATCATGTTTGGGACGCTGCAGTTCTAAAGGTGGGTGGACGAGAGTTTAAGCGCATCCATTTTTAGGCGTAAGTGCAAGGAAACGCGAAGAGCAAAGGAATAAAATAGGATGAACTTCAAATATGCGCCAATCAGCATTGACCTGCAATAGTCCAATCACCGTTGCAGTTAGGTGAACCAATCGGCATTGGCGATCGATGGAGCACCTGCTTTCCGCTGCCAAAGCTGTGCTTGAAACTTATGCTTTATAAAGGCTGTTCGAAGCAACATAGTCTGCTTTATGGAGAAGCTGATTTTCTAATAAGCGGGTTTCTCCGTAAGGAAGATAATAACAAATCAGAATTTCATAGTTGCATTTGGAAAGTATCAATGGATAGCTAGAACGAAAATAATAAAAAAATTACCTTCGCTGTTTCTGCTTTCATTAACGCCCAGCGTTTTAGATCAAAGAAACAAAGCGGTAACACAGCAAACGAAGGCCGGCTTTACACTGTAAGGACGAGACCGCGTTGTTGAAAAAGAAAAGTTTAAAGTGCACAAATAGTATTAACGCGACGTTTTGTTTCAAAGTGAGGATAGGACGGAGGCACTTGTCAGTTATTTTATAAGTTCAAGCTATCATTTCGCTTTGTTCGTATGCTGTTTAGTTATGGAAAATTTTCCTAATTAGCATATAAATTAATACTGATACTGCTGAGAAAATGCATGATGTACTCACCCCTAATCAGTGGCGGCATATCCACACATTTTCTTTTTCTTCTTTCGCACATATCCCACTGTGTGCGGTTCGCGGCTGTGCCAATGTTCTTCTATTTGTGTCTGCCGAATGCGCTCTCTTCTGAGTTGTCCGTAGAGTAGTGGGTGTTTCACTGGATTGTTGTCTTCCCGTGTGAGCACATGCCCAAACCATCCCCAGAGTCTGTCTTTGACTTTTACTCATCAGCGCAACACAAATATAGCAAAAATAGATATAGGAAGGATGCACGTAAGTAAGCCACAAGCGCGAGACACTGAGTACACGACGATTGGCCGTCGCCAAGTCACCGTCGGTGCAACTATCCGCCGGGACAGCTGGTCTGCAGACAATTGGTCTCCGCCAAGTCATCGCCGGTACAATTATCCGCCGAGACAATTGGTCTGCAGACAATTGGGCGCCGGTAGGACTGGTCGCCGGGACAGCTCAGCGCCGCGAATATTCCGCGACCAACTCGCCGCGGCTGGTTCCGTTCTTCTCTATTCTCCGTCATAGCTGTTTTCACCGCAGCTATGACGGTGAATGAATGCCATCTTAAGACTTTTACTGCTCTGTAAGAAGCTGCGACATTTTGTTTGTGCTGAGTAGAAACAGGGGAAGGAAAGCGCAGCGAAGGGACACATCGGATGCGAGTTGAAGTCGATGGATTCATCATCCAGTACGTTGAAGACAGAAAGAACTCCATGTGGCACTCATTCCCCTTCGTGACTACGTGAAAGCGGCTGTAAGGGAGAATAGAGCAGAACAGAACCAGCCGCGGCGCCTTGTCTCGGCGGCCAGTTGTCCGTGACCAACTAGCGTAGGGGCAGCGCAGTGAAGTAGCTTTTAGAAAACAACTTCGAACTGTTTTGCCTCTTTCCCTTAGAAAGAAGTTCAAGCGACTATTGTCCAGTTCTAAGTTGAACATATGGTTTCGCTCTATGTGTTTACGGTAGACTATCCCGGTATGAAGAAACCTTCATAACCGCAGCGAACGTGGAAATAAGGTAGTGACATAGCTTTAACAAATTTCTTTATTTACATTACGACGCTGCCAAAACAACAATAATAACAAGTCTTATAGAAGTTTTGTCGGCGCACTGGTTTAACGTAACATATTAGGAACCTGCTAATCTTTTACGACGATCCAGAGGGCGACTGCGGTCCGGATGTTGAACTGGTCTCTGTGTTGTCATCATGGCTGTCGCTGCTTGCGTCCGAGATGTCGCCCTCATCTTCAAGTTGACCTAATTTGGCAAGGTGCCTATTGCAACTGCTAATGTGCTTTATCACCGCAGCGCACAACGGATGCGTAGACCCGTGACTGTGCTCCATTATGGCCAACGCCTTTTGAACATGGCAAAAAATAGAAAAGACAGATACACATAGACGGATTCACCTACTTCGGTGAAATTCTGTTTCGCTTCAATCCATTTTTTCTTTCGCTTCAACAAATTGCCAACTCCAATTTTGTTAACCGCTATTGTCGGGTGATTGGCGTGGACGTAAAACCTGCGGAGAGAAAATGATGCGCAGGTTCATATATTCAAACAGTTACCAACTTTAGGCATGGCAAAAGTTGCTGATATAGATCCAAGGCTTCGTCGTATCGCGACAACTCCATGGCCGCATGCGCGAGAAAGAACTTCGTGCGAATAAGATGCACATTGTACGGATGGAGCAAGTTAGCTTCCTGTCTCAGCAATTCGGCGGCGGTACTGTAGTATTTTTCATTACGTGAAAATAGTGCGGTTAAGGAAATGTTCAATGCAAATAAGGCAGCGGAGGAAAATAGCAGTAAAGTTAGTAAAAAATAACTACGGATAAAGCGCCAAGAAAGGATATTCATTTCTTCCGGTACTCTTTCTTCTAAAGCGTCATTTTGCTTTTCAACTCGAAGCATCAAGTTGACCGACGGCCACAAGTCATCGACGGTTTTTGAACAGCCATCGCACTTTCCTCCACCTAAAGAGGCGTTAATCAGAAGAATACTGTATGCAAATTAAGTATGCGCAGGAAACAACATTGCCTACGCTGCCTACCCGTTTCAACGTCTAATAGGACGTGTCCATTGCAGTCAGGATCAGTGCATTTCGAGCTCGTAGCTATCGCATCCTGTTAAATGAACGCTTTCTGAAAAGTTTTTTGTAGAATATGACTAACCAAGTCGAGGTCTAAACATCTGCGGCAACGGCACGTGAAATAGTAGCGGGATTGAAGGGTTCGTCTTCTTGATTCAGTCTCGCAAATTACCGAGTCGTAGCTTATAGTATGCTTAAGTAGGAATAGTGCAGCTACAAACAGGAAGGGAGAGACATATTTCGCTTACGGTACGCAGGTCGCTGTTGGTGTCCACATGGTCCGGATTCAGACAGTTCAACAATGCTCTCGCACCGTCAAACATGACAACGTTCTCGGCATCACAAGCATGATCCAATTGAGACAAGCTCAAGAAAAGACAAGTAAGGAAGTGGGTGCAACATTCCAAAATTGTACTTCAAGTAAACGCCGATTCCGATCGGATTCAAATCGTCGTTGAGTATGGAAAATGCGTTTACAACTATCTAAACGAGAATGATCGGTTCACAACGATAGGATATACCCTCCGCGGAACTTTGCCAAAAATTTCCATAAGCCCCGACGAGAATGGAATATTTTCGCTGTGCATAAATGAGCGCAGCGCGTAACAGCATTCCGCAAACTCTCTTATGCGTTTTGATTCTAAGAACAACCTTGTTTGGTCTACAACCGGAAGACGATATTTAAAATAGTAACAAATGTCAAAACGGTCCTACGCGACATCAGATTTTTGAACAAGCGTCTCTCGTAACTGCTATAATCGGTTTTGAACCACGATCCTTCATTTTCTCCCCCGTTATTCTATAATTATACATTCGGCTTCAGAGTGTATCATCTTCACTAGATCCTGCTTACCAATTTTACCACAATACGACTAAATAGCCTGACCATTCCGCAGGGAACACTGTCGGGACAACGAGTTATGAAAATGCATTCGGGTCTGTGCGTTTCCCAAGCTTTGGCCTTAAACAAATGTTAAACTGCTAGTAAAACACTCGCTTTTCGCACCTGACAATGATCGTTGCAATAGACAGCGAATTCACAGCTAGAGCATTCCAGAGCATAACCACATCTAAATTGGAGCTTCAATGAAGTCATTTCTTATAAATAGACATTGCACCTTCCTATTGAGCAGACACGGTTGTGCCCACCAGTTAGCCCTCCAATATAAGTCAAATAGATAGAGCGGAGAGCTCATGAAAGTACTTTGATCAAGAAGGATAGCTTAGCTAAAGCTATCCATTTTTACTTCCCAAAAGTACGTCATGGTTTCAAAACAACGTATGGTAAATAACGATATGACAAAAGCGATCATACCTGCGCAAGCAATAATGGCAATAATCCTTCCTGCACGAATTGTGCACCGCGTATGCCCAAGGCCATTCCTCAGCAATTGTAGGCATATCTACAACGGAGATTGAACGTTACAACATGGTAACGCAAAAAGCAACCATGACGAGTCCAGCTGAAGCAGAAAGGAAGTATTTGGAGCGATTATTATTGTTTTAAACAAAACACAGTAAAGTAATACTTGCTTTCTTTACAGTAAGCAATGAGGATGATTTTCGTCGTTTCTTTATCCACAAATGTCTGGACCAGCTGGCAACCAGTTGCCTTTATCTGCTGCTGAAAATATTAGTTAAAGCCCCAGTAATTATCAGAAATTGACATAATACTCTTAAATCTGCTAATTGAAGCAAGATTAGTTTTGCGTCATTTTAAAGATAGCTTCAGGCTATTTCTCGAGCGTACTCTCTTGCGAAATTGAATTGCACTGTTATCATAGAAAGGGCGAAACTGAACCTTCGCCTTTACGGAATCGAAAGGAACAAGGGATCTTGTTGCCTGTATGCCCGCAGACTGCCTACCACCACCTTTCTGGCCATTCTCTTTTTTCCTTATCTACGCGTACGCCTAAACGAAACGTTTACACGTCGGCTTAGGCTCAGATAAAGGCAGAACAGGATGGCCGCCATCTTTCTGGAAAGGAACCTACATTTTTTATACTGTAGTGGGGTACGGTAGCTTGGGTGGAAAAAGTTACGAAGTTCCACCTAATTTTTCCGTGCGACATTATGCAACGTAAAATCGAACGGAATAAGTAAACTGAATAAATGCAAAAGCATAACGAGTCATTTAGATGTTCTAAAATTTCCAAAATTTTGCGCCCAAAGATCATGAACAGTTTGAACTTTGTCAGTAACGGTACTAAGCAGCTATTTTTTCCTTGGCAACCAAAAGGTGTTTCAACTCGTGCAAAACAAACAACAAGACAATACGCAACACAATTTTATTCAAAATAAAGGATGTAAGGGTCACGCTGAAGCTCAGTGAACATGTTAGCTGTAACGGGGCATCATTGCAATGTAAGGTACAACGATTGTACAGGATTGGCCAAAGGCCTGTTCCATTCAGGTGGTGCTGATAGCCAATGACGATTTCGCATGCTTGCCTAAAACGGGCATAAACTGTATATTCGCTAAAAAGCAAGAAAAACAACGGTCTACTTAGGGCAGACCAAGCTGAGCACCAAAGTAGAAGAAAGCCTACCTATTCTTGAGCCCAAGCAGCGATATGACCCACAAACCAAATGAAAAGACAAAATGGCCGATGACAAAGCAAGCAAGAATTCTACAACAGCGGTTGTTATCAAACCTATGTCAACAACTCGGCCTTTTGACTGGGGAAGTCCCTGCCTAAAAATAATCAAGAAATGATGAGAGGAAGAAAAGAATTAACGTTGAAAGTATAACCATCCAGGCGATCCTTGACAAAGCAGCTTGCAAGTCCAGGTCAGATGGCTACAGTAGACGTAACAACCATCTTCGTGAAAATGAACTGCTAATGAAGAATAAACCAACATTGCAGGAACAACAAGCACCAGGGCATGCAAACACATGGTCGCATAGGCTACCAACAGGGCACGTCGACAGCTGGCGGCTCCGCAAATGCCCACCGAACCACTGATGATGAAATAAAGGCCGGAAAATATTGCCAACGACAAACCACTCATTAAACCCTGCCTAAGCAAGTACAATGCACCCAAGGCCCAACAAATTACACCAATAACCACTTGGCATTGGGACAATGCTTGCAGTAGCCTATGATTTCTTGTACAAGGGGCCGTCAATGATTTTTGACTATCGGATATCAAGCTTTCATATGGCAGCATTTGCACTTGGCCCTACGACAAGTTTACTAACTTGTACAACCTTCAATCGCTACTTTTTTTAACCCCTCGCTCAAGCACAAAGCTGTAAGCTACAGTAGGACTCGCCTAATATGATTTGCAGGTTTTAATGGTTCTACGTCGCGCCAGAAGCGCGCGATAATAATAATAATAATAAAATAGCTGAAAAGCACGTGCCAAAGCTGTCACTTTGTACAAGAGGGATAAAAACGCGTGCATGTAGTGTAATGTGAGACTTTAACCTCTTTCTGCTATTATAACGGTAGATATGTGCAGTGATCACGCTTACCAGGTCTTCATGGCCTTGCTGTGTCGCTTAAAAAACAGCCATGCTAACTAATAGATCTTTTGCTTTACTTGTGAAAATGTTCCTTCGCCATTTCTCACTGATCAGATTGGAGACCCTCGGGCGAATGGAACCAATTTACGCAGATACGACAAATACCAATAGCGCCCTCGCGACGTGCATTACCAAAAAGGTAGTATTGGGGTCTCTTCCTCTATCTGCCCGCAAATAATACAGTAATCTGGCAATAATCAGGTTTTCTGTGCTCGTAAACATAAATAACACGATTTTGCGGTTATGCGTCCTCCCATTATGCTGTGACTTCGCCGGCCATCCTGTCCTGCCCTTACCTAAGCCTAAACCTAAACACAAGGCTTATATTTTGGCTCAGGCTTAGGCCAGGCCAGAACAGGATAGCCGGCACGCTCGCCAGTAAAGGCAGAACAAGAAGGCCATACGCTTAACAGAAAGGAACCGTAAACTTGTCAGACATTACGCGCGAAAAATCCGAAATCGATGCTGTTTATCCTACTGTATGTTTACGAGTAGAGCAAACCTGATTATTGTCAGGTTTACTGTATTGTTTGCGGGCACGTAGAGGAAGAGACCCCAATATTGTTTTTACAAGATCTACTGGAATTAATGCTTTTTAGGAACAAAATTCCATCCGCATGACAGAGTCACTTTCGCTTGCCAAGCCTGTGGTTCATTTTGCCAGAATCCATTTGAACGATGCCAAAAGCAAAAAGCCAAACAAGGCAATGTCAAACCAATTTCAATGATCCTTTGCATCGATTGCACGATTTAAGACTTTGGTCGCCATTTAAGCATCCCGCGTAACCATGTTGCCCACCAATGGTCGCTAACAGCGCGGCAAAGTCGGAATCGAACATTTGGATATCGTCTTGGGCAACCTGGCAATATTTTATATGCAAATTTCAAAAAAAACAATACCAATGTACCTTCAAGGCGAGTTTTTCCGTATCCGTATAGTTTCGCTCCACGATGTCTCCTCCTTCGTCCAAAGTGGAACTATTACTTAAGCTTAGACATAGAGCATCCGCCATTGTTCGACAATCGGCTATTAACGTATCGAGAGAAAAAGTAGAGCCACGAGCCCTTGTCAAGCACATTTCAGGATTTCTGAGCTTATTTAAGCCCTTCAGCAATCTAAGAAAATTGGACGCGAAAGATGATAATCAGGTTCTATGATACGTACCTAAAAGTTTGGCGTAAACTGTCGAAATAATCAGAATGCTCTTCCAACAAGGAAACAACAACGTCTTGAGCTTTTTGGCACTGATTCTGAAGGCACATTCTTGACGTAGTGAGCTGATCAACAATAACGCTACGCAAAACGAAAGTTCAACTTTCAAAATGAATTTAGGGATACACTACTGACCAGCTGGCTAAAAATTTACTTTTCCACACCTCGCATTGGATGGCCAGTTTTTCCCAGTTTTCATGCGCATGTTCCAGCTGCTCGGAATAGCGAGCCATGTCTTCGGTAAGACGAACCTTTTCCTCGGCAAGACATCCCAACTTCAATTGCACGTCGCTGCCCATGGAGGAGATCAAAAATTTTTTCAACTCCGAATTCACCTAAACGCTAAGCTGTTAGCCCGAATGCAAAATGAAAGCGCCCAATTACTTTTTGTTGATATTCGAGTTGCCGTGTAAGGGAATCATTGTCGACTAGCAAGCGATTGTGCGACTCTTCAAGACTTTTCACCTTTTCCTCCAATTGCTCAATGTTCACACCCGTTTCAGTTGAAAGTGCAGAAGAAGAGCAAGCAAGCTGCTCTTTGCCGGAAATGGTCAAGTCTTGTTGCTCCGTAGGCTTTGGCGGTTCGCTTGTCACCTCGTCCTTGCTTTCGCCTTCTTTCCCGTAACTGTAGGGAATACGAGCGTGATATTTAGCCAAATCAGGGGGCTGATCAAGGAACCGAGGCGCTGGAACGCGCCCATTCATTCTTTGCAAGGATAGGAACTCCTCCAAAAGGGAACGCGGTTACTGTAATCTAATTGGAAAATCAAGTTCTATAAGCTATGGGACGAGATCGTGCCGGTTTACTACTCCTGCCGACAAGCTGTCGTAGGAATCCTTAGACTAATCATCGTAGTTCGAAAATCAGCAGTTGGAAAGTGCTTTCCGTTTCAACGCATTTCCCATTTTTAGTTTCAGCTTTCTTTCGCTAAATCCTTATTTTGGAACTTGACGAATATAGGTAAGGCGCAAACAATCATATACACGTCCAAATAGAGCTTCCAGTGTCCCTGCGATGTATTAAAACGTGAAAAGTTGAATTAACGCTAGTTTACACCCTACCTATAGGTTTACTGTTAATTTTGATTTTGCGTTTAGGAAATGCCGTCGCTTCCCTATATATCCGGCTGTGGAGGCGCCTCTCGTTCCGGACGCTTACTTACTCCGATTGGTTTAGCAGATTTGGATGCACTGATAGGTGGTGGCATGTCCGTAGGCGATTTGTGCCTTGTCGGGCATCCCGACGGAAGCGCGTTTGTTCGCCATCTTCGTGAAGCGTATGCAAAAGAGGGAACCTCCTATGGTCATGGCCTCTATCACGCTCAAGCTCTTCAGTCCTGCAGCATTAAATGTACAGTGTTTGCCGCCGGCGAAAATGCTCTTGCAGGCCAATATTTCCGTTGCTTTTCACCATCCGCAGGGACGCCCGGCGATGATGATAGGTTTTCAAGTTTGTTGGAAGACTTGGGTCGCGTCCTATCTGAAGAACCCTTCTCCATGGCAAGTGGAGGTCGGAAGAACGTTTTACGCGTTTTAGTTGACGACCTTGGCTCAATGGTGTGGTGCTCTCCTGACAAGCTGGCAGGTTACATAGCTCGACTGAGGGCTCAACTACGCCATAGCTACGCATGCGGCCTTTTGATGACTCCTTTTTCTTCCTCAAAAGCGCTAAAAGATGCTGCCTACTTTTGCGATGTGCTTTTGGCGGTTGACGAGTTCAACGGTAGCTCGTTGACCGTCAATCCGTGCTTTTCGAATTACGATGGAATTTTGAAGATTCAAAAATTGTCCTCCTCCAATCAAGTTGCCCAAAGCTTCGCTCCCTTTTTGAATTACGGATTCAAAAAGAAGAAGGGCCGTATTTCCATCGAACCATTGCACATGCCTCCCACGCTTGACGATTCCGGTCTTGGATGCCAAGCTTTTTTAAATTTTTAACACTTTTCGCAAAGCGCTCATGGGCAAACAATTTTGGCAAGCTGATATTTGTTGAACAAATGAGGTGCATTGTGGTGGCCTGATGAAATTGTCCCGCCATTGTTGGCATCGTTCGTGCATGTTTGCCATGTTTATCTGCCAGTGTACCGTCGCCAGGAAGTACGCTTGTCTGTTTCGTTTTCGCTTGCTCCGTTCTCGCAACGCGCGCACTCGCTGTTTGGCAGCCATTTGCGGCGTTGCAAATTGCCGCCCGCCGACGGGTTTTCCAATAAGGTAATTTTTGTTCAAACAATTATTTTTCATACAGAACCTTTGCTTGTATCAGATATGTCGTTTGAATTAGAGGCCGTTCCTATTTTGAAGCAACCAAAGAAAAGAAGAACGAATGTGTAAGTCGTAGAACAAACTGACATGTCGCCTTTGACAAAGCCAACCTACGGCTTAAGTTATAGATCGATTGCTTGATATATAGTATCCACTATAAAACTGCCTTAGACCATTTGTACGCTATGTTGACTTTGTTTGCTGACGACATACTGAATATTGAGTCAGTGGTTTCTATTGGCTTAAACACTTCTCTAATTTATGCTAACGAGCATATTCAAATTTTCTTTTACTTCTCGTAAAAAAAACATTACTTTAGTGAGACGTATTGGCAGAAAGAAAAGCGATCTATTGTAGATGAGCAGTATGCCACGTTTTTAATTTTCGCTCTCCTTTTCACCTTTAATTTTGCCCGACAGCAGTGCAGTCAGTTTTTGAAAACTATTTCGCGGTTATCTTTTACCCGTCGTTGGTCGTCAGCGAATTGGCGGGAATTTTTCCGTGTTGACAAAGAGGCTCCGCGATGACGGCTAAGCGCAGTTTACAATTTTTCAGCGAACCGGTTGAAGTGGACGGCCCGACGGAAAATTGTGACGTCATTCCAAACTACAAGTCCGCAGACGTTGTCAGCGCATACTCGGCAGCGCATTTTGAAACTATGGTTGACGGTTCGGACTCGCAGTCGAGTGTTGTTGAGGAATTCAACGCCACCATCTCGGTGCATTGTCACAAAACGGCCGGTGACGACAAGGCTGACTGTGGTGCCAGAAAAGCTTTGCTTTTGTCTATGCTGCTATGCATCATATTTATGACGGCGGAAATTGTTGGTAAATTTAAATAGGTGAGGCAAGAATGTGGATCATGTAGTCGTTTTCTTTAGGCGGTTACTTGGCTGGCAGTTTAGCTATAATAACGGATGCGGCTCATTTGTTGACAGATTTGGCCAGTTTTCTCATATCGTTGTTTTCAATGTATATGGCTTCGAGGGAGGCGACGAGAAAGCTCAGTTTCGGTTGGCACAGAGCTGGTAAAAGCGTTTGTCTAATTTTGGTCAATTGAAGCTAACGGATGATTCACTTGCAGAGGTTTTGGGAGCGCTCGTTTCGGTCATTTTAATTTGGCTAATCACCGGCATACTGGTTTACATTGCGGCCGAACGAATCATCTACAACGACTTTGACATTGACGCACGAATTATGCTAATTATAGCTGCTGTGGGCGTACTTGTCAACTTTGTGTAAGAATTCACTTCATTCTTAAACATTCTTTCGCGTCTTTTTCGTAATTTTACATTTCGTAGATGGTGGGCACTTCTGACTGTTTGTATTCAAACTAAGCCGCGAAAATCTCATTCGAAGGAACCTCAGACTTTTTCATTCAACGGGTAGTGGGCCTTTAAAACTATTGTACTGATGAGTGCTAAGTAATCGTTGCGAATATTTCACGCGCGGAAGTATGACGTAAGAGATTTTTAACAGCAGTGCATAAATGGGAATATTGAGAAATGTCTCCACATTCAGTTTTCGCGCAATTATTATGCATAAAGTTTTTTCTTGACATTAGCGCGGTGTCATTCCGTTCGGTTGACTTTCTTAACGGCTCCGCATGAGACGATGATTTGTGTGTACATGGGCGAGTCGGCTCGACGCTACGATTAGAAAGAGGCAGTGAAGAAGTGGACAGAAAGAAATGTTTTCCTAAGATGAGATGATATTTTATTGATAATGAACTGTCCAACGCAATGGCAGTTTGCCAACCAATTTGTCATGCTCTAACAACGCGTTGGCGACAAGCATAAAATTAACACTTTTGCCAAGTTTCATTTAAGATGATCATTTTTAATTGTTTTGTCAAATTAGGAAGCCGAGCGACCGATACCATTGAAGAATTACTTAAAGAGCGTTGTCGTTATCGAGTTTTACTAAGCGACAAAATAGTTGACAATTTTGAAAAAAAAGTTTAAATTTCTCCACACCGCGTCACTTCAAACGCTGCGCTTCTGCCAGCTTTGATTGAGTATGACAGGTTTTAAAGCCATTGCATTCTTCTACGTTTGGCTTTGCATGACTTAAGTATTTCCTTAAAATGGAATAAGTGTAGCCGAACAATTCAGACGAATTGAACGGCTACGCTGTTCTTTGCAGACTTTCACTTTTTTCTTAGGTGTTGGTAGCGATAGTTGTAGTTGGAAATCTAATCTTGTATTGTAAATACTCAGCTCAACTTACATTTTTTAGACGCAAATGTACTGCTTATGCAAATTTTTTCAAATTCAAATTTGAATTGTTCGAAAATTTGCATAAGCAGCGCGTCAGTCTGGAGCAGAGGCGAGTTTTTGCAGTTGTAAATCTAATATTATATTGTGAACGCTCAGCTGTTACATTTTTTAAACGCAAATGTACTGCTTATGCAAATTTTTTTAAATTCAAATTTGAATTGTTCGAAAATTTGCATAAGCAGCGCGTCGGTCTGGAGCAGAGGCAAGTTTTTACAATACGCGAGATGACGTCATGAGTTGTTTGAATCTCGCGGGAAAAGTGTAGCTGAACAATTGAGGTGAATTAAACGGCGGACGGCTACGCTGTTCTTTGCAGACTTTCATTTTTTTCAAGTGTGTTGGTAACGACTGGAAATCTAATCTTATATTGTAAACGCTCAGCTCAGCTCTTACATTTTTTAAACGCAAATGTACTGCTTATGCAAATTTTTTAAAATTCAAATTTGAATTGTTCGAAAATTTGCATAAGCAGCGCGTTGGCCTAGTGCGAAGGTGAGTTTTTGCAACACGCGAGCTGACGTCATCACTTGTTTGGGCTTCCAACAGGGAAGTTAAAAGCTGCCTCTCAAAAGTGCAGGCATAGTAGTCTTCAAGTTTTTTGCGGCTTTCACGACCCCGTTTCTTCAGGCAACGTTTATTGATATAAACGCGGAGCTTTCGTGCCTCTTCTGGGCCCGTCATCAGCGCGAAGTGCGTCGCTCACCG
>KN538394.1:281250-296227 GCA_000797535.1 Trichuris suis | reverse complement strand
CGAGACGGGTTTTAAACTTTCTTCTTTTCATACTTAAGGCATAGTAGTCATACTTAAGCCCTTATTTGGAAGAGCAAAACAGATCTTTTAAACAAAACTGGACTGCTTGTTGTTGTCGGTTCAAATAATGTATCATCAAGTTTTACCCTTTCTAAAGCATACTACAAATGTATGCTTGAAAAACTAATACTAAACTTGCTTCTCTGATTATGCATATTTTTGCCCGTAAAATGTCGCTGCATCTATGTAAGGGAAGAACTTGCTTCTGAAGGTTGTAATAAGTGACACATTGATTTAATATAGCTTTAAATGAGCAGTGCTTTCAGTATGGGCACAGTGCTGCAACTTTTCGGTGGTCACGGTCACTCGCACGGTCAGTCAGTGAACTATAGCCGGTCGTCCACTCAAACACGCAGAAACATCAATGTCAGGGCTGCATTCATTCACGTTCTTGGCGACTTCATCCAAAGTGTCGGAGTCCTCGTGGCAGCGCTTATTATATTTTTTCGCGTAAGTTACTATTGCTGACAGATGCGCCAAACAGTGGTATGTCTTGTTCAGAAAGATTTGCAAATCATCGATCCAATTTGCACCTTCATCTTTTCGCTGCTCGTTCTGGCCACAACGGTGCACATTATGAAGGATGTTGTCAACGTGCTTATGGAAGGTAAAGTTTCTTTTTTAAATCTTTTTATCCAAATAGCCAATTGGACATTGTGTAAACGTGCTAAAGGTTCCCCTCGAGGAATCGACTTCACCGAAGTGATAAGAAAACTGGGCGACATCAATGGAGTTGCCAAAGTACACGATTTACGCATATGGTCACTGACAATGGACAAAATTGCCGTCAGCGTCCACTTGGCCATTTATAGGGAACAAAATGCTCAGGAAGTTCTGCTAAAAGCGACAACTCTTTTACGGGATCAATATCACGTCTTCGAATGTACCGTCCAAATAGAGCACTTCAGCGAAGATATGCAAGGCTGCCTACGATGCGAACCACCGAAGCGATAGTCAATCCCCTTTTATTGCTGGTCACTTTTTTAAAAAATTCAAATGAACGAAAACACAATAGGCAGCCTTTGTGACGCTTCAATTATGAACAGGTTTCGTGCGGCTGCAATTTGAACAACTTGTCGTAGCGCATTGTGTACAATAGTAAACGGTTATTTTGGTTGCATACAACAACGACGCACTGCTCGACGCGGGGCAATGCGCTACTCAAACGGCCAATAGCTGACGAGAATATACGCACCTTTGTTTGAAGGTTCGCTTCGATCAGCTTAACGACGTGTCCTTTGAAGGAGCACAAGTAGACCTTTCCCGCTTCGGTACCAACAATGAACATTCGAGTCATTTGCAGTGGTCTTTGATCGCCGCTTAGGCGCCATATCGGCGCCATCATTGTATTTATTGCCAATGGAGGTCGTGGCAGTTTGACGTGCACTTCCGCCTTGTTCGGCTCGACAAATACCAATCTTTGGAGATCCGTATAGAACGAACTGACAAATGACGCATTGATGCATAATACGAGTCCCATTGTGGACGAAGCGTAGTAGGACAAACTTGGATCACTTTCCATTGATGCTTCTCGCCTAACTTGTCCCGAACCATGTCGAGGCTTAAGCACTATGTACCTTCCGTTCGGTTGAGATACGTACACCATAGCGGCAGTTTGCTCAGAGTTGGTGGCGCTGCTGTCGTAGCAACAAGATAAGCAGCTGATAAAGGCAGGCGTTTCCCATTTGCTAATGGCTACAAGATGTCCACCATTTTCTCCAACGTATCTATACGTGCGTACCACTCGATCGGTAAGAGCTACCAAAAGTTCAGGGTGAGAGTCGCCGTCGACGTCACCAACATAGGCGGCGCTAATGTTCGCCTGAAGGGTCTGCGTCAGACAAAGTTCCAAAACGCAAGAGGATGAGGTCGAAACGAAGCGAAATACGTTACAGTCGCCCGATTCGCTTATTGATACAATCATGTGACGACCATCATTCATTAAGTCGCCCGTGGTCAGGGCGGTGACGAGACCCATTACCTCGGCTGAGCGAGTCCATAGCTCGCAGTCTGTTTTCACCTTGAAGACGGTTAACTTGCCGCATCTGCTGGCTGCCAAAATTTCCAACAATCCATCGCGGTCCAAGTCGTCAACCAACAACGCGCTGCATATCCACGGAAATGGCAATGGCGTTCTGGAGTCGAACGGAGCCTCGACGATTCTATTGACCATTGAAAAACTATAAACTCCCTTATGATAGATACAACGAAGTGAAATGGCTCTGTATGCAAATGGAATAGTTTGGCGCGATGAGGAGCAAAAGTTAATGCAAACAATTTATTCACCAACTGACGCTACCCTTTGTTGATCAAAATTGGATCGACCATGACGCTTGCGTCTGCGAGATCGTTTGTCCGCTTTGCTTGATCCTCCTGAAGGTTCTGTTGATTTTTTCTTCTTCTTTTTGCAAGATAATGGATTAGGGCCTTTAGGCCGACGACGAGGCAATTCGGGCTTTGCTGGTCGTTCCACAACACCGGCAGCGCGCTTTAGCTTATCAATGGTCTCCTTGGAATCTTCGTAATTCAATTTGGCATTGATATCCCGCTGGGCGGCAGCCTTACAAAGCTCAGAAAGGTGATCAAAAATAATTGACTTGAAGTGAATCAGCAGGAATGGGCAAACCAGGACGCTCTCTTTCACCGTATCCCGAAACTGCGCGTCCTGCGTGGCTACGATGTATTTACGCTTGTTTTCTTTGCCGATCAATTTTTGCAAGCATTGAATAGCCGGAAACGGCTTACTTCGAAACAGCGCGTGTCTGCACTTGAGCACTTTGAATTGCTTGGCAATGAGCCAAGCGCCGTGAAAGTGCTTACCAAGCAATTCCAGCTCAACCAATACGCAGTTGGTAGTACAGATGATCACGTCGGCTTGAAGATACTTTGACAACTGTTCTCGTATGTTTATCTTGTTTTCCAACGCGTGCTGGCAAAACGTACCGTCAACCAGTACGCGATAGGGTTTTACAAAATCGTAATTGTTGCGCAGAAAGTTGAGAACTCGCTGCGCCTTCTTCAACCGACGTATTTTCATTGTTTCTAAACGGCGCGAAAGCTGCTGAAGTGGAGCTTGCTTGAATGAATGGGAACGCTTTCTACCTTTGACAAGCAGCGAATGAGCGTTAGAAACTGTTCCGCGCAAAGATCCTTTGAAATATTTTCCACGTTTTGAGCAATGCACTTACCGTAGGCAGTAGCCTGCAAGCAATTCAAGCTTACGGTAGGAACATGAAAGCTTAGAGACGAAGAACGAACCGCAGCGGAGCATCGACTCAGCTCCTTCGCAAAATCAAGCAATCGCTTTCGTCTAGTCTGCGGCATTACCGAGAAAAGGTCGACGATAATTCTGCAATACGCAACCGCGTAAACTACAGAAGGAAAACTGTTTTCAAGTTAGTGGCAACTTATATCACTTTGCCAAAAAGAACGTTGTACGCCTTGTGATTTTAGGCTAAATTACTGGCAGCGTGCATTCTCGTTAAGACGGAATGAACTAGTCAGTATTCCCTGAAGTCGATAAAACAACGAATAACCATTAGTGCTAACCCCCTTGCGGCATTTACGACCAAAATCCTGGTTATTCGCCCTAAAAATACAGTAGACGACAAAGCGCAGGTTGCGGATCACGGCTCAAATTTCCATTTAGGCTTAGGTAAGAGCAGAACAGGATGGCCGGTGTTTTCCCACAAATGTACCTGCATTCCGTTTCTACTTTTTGTCGATTACTGTACTTTTGGGTGTGAGTTGTACAAAACCCGTAATATTCTTAACAAAACCCAACTTACAAGCTTATTTGACACAGCAGATGTTCGACTATTCGAATCTGTCGGGTAGATCACAATTGTAAACGAATGAACATTTTTATTGATAGACAGACCAATACTTAACGATTTCTGCGAAAAGACTAATAACTGTCCCCCAATGCCCACTGAAGAGACTAATAGTGAAAGCATGATAAAGGAGCTTGGCTCATCTGAAGGCTCCAGAAGCATTTTATCTTACTGTGTTAATCGTGACTCTTTTCAAGCCCGGCGAGCATCAAATCTCTTACCTGATCAGGAATGCATCAAGACGTATAAACCAAACAACCCAAATAAAGTTACTGACACATCAGAGGCTCCTCAAGGGCGGAAATAGGATGGCGGTAAGGACACAGTTGCACATACAGCAAATAAAGTATGCGCAGGTACACTTTATTACTGTCAGAAGGTGAAATCTGTAAAAGCCGTGTAGAATTAAGCGTTGATTAAAATGAGTGAACCAAAGCTGAAATCAGTTACTGAGAAAACGCCCCTTCAACCGGAAAGCGTGCAAGCTATCCAGGAAGAAATGGATCGACACGCAGTTGGTGAGTCTTTGTAAGGGGGGGGATTTCTTGTCTTTTAAGCTGTGCATCGTTCCAACTGTGTTTGCAGATATGATCATGGCTACCAGTAAACTGTACATGGAATCTCAGGAGGTTCGCAGCAGCAGACCGAACTGGCGAAGCTACCTGCAGTAAGTGTTTAGCTTCGCAGCTTGTTTACTAGTTATTGCTAAGCATTGCAGAAGCAGCATGATCACTCAGGAGGACTTCAACTTTATTACGCAGTACGAATCTTGCAAAGGAGAGGAGCGAAAAAATCTGCTTAGCAAAAATCCAGCCCAAGTAAGGCTTCGTGACTTTCGTGCCAATTTGCATATGTGGTTATTTTGAAGTGCGCAAAAACGTTCATCAGCCTCATGTCGAATATTTCAAAAGATCAGACGGTGCGCTTCGTTCTAATAATGATAGACGACATGCTGCAAGAGGACCGGTCGCGGGTTTCCATATTTGTCAACTACGCTCGCAAGGAAAAGCAACCAGTTTGGAATCCATTTCTGGCGTTGCTATCGAGGGTGGATGGTTTCATAATAAATCAGGTTAGCCTGATTGTTGCCAAAATGGCTTGTTGGGGTCAAGATCTAATGGACGGTGCCGATTTGACCTACTTCTTAACTTGGCTTAAGGAACGCCTCAGAACTCCCGTAAGCAATTGAATCTCCGCCTGGTTTTCCTGCATGCTATCGGCTTTAGGGAAACGAGTACATCCATACGACTGCCAGATGTTTGCAAGTGATGCTTCGCATCGAAGAATATCGCTTTGCTTTTATGCATATTGATGGGCTGTCATCGTAAGCACTTTCTGCCTTGTTTGGCAGACTCCTTTAATGGAAACGTTTCAGTATTTTATCCACTCTTGCTGGTCGAGCCAACTTTCAGCTTCAGTACCAATTGATCTTCTCTATATGGTGTATTACGTTCAGTCCTCCGCTTGCCGAGCGAATGCACACTTTGGGCGTTATCGCAACGTTGGCGGACATATTGTCCGAAACTACCAAAGAGAAAGTGGTTCGCATTATCTTAGCCACCTTCCGAGTTAGCAGTTCTCTTTGCCCGCTGGAAGTCATCAACAGCTTTGCAGAACTTGTTGGAGAAACCTGAAGACGTTGAAATATCCCGCGAATGCGCCATTCAAATGGTTCAATGCAAGGTGCCAAAGGCATTGGTTCTTCTTTTGTCAAAAACTTACGATGATCCCGAATTCACCGAGGACTTGGAATATATTAATGAAAAGCTTCAGATCAGCGTGCAGGATCTCAGGTAAGCGTTATACTTTGGCTACGGTACTGATAAGTTCAAAATTTGCATATTTCAGCTCTTTGGATGAGTACGTCACCGAATTGAAGTCAGGACGCCTTCAATGGAGTCCCGTTCATAAAATGGAGAAATTCTGGAAGGAAAACGCGCAACGCTTTAACGAAAAGAATTTTGAAATTGTCAAGTACTTATTGTTTCCTGTGTACAGCTTTTTAAAATTGTTTACGTTAGAATTCTGATCAAAATATTGGACGTAAGCAGCGACCCGTTGGTACTTTGCGTAGCTGCACACGACCTTGGCGAATATGTACGTCATTATCCCAGAGGCAAGACGTAAGCTATCTGATGCTATATTGAGGGGGTAATTTCTAAAAATTTCATACTTATGGTTTGTAGCGTCATTGAGCACCTCGACGGTAAAACGATGGTTATGCGTTTGCTGTCCCACGAAGACCCTAACGTTCGATATCACGCCCTGCTTGCTGTACAAAAGATTATGGTACACAATTGGTAAGTATAGTCAGGTTACAACAGCACTTCGATTACGGTAGCTTTCTTTTAGGGAATATTTGGGCAAACAGCTTGAAAAGGACACTCAAGAAAGCAAACCGAAAGCAGTGCAGGCAAACAAGAAAGCCAATGACGTGGCAACTCCTACAAAAGCTTGAAGCAGACGCTATTGTGATTTGCATATTGATTGATGCGGCATCGGAGGCAGGGAAAAATTAAGAATTTAGCACCATCCGGTCAACAGATGACTTAAGAACGAATATACCTTATATAGAGAAGAGCTGCAATGATTTTCTGGCCGAAAAATTCAATTCGCAATCTTTTACTTCCCTTAATATTAGTGGCGCGCGAAAAGTGACTGTCTACTTCTTTCTTCTCAATGGAGGCAGAATGACTCCGTCGTACTGAAACATAACGATTAGATAAAATAATTGTACAGTAAAATAATTGAATTAATAACCTTCTTCTGAAACCACTTTATAGCTTCGTCGCGCGTGACGCGATGTTGAGCGCCAATTTTATTTTTGCATCGACGTCGTTCGGAGACGCTGAATCCCGGACGTCCGAGGACGACGTAAAAGTCCATACCATAAATGCCAATTGTCGGATCGTACTTGATTCCGAGATCGATGTGCTCTTGTATGCCGAAGCCAAAGTTGCCACATTCGCTAAAGCAGCTGCTTCTCAGTTCGTATTCTTTCACCTTGACAAGCAAAGAGACGTAATAACACCATATATGGCAATGTTAGACAACCTTAAGGCCTTTTTCCAAGATTTCTTCAGCCTTCAAACCACGGACGGTGCAATGAACGGCGATTTTTTCGTTTCTTCTTATGCCAAACGATCGTACAGTGTAACGAGCTTAAACATGTGTGCTAATGCTCTCACGGCATGTTTTGGCTTATAAAATACCTTTGGAGAATACGGGCGTTTGGCCGGTCAGCTGTTCAAGCACTTTGGCAGCGCGGGTCAGCCGATCGCCGGACTCGCCAACGCAAATGTTTAGGCAAAGTTTCCGTATGCGCAACTCTCGCATTGGATTGTTTAGCTTTGGAGCCTTGCCGCCACCGCCTTCCGTCTACAATTATAATATTACGCATTCGCAATTGACAAAAGTCATTTACCGCTGCGCGGACAACCATCCTAACCGATCGCTAGTTGGAACAATACTGCCTACAGACGGAAAGCTATCTTGAACATCTCTAAAGTTACAGTACCATCCACGTATTTTCGAGATGCTCAGGCTGAGCCGATTTGTTCGCTCGCTGGTCTGCTTGGTTGCTCGTAGAAGAGTTTGCAAATAGGCTTGATTGATTTTTAGCTGCCGAATGTCCGTCACGAGAGCATTTGCAACGACAAAGTTACCATTGTTGAGATGGGCCTACGAGATGGCCTACAGAACGAAAAGGTACGCTTGCTTTCGGTTATCCGTTCTTTCTGTCGCACGCCTTATCGCGTGATGAGCTGCTTACCGGATTGTGATTAATAATCATGAACTGTTTTCACCTAACTGAAAGTATATTTTTATTTTCAAGTTTGTCCGCAATTGCCGCAATTGATTTTAATTTTTTCGCAGATTGTACTGCCGACGGAAATCAAGCTCGAATTGATCAGACGATTAACGGCGGCGGGTGTTCGTGTTATCGAAGCGACCAGTTTTGTTTCTGCGAAAAGAGTTCCGCAGGCAGGCGTTCGTCATTGCTGAAGAGCTGTCGATTTTGGCTGTTTAAATTCAGTTAGCCGATCACGCTAAGCTATTCGGCAGTTTGGATAAAGATGCGGGGGTACGGTATCCAGTGCTTGTTCCGAATGTGCAGGGACTAAGGGATGCTGTAAGCGGTAGTTTTTCTTTTTTGTTACCTTTTTAAAAAACGTATCAATTGCAGTTAAGCCTCAATGCTAAGGAAATTGCCGTCCTTGTTTCCGCGACGGATACTTTCAGCAAGTACTTAATGCCTCTTGAAATTGTGTACTCATTTTTTTATGTTTTAAGGAAAAATATAAATTGTACCATTGAAGAAAGCTTTGAACGCATTGAGCAAATTCGTAAAACTAGCGGTGCTGACAAGTTAACACTGCGCGCGTACGTTTCTTGCGCATTCGGCTGCCCCTATGATGGCAAGGTGAAAATTGGAACAGTTTGTCGCATAGTAGAACGTCTGGAGCAGCTTGGATGTTCAGAAGTGAGTTTGGCAGATACAATTGGAGTTGGGACAGCCGGCACCGTACTTGCCTTACTTGACGAGTTGCTGTCAGTGATTTCACCTTCGAAGATAGCGGTTCATTTCCATAATACCTATGGTCAAGCACTGGCCAATGTACTTGTTGCCCTTTCGGTAATATCACTTATGTTCTCTTAAAACTTGAAGCTTATTGTTTTTTTGGAACATAGATGGGAGTTCGAACGATAGACTCTAGCGTGGCCGGTCTTGGCGGATGCCCTTTTTTGAAAAGTGCTACAGGCAACTTGGCCACCGAAGATTTAATTAATTTGCTGGACAGTCTAAATATTGAATCAGTACATGCTCCGTTGTAGCTGCCCTTTTTTAGTAGAAGCTTTGCAGGGAGTTCGATTGGACGCATTGATAGAAACGAGCCACTGGATCTCAACGGTTTTAAATCGCCGGCCGAATTCATACATTGCCAGTGGCTTCGGACTTCCGTCGATGATAGAAGACCGTCTGCCTGACACCTGACGTAGCTTTGCTACTCGCTCACCTGTGCGGTTATTGATTTTGTCTGAATTACCATTTAAGTCACCATTTTACTTGCGCGACTGCACACCACTCGGAATGTAAAATACTGTTATAAAATTTAAAATAAAATGTCGGACCTGCCGAACTGAGTTTAAAACAAAGAGCTGTTGCAGCTGGCTTGGTCGTTAGGCATTTGCGCAAACACGACCTTGAACGGTCGATGGGAAATGGAAAAGCTCGAAATGCTTTTGCAAACTGTTCCATTAGGAAAAAGTGCAATCGGGTATGCGATTTTTAAGTTGCAACTTTAAATACTTTTGCTAGCTTATACCGTATGACTACCGAGACAAATTTGAAAAATTTGTCTTTCCCTCACGCGATCGCTTATCTGCTGGGCGTTGAAAGTTGTCGGCAATTGATTTTATTAATTTGCAGCCATCCGGAAACCCGAAAGGGCGTTTAGCACAGTTGGCTGGATAAAATTGATCGTGCTGACTCTATTCTAACCTAAGCATATTGTTTTCGTACTGTAACATTTTGCTCGGTAGTAAATATTGATGCCGAATGAGGACGTGCCAGATGGTGGCGCTGTCAGTTAAAGCAGCTGGTCCGAGGAGTAGCGGTCAGCTCTTACTAGTTTAAATTTGCTTTCTCTAACAGCTGAAATTTGATCTATTCGATCTTCCACATTGCATAACCGGTCCGTGAAGCTGTTACCGCCGCTAGTCTTGCATGGTGTGATTGTTTTATGTACGTAGGCTCTATGCACCCTTGTGGAAGCTTGCTTTGTGTCAATCGGCTGCCCATGGGTGACTCAGCCGCTTCGCGCGTTGGTCATAACCTATGATTCAAACTTTTCTTTCCAATCTTTTGTTTGCTTGTTGATTCTTTTACATCCACGTCAGCGATGATTGCTTTCTGGTTTGCAGTTCAGTTTTTGGCTGCGGAGGCTGCCGATGCGCGAAAGCCTGGTCGGCAGTAATGAGAAAAAGAATGACGGATGCCCGGGAAACGCTTCCGCCTCAACGTCACGTCGACAGCGGTTCCCTTTTCCTGTAGAGACCTTTGGTTGGCTGCAAAGCAAGTAATGACAAAATGGCGGGATTCCTTTGTACCTTGTCGTCTAGAGCCGTTTTTCTTCTCGCTTCCCAGGAACAAGAAGACCTCCACGCAAGCGCCCACGGAATTAGCGCCATTGAAAAGGAGCTCAGCCGAATCCGGGCCAGTGCCAAGTACGGAAATTCCTTCCGAGCTTTCCACCGTCTCCGCTGTTTCCGAAGTCCTCAGCGACCCTACGCTGCCAACGCCTGGGACGGAATCGTCTGGTAACAACGCTAAAAGTTCCAAAGGAGCTCGAGAATGCCCGGTGTGCTACGTCCGGCAGCCCATAGAAGTCTTCCCTCGTTTGACCTATTGTTCGCACTTAACTTGCCACAGCTGTATGGTCCAGGTGACTTTTTAAATGGCATTGTACCTGCTTTTCTTTTCTTACTGTATTTTTTTCAAACGTTTCAGTACCTGCAGCTGCAGATTTCCGAGAGTCGCGTGAACTTAACGTGTCCAGAGTGCAGCGAGCAGTTGCATCCGAACGACATATATGGAATTTTGGCCGACAAGCCGCAGGTTATTGAAAAATATGAAGAATTTTCGCTGCGTCGTGTTTTGATGAGCGATCCGGACACGCGATGGTGTCCGGCACCGGATTGCAGGTATGAATTTTATCACGTTTTGTCTTATTAGCTTTATTATGCCTACGTCAAATAGTTATGCGGTTATTGCGACGTCATGCGCCGCGTGTCCCGAGTTGAAATGCGAAAGGCCGGGTTGCGGAGCGTCGTTCTGTTACCATTGCAAAATGATTTGGCATTCAAATCAGACCTGCGACGAAGCTCGCGCCAAGCGTCGTTCAATCGCTTCGTCTCCCATTGAAATTGACGTTAAACGTACGCGAAACGTTCTTCCCACCTGCGCATCATTATTTTGTATTCCAATTTCGAATTTCAGCTGGCGATATTAAAGCCTGTCCAAGATGCAGAACGTACATTGTAAAAATGAACGACGGATCTTGCAATCACATGATGTGCGCTCTGTGCGGTGTGGAATTTTGTTGGCTTTGTTTGAAAGAAATATCCGACTTGCATTACCTAAGGTTGGTGCGCGAAAGCGGTTTTTTTGTGTTTTAATGGTTGTTTTTGTTGTTAAAGCCCCTCGGGATGTACATTTTGGGGCAAAAAGCCGTGGTCGAGGAAGAAAAAGATCGTTTGGCAGGTTGGCATGCTCGTTGGTGCCCCTTTGGGCATTGCGATAGTGACCGGTCTCGCCGTTCCTGCCATTGTTTTTGGTTTTCCAGTTTGGTTGGGACGCAAGGTAAGCATTGACCCTTTCTTCCTATAACTAAATATTACTTGTTGAAGCTTCACCAGCGGATGAAGTACACAAAAAAATTAAAACGCATAGTTGCAGTCACCGGTGGCGTAATTGGAGGCGTCGTGTTGAGCCCGGTGCTTGCGTCTTTAGCAATCAGTACATTCCTTTTCCTTTCATGGCTCGAATTGTTCGTATTCTTCTTTGCCAGGTGTTGGAGTGCCCATTTTGCTTGCCTACGTATACGGTGTGGTTTTGGTGTCCCTTTGCCGCGACGGTACTTGCGGCGTAGCGTCACGCTCGAGCAATCTCCGTCTCAACGTTGACGAAAACATACTGACCATGACTGCCGGTATGTCTCCAAGACGCAATTCCAATTTTAATTTTGCCATCATTTGACCAACAGGAGATGCTGCCACTGAAAGAGCCTTTCTCCTCCGAGATATGGAACGTCAAAGTTCTAGCCAGCTTGACGCAAATGGTTCTTCTTCTGGTGATGGACAGAAAGATATGCAAATTCAGGTAGACATCTGCGAGCAGCATATTTCCGGCAGCATAGGATCCGGAGGAGACAGGTCCAATGTTGAAGCGCTTAGCACGAGGACATTTGAAACTGCCTACTTCGACGAAAGGGTATCTTTTGTTCACGTTGTTGCTACCCTAGTGATTACGTCATCACTTTTCAGAGCATTCGCACCCTTGAAAGTAGCGCGGGAGCTTGCGCGGTTTCGTTGCAAGAAGGGGCAAGTCTGAAAGGTTTGAATGGTTCGCTTACTGGCGACAATAGGTCACCAAATGCTGACGAGGTGAAGAAGTCGGCTAATTTTGACGAGTGCAAATCGACCTATGCGCACAGTACTCTCTCTGGAGAGTACCATTCGGCAAAGTCAGTATTGGAATCGGCAGTTGAACCCGATTTGACGGTCCCACTGAGGCGCCTAGAATCGCGTGTTAGCTTCTACGCTGATGAGACCAGTTGCGACGGTGTCATTGTCGCCAACAGCGACGAGGATGAAAATGAAAGTCTTCTAGTGTGCCTTAAGCCAAGTATGCTGCAGCCTTTATGCTTTTTAATCACCAATAGCTGTATTCCAGGACACATTCCTAATCGTCATTCGTATGTGGAGGAAAGAAAGTCTTTATCAATATCCAAATGTAGCTTACCTTCGTGCAAGCACGAATCGCTCAGTCAGGCCGTTGGCGAGGAGGCTGAATTTCTAATGTTACCCTCCGACGTTGTTTTCAAACAGTCGTTACCTGCGGATCAATTTCACGCAAAGGCAGTACGCTCAAAAGAATTTGAATCGGCGTGCGGCAGGACCGCGTCTGCAATGCTCAGTAGCATAGTAGAATTAGCGACAGCATCTTGCTCCGAGTCGAACAATATGCTTAGTCGAAAAACCCGTGACGTATTGACAGTCTGCCAAAGCAGAAGACTTTCCGGATTGTCTCCGGCCAATACGACAAGTTACATTCTTCAAGAGGATTCGTAAGTTGCAACTGTCTTTTATTCTTGTTTTAAAAAATTCTTTTTTAGGCTTGGATCGCGTTCGATGCCCGACATTCGGGATAGCCAGGAGAAACAAGGAAAGTGACAGATTCGCGGCGATTCGTCTATGGCGTTCGGCCAAATACTGTTATCAAGTTTTGTGAATGGGCATCTTTGTGAAAGCAAACTTTTCTTTTCTTCTTTTTATCTCTCAGTTCAAACGCGCGCTACTGGCAAATAGTTGCTGTCCGTTTTTTTGCTGCTCCCTTCGTTGACTGGACATGCTCCGCTTCGTTCTTTTAAAATTTCCTTCCTCTCACTCCGCTGCTGCTCCTGTGATCGTTGCATAAGTTCTTTTTTGCGTCATTGGGATCATTTTTCGCTGTTGCCCTTGTTTTTCCCAATCGGTTTTGTTTGCCCAGTCGATGGGGGCGAGCAGTCTTTGGCTGCTACGCTGTCCGAACGTCTCTATTTCTTCTAAAAGTAGTGGGAAGTCACATAGGTTCAAAAAATGAAATTCACTTTGAGCTTCCAAGTATCGCTTTTTGCTGCTACTGTTTTCCAATGATTCGTTCCATTGTGACGACTTTCATTTAGCTAGCAAAATGGCCTTTTCAAGTTTGCCGATTGCTTCAAAAGCTTGCAGAGCTGTTGGACTTGTGGCGCGACGATTCTGCAAAAGTTCGGTGGAGGATGTTTTTCCGAAAAGCAGCGTCTGGAGAGAGATTGACAAAGACAGTTTACCAGCGTTGCCAAAGTTGGACGATGATCTATTGCACTTGCTCGAAGAACAGTCGTTGGTCAGATTCGATGATAAGGCAGCGTTGTGGCATCTTCAGAAGGCAATCGAATATGCCAATCAATTGCATGCAGTCGACACAGAGAACATCGAACCATTATATACGTTGTTAGAAGATGAAGCATTGTACCTTAGAGCTGACGATTGCCCGAGCGAAATGATTGAGAGAACAGAGTTGTTAAGCAACGCTGCTGTCTCTTGCGAAGGTTACTTCGTTGCTCCGCCGGGTAACGTACCTTTAGAGAAAAGTGATGTTCAGGCAACATTTGAACAATCTGTAACAGAAGAAGTTCGTAACGATCGTGAATGATATCAGTAAACAAATGCTCCTTTCCGCTATGCTTCGATTTTAGCGGCAAAGAATTTTTGGAAACGTTTCTGTTTATCATAATCAATATTTATGACCTCATAAATTTGCGTTCTCAGTCAGACAAGAAATGGTTTTGCACTAATAACTCTGACCAACTAAAGTGGTTGTCTTTACCGCTGAGGTGTCAGTAGAGGTTAGCTGCGGTTTGATTTCAAATTTATTTATCACTTTCAATACAGGTTTTTCCAGTTCGTAATGATAAGAATGAGAGCGTTCGTAATGGCGTAGTTTTTATTGCGTCACCATTTTGATTGAAGGAAGGCTGTGTTGGACAAATTGGAAATATGCAATTTTTGCTTGCACAAGCGCTCATCTTGTCGTATTGCTTTGTCTGCGGTTTCGCCTACTGTAATGAACCTTTTCTTTTTTGTTAAATTGTTTAAATTAATGTTCAGATGATTATTCCATTTATGGACTGCCGTTCGGCCGAATGTCTCAGGTAAACAGCGTCAATGGTTACGATCCCAACTTGCAACAATCGTTGCAAGCGTTGGTTCAACAAGGTGAGCATTGCTGTCCCTACGCGTAGGAGGAAAGCGTTTTAAGTCGTGAGGTTTTCATCAGCAATCGAAGAGCTGTTGATTTTCTTTAGAAACGTCTGTTTCTCTTTTTTCTTCAAATTTTTGCTTTTATTTGAAGGTGCTTTGGCACTTTTAAATTTGTACGCGTAAATTACAGTGAAACCACGCCGTCCGAACCTTCAAATATTCAAATTTGAAATGACTACAGTATGAATTAATGATGTTCAAGCAGTGGTGCATCGTTCTCTGCCATTATTTTCTTTTTCTGTCCCCCTAAGTTCGAGCTGCCATTGCTTTTTAAACGTAAAATGCACGACCAGAGTAAGTTATTTTAATAACATGGAAAACCTGGCATATATCCAGTAGAATGGTTAAAAAGTTAAATGCTTCAGGATCGTTAACCCGCTGTGTACTGCTCTTTTCGTTTTGTGCTGCAATTGCAGTCGTACGTCTGGCAGTTGTTGCCTATTTTTTAAAATCAAGTCTACATTTCTCACGCTTCGGTTTCTCTTGTTTGCTACGGGAGCCTTTCACTTTGCCGTGTA
>KN538394.1:231509-280320 GCA_000797535.1 Trichuris suis | reverse complement strand
ATGGCGCACCCACTTTTTGGAATGGACGGGCGACGAAAATCCGACACAATCGCATGAAATAGGAGAGAGTCGACGTTAGATGACGATAAGGAGCTTTGCCAGGGTCGGTTAGAGTTGAACTATTGGAGCCAAGTTCTGCGGGAGTGGAGGAAACCCTAAGTACGCGTACGGCCTAGTGATTGCAGGGCAAAGTGATTGTACGGCAACGTGGTTCCACGGCAAAGCGATGCATGGCAAAGGGGTGTTACGGCAAAGTGGTGCATTGCGAAGTGGTATATGTCAAAGTGGTACATGGCAAACTGATACAAGGCAAAGTGGTACACGTCGAAGTGTGGCAATGGCAAAGTGATGCATGTCGAAGTGTTACAAGGCAAAGTGGTAAGTGGCAAAGTAGCGTACGACGAAATGGTACAAGGCAAAGTCGTATACGTCAGAGTGATATATGGCGAAGTTGTACATGGCAAAGTGAGACATGGCAAAGTGACACACGGCAAAGTGATACACGGCAAAGTGAAACGCTGGCGTTTGCTACACTACTGATTTTCTCGAATTGCTGACTGCGTTTCAGTTAAGAAAAAGTGCGGTACGGGAAACACTCAAACCGTTTTTTTGAAGTCTCCAATATTCAAATATTTGAAATACATGCAACAGTAGGAATGGTACCTGCATGTCAATAATATCCCCTCCGTTATCCGAAATTTTCATTACCCGAACGACCAGTTTGCTGGTATAGTTCGGATGACGAGGTTTCACTGAAGTAAAGTATTTTGCACTTGCTCCGTTAAGTAAAAGACGATTTTGCGTCAGATTTGAAATCACGTATACTGTCAGTGGCAAATAATGTCGAGGGCGAACACCTAACTTTGTGCGATTATTTATTTTAGTTTGGTCAGCGCAAGATGAATCACCGTCAAGTTACACTTACAGCAATGATCCCTATAGCCTGGCGAGAGCCTACGGAATACGTGACGACCAAATGGACATGAACGAGCGAGGCGCTAGCCATTTCGAACTGCAGGGTTGAATCAAAAGACTGACGCATTTTTTGTTTTGTTTAGCAGCGTTTACCGAACCATATTTCATTGCGCTCATACAGTATAGTAAGTGCGTAAAATGATCGTCAGGTTATTTCATACCACTTTTTAAATAGAAATCTGTTCTGCAACCCTTTGTGTGGAATATATCTGCGCAACCATTGCTGCAGTTTGTTTTTTAAGCGTTCGAAATGCCGAATGACTTTTAAGCTTGTGTTCTTATAGTCTGCAGCGTTTCCTAGCTTATGTCGATACTGTTTGCTAATCAGTTTGAATGGTAAACCTGCTTAAAGTTATGCACAACTAGTAAGGATACAAAATAATTCGTCATCAGCGTTTAAGATCCATCCTTGCAACATGAAGCAAATCGTGTGGACCTAATTAAGGTAAAAGCGCGCAGAGATGTATTGTTCTCTCAGGAAATGATCAACGTAGGCTGTCATAACATAGCTTATGTAGCATTACCAGCCACACGTTATAGCGCAACAGTATTAACATTATTAATGAATACTTCATGTAATCAAAAATGAAAGATCTATTAGCGGTGTTTTGAAATTTCATCGAACTAGTTTTTACGGACGAGTTAAACCGTTTATTTGTACTTACGCGTTAGGTCTAAACTTCTGAGCTTTCAGAGCTCTTCACGCTCCGTTTTCAACAATAACAAATGTAGGGTACAGATGATTACTAGTGTTTGTAGTTTTCAACGATTGCTGCATGTAGGATTGAGGAATACGCGTCCTAGACTAACACAGCGTGCTCTTCCAAGAAAAGACGGAAGTATAGCGCAGTGGCGACAGGAAGATTTCCCAAAAGAATGCTATTGTCGTTCTAAAATTGCTTTCTGCCATTCTAGGCAGAAAAACAGAAGACGAAATCAATCCTTCAAGGGAAGATGTCCCGAAAAAGGATGAAACTAGTAACAGAAGCTGCATAATAAAATTTAAATTATTTTGCCAAGTCAAGCCAGGCATTTGCGACAACAACAATGGAAGTAGAACGGTTGAATCTGGAATCTAATTTGTTTTGCCGCGCATAGTTAACGTAACATATTTTCTTGTTTTCTGGGTCTTATTTCTCTGGTTCTATCGTAGTTTTTGCAATTTCTCTGGTTCAATTGCCGTCGAGAGCAACTAAGTCCGCCTTAAGCGTTTCTCGCTCTTTCACCAGTATTAACGTGAAATTTCTTTCCTCCCTATTCTCAAGCATTCAATAATACTACCAACCTTCCGTTAAAAAGGTTTAAGTACGTCTTTATGGTCTTCGCGGTAATATGGCACCTGCAATTCGGCTAACGAAAATGCCGGCAACGCTCTGCCTCGCTGCTACGTGTATATGGAGAATGCATAGTTCTCCCGATGAGTACGTTTTAGGATGATATATTTTTTAACGTTTGTTCCAGGCGGTTACCAAGTTTTACGAACTTTTAAGCTGAAAAGAGACTAAGTCGCTCCGCTAGCTTTTATTTTGCCAAAGTTATAATTCTATGCGCCAAACAGTCTCTCACTGGTGATATTTGTCGTTGGAAATTATTGCGCAAGCATAAAGCGCGCGATGAAATAAAGATAGGTAGGTACGTGTTCAAGGCATAGGTACAGTACCCTGCGAAAACAACTGTCAACTTATTTGAGGCAAAATAAAACTGGGAAAGGCGTCAGATACTTCGCAGAGTTGTGCTAACCGATGCAGTTGGAGATTGAAGTAAGTTTTTTGGCTGAAGACTAAGGCGAACCCGTTCCTACACGATGCGAAGAAAACTGGAATGATCGGAAGTGAATTGTGCCATTGAAAATGAAGCAGAAGGGAAATTGGCAGACGCGTTGTGAAGCTGTCATGAAACACGTTGACGTGACCTTGATAACTGTCCATTAGCAGTCGCTTAGCCTTTGCGATGGTGCGTATTTCACATTTCCCGTGACCTTATTCGCGTTTTCGTTGCATTTTTGGGTCGAACCTTTGCCGGCTCGATTGTTATTTAAGCATGCATGACATTGCAAATTCGTGGCAAAGCGGAGACTACCCATAGGGCTTAGCTTACTTAATAACGCTCGCGTTTGAGCTGGCGTTCACTGTCCAAAAGAGGAAGTGGCAATAGGTGAAAAGCCGTCCTTAATTGTCTTTCATTTATAGGCTGCTCTAAAGAGCTAAGCACGTCTGAAAGTTGCTCCGCAATTCTAAATAAGGCGCCAAGGTGAAAGGTTATCGTCTGCGTATAAGAAGGCAAGCTCCGTTTCTCCCTTATTAGAATGCGCCAAACTGGTTTCTTCTGCCAGAATATTTCGAATTACATTGTGATTGCTTTTGCAGACGGAATGAGCGCTTCGTTGGCTGTTGGATTCGTTAGCTTCGTCTTTGTTGTGCCTCTGTTTTGCAAGGTGTTTGAGGTGTTCTTGCGGCGACGAAGTACCGTTGGAAACTTGGCAAAGAAATCGGTTGTTATAACAGGCTGCGATTCGGGCTTTGGCCGCCTTTTGGCGCTCCGCACTGTTGCCCTGGGAATGCCAACCTTCGCAACTTGCAAAACCGAAGAAGGCGTACGGTCACTGAAGCAACTCTTATCGGATATCAGCCCAGAATCGAGTGAAAAAACTTGGGTTCTCCAATTGGATGTCACAAGCCAATCGAGTGTCGAAGAAGCTTATGCTTTTGTAAGGGACAACTTGGGTTCATCAGGTAAGTTTTCAGCACCAGCGGCTTCGTCTAGTAGACATTTCCATTTGAGAGGCGGAAACCAATATCTCTGGGGCAACCAGTTGGTTATATTCTTTTAAACTGCCTACGGCATAGATGTCACATAGAGCTTCTTCCCGTTGAGCATTCGTGTTAAGTTAGATGTTGAGTTGATTATGCTAAAAATTTAAACTTTGAACAGCAGTTGCTTTCTGAGGGGACGATTAAGCTGCGTTGATTTCGTACTGTCTTATATGCAACAGTTAGGCCTTTAACTCCATCATTGTACAGCGCTAAGGATGGGAAGAAACATTTCCCACAGTTCCGTTTGATGAAAATTGTTACGGTATCAACAAACTTAAATTTTTTTAAACGGTAGAAATAGAAAAAAATTTAAATTAATGAATGAGTATCCAATTAATTTTAGCTTTTTATTGATAGGTGTGTCCCAGGGTTTAGTAGGAAGGCAGTTGGCTCTTTCATTAATCTTTCGCGTCTGCAAACGAAACGATTATCATATATTCTATCTAGCGCGTAAGATGATGATAAATAACCTTTAGTTGTAGTGTTTTTTAAGAACTTTGGGCCTTGGTGAACAATGCAGGAATTCTTGGTGTAAGTCTTCCTGATGAATGGCTGACAGTCGATGACTATAGGCAAACTATGGAGGTGAACTTTTTGGGTCAGATTCGCACGACACAGACATTTAGGCCTATGCTGGAGAACAGTCATGGACGTATGATATTTATGTCCAGCGTGCTTGGACGAGTTTCAACACCATTGTTAGGCCCTTACCAGACAACAAAGCACGCACTTGATTCCTACGTCGATATGCTTCGTCAAGAGCTGCTATGTCGCAACGTTTTTGTTAGCATCGTGGAACCGGGTTTCTTTACGACCAATCTTACCAATGGAGGTGACCCGTTGAAATCGTACATTGAAGAAGGTCGATTAGGCGAGAAGGAAGCCAAAGAGATCGCCGGTGATTGGTTGCTTTCAATACTTTTCCTATTATGGAATTGTAAACTTTTAGCTTACGGAAGTCACAAGCTTTTTTTGGACAAATTTTGCAGCAAAAGAACTGAGCTGGTGACGAAAGCTTACGAGGAGGCAATAACGTCGAAGTATCCGCGCTATCGGTACACTGTTGGAATAGACGCCTTCCTGTTTTGGATACCGTTGGCCTACTTGCCCACTTGGTTCGCGTTGAGGATGTCGGCTATTGTGGGCAAATTCTTCAATGTAAATGTCATTCTTGAAAAAAAGCGAGCTCATTCGTCCTAGCTTTTCCTTTTACGGACATTTGTTAGATAGGACGGTTTTAATTTAAATATTTTTTACGTCACACGAACATTAGTAAAGCTCAAAGGCGACATAGATGAGCAGCTACGTCAATTGACTCGACGGTTTCACCCTGAAAGTCATATCGTCTTTGGTCAAAGTTACTTCGCACTTTTCGTCTTCTCCAAAGGCGCAGTTCCTTACGCCATCACAGATGGCGCTAGCGTCGATGCAGTTACCGAGAAGGCAAGCAAACATGCCATTGTCGCAGCGACGCATATATGGTTTTTGGGCGTGAAGTACATCTGCAAAATCGATTAGTGAACTACAAATGATGATTTGCTATGCTTTCACCTGCGGCATGTTCTATCCATTTAGTGTAATGCGTAATGTTCATGTATATACTTGGATATTTGAAGCTCGTGCAACTATGAGGCCTACTGGTAAGGCCAATGAGATGCCATTGGTTGTCAGAATGCTTTTTGAGTATGGGTGAGCCTAACTCTGCTTGACAGCGATAGGTGTCCGGCTGTTCGAATGCGCAGAATTGCTCGTCGCCAATGTTTAGCCTTTCCAGACGGACTGTTCGATGCTGGCGACAACTGGAAGCATTGGTGATCGTTATTTCACCCAAATCGGGATAATCTGCGGTGATTTTTTTTCTGCGAAGCCGACCCATACCCAAAGTGAACATAGTGGTTGTTTTTCCTTTGGTAGACCGAATATCGTCAGCAATAGTATCCAATGATTCCAAGCAAATTGGTTGAGCCATTGGAGTGCTTTTCAGAGGAACTGCCAGACGAAGCAATGCAATGTCATTGGTCCCTCCTGGACGACCAGCATACATTGAGTGCTTCAATTGATGACTGACAGGCGAAAATTGATCGTAGGGGCTAAGACTGGAATTTCTTTGAACACTCACTCGCACGGTTAACGTCTTCTCATTTGTTCTAAACAGGTTTGCTACTGTATATGGCCATTGGAGGGCGATTGATAAGAATAATTACCCATCGAGACAGCTGGCAGTAGTGAGGACCCACATTTTGCCCAGCAGATTGCCGGCACACCGATGGATCTGATCAGAATAAATGCTTACGAAGAAGGGCAAAGTATTCGTTCTACTTCCCAGTAAGGCAACGTTGCTTTTCTCACCGAGATTGTAAGGATTGTCGCCGCAAGCTAAAAGAGGAAAAAGCGAGACACGTCAGCATTGTATTTGTGCTTGGCCTACTTTGGTGCGAACATTTGACATAGAGCACTTGACCACTGTCGCATTCCCTGCTTGCTGGTCTATAAATGTAGCCTTATATAGTTGTATTAATAACGGCGTCCGTACGCCAAGGTTTGTCCCGACGTGTACTTCGATAATGGCATGTACATCGCCTCCGTTCGGTTCCAAGCCACCATAGCAATACTGGCTACAGTTCTAAATCGAGCGATTCAAATTTGTGTGAATGATTCGCAGGTACGCTTGTACTGATATAAATTTTGTGCGCACACGTGCTGTGCCGTGACAATTAGCGTTTCAGTGTTGTTTGCCAGTGCACAGACTGGAGCCCAGACGCCATTCCGACGAAAGTATACTGTACCAGTGTCCCTGAATTCCCAGTAACGATTCAAATCTTCAGTAACATTTGCGACAAGAGTTGCTGAAATTATGAGCTCACTGCTTTATCAGTTGGATAGGCATGCATACACCACTTACCGCAGTGGCGCTCATCGTCGCCTAATGGGCAGTCTTTCTTGCCGTCGCATACTTTGCTAACGTCAATGGCACGTCCGGCATAGCATATGAATGCATTTGCCGAAGTGTAAATGCTATCTAAACATGCTTCAATTCGAAACGTATTCTACCTTTGCTACCTGCGAGCACCGCAATTTTGCTCGTCCGATAGGTCTTGACAGTCGGCGACTTGATCGCATATCCTTTCTGGGTGTTGCTTGGCCAAAAGTTCGGCACACGCTTTGGGGAAAGAGGTGCGTTCAACAGCGGAATGGGGATGCAAAGGGATGCTTACAACATTGGGCCTCGTCGGAAAGATCGGCACATTGGGCAATACCATCGCAACGTTGCTCCTTCATATAGCACCATCCATCGTCACAGCTGAACTGGAAGGCTGGGTTACAAGCTGCAATGAAAAAAATTAAAATTCCGCCCTTTACGCACGCATTTGTTTTACTGCAATTCCCTTCGTCGGAAAGGTCGACGCAGTCGTGAACACCGTTGCAATAGGCCGACAAAGGCAAGCAGGTGCCGTCGTTACAGCGGAACTGATCCTTTCTGCACTCACCTAAACAACTGAAATTAAGGAAATGAAGTTTGACGCATATAAACTTTGTTGGCCAAATAGCATTAGTACTGTAGTATACTGCAAATCTGCGGTCCCTACAGTAGGAAGCGCACAATTTGCTGCGATTGATGCGTTCTGCTTTTTATTAAGCGCGTAGAAGAAGCGTCTTCGGCGTCCTTTGCTTCAGGTAAAATTTTCGCTACGTTTAAGCTAACTTCTTTGCCCTTGTTTCTTGTTAAAGGAGCATTTTTGCAAACTTCACTGAAACTAAGGTCAGAACGCCCCGACTCTTGCATGCTCGTCAATAGCTTAACGCTAAAGAAAAGGACAGATCATTTCAAGCTGAGCCCAACTGCCGCCTCTGCATAAGCTGCAAGCACAAATTAGGAAAAGTACAGTATCCTGCGCGGCCAACAATTGTTGATTAGCAGGTTAAGTTGTTCCCCATTTTTCAGCGGTGGCTTAAGTTGATCTCCCCCGACATTATGTTGAAAAAGATTTTCAAAGCTGTTGTTGACAAGCGCTAGTCAAAGTGTCAGATTGCTTTTGGCAGAGTTTTGCGGCCATCTCACCACAGTTTTTTTCGTCCTCCTTTTGGTCGCAGTCGGGTACCCCGTCGCAGATCTTATCTGCTGGCAAGCAGGCGTATTCGCTATTTTTGCGTAGAATGCACTTGAGCGCATAGCCGGCGGGACAGACTGAAATGACAGCACTTTGTTCGACTGTTCAAGCATTACAGAAGCCTTACTCCTGTTGCAGTTTTCTACTTCATCCTCCTTGTCCGGGCAGTCTGACACGAAGTTGCAGTAGCGGGTAAGCGGTAAGCACTGACCGTTGTTGCAACGGAAGTGAGTGGGCATAGGGCATTCTACCAAGAAGTGTGGAAGCTTATTTGGCCAAACAGCTATTATGTAAGTTGTTACCGCAATTTTGCAGTTCGTCCGCTTTGTTCGGGCATTGCTCCACACCGTCGCAAACTTGTTCCAACGGGATACAGTAACCAGGCTCGCATTCAAACTCCAGCGAACTGCATTCTGCAATTTATGGCGTTATAATTTGTTTTTGCCTTTTTTTACAAGAAATATTTTACTGCAATGTCGTTCGTCGCTGCCATCTGGACAGTCGATTGAACGATCGCAGGCGCGATGCTCTGGTATGCAGGTACCATCGTCGCATTTGTATTGTCCTGGCTTGCATTCTACAGTAGGACTGGCAAGCTTAACTTTTCTACTCATATAACGTGGGAATTACGGCATTTGTCCGGCTCGTCTGTTCCGTCCGCACAGTTTTTCTTGCCATTGCACCAATCGGTCGCATAGTATTTGCATAAGTGTTTGTCGCACAGAAATTGATCCGCTTCGCATGCTGGAGGACGTTATGGTAGCTAGTTAGAGAGCAGATGGATAGCGCTTACTGCAGTCGAACTCGTCGCTGAAGTCACCACAATCGTTGACGCCATTACATCTGTCCAAAGCGGGTCGGCAGAGCCCATTTTGGCATTTGAACTGATGAGGAGCGCACACTGGCGGACAAGTAAAATACTCGGCACTTGAGTGGGCGGATAAAGTCACTTACGGCATTCAGTTTCGTCTGATTGGTCAGCGCAGTCGAATTTTTGGTCGCACCAAGCGGACGAAGGGAAGCATTGACCCGTTTGGGAACAGTTCTTCCAGCCTTCCCTGCATGCTGCAATTGTGTGGATGCTATTGAGAACCCGTATATGCGTCAGAAGAACGTACTGCATCCAATTTCGTCCTCCCACTCGCCGCAGTCGTTGACGTTGTTGCACCGCAGCGATGATTTAATGCACATTCCGTTTGAGCAGCGGAATTGATTTGATTTGCAGGCTAGAAGCGGTCGTACGGTACTTTTTGGCGGCAAACGGCAAATTCTTTCCTATGAGTGAACGGCTTACTGCAGTTTAGCTCGTCGCTGAGATCGCCGGGGCCGCAGTCCAATTTGGCGTCGCATCGTCGTTTTTCGTCGATGCACATTTTCGTTTTTGCGCAAATAAAGTCGGACGACGAGCAGATTTGGGAACACTGCGGTCCGTAGTTGGCATTTTCCAGGCTGCATAGGTCCTTTCTGCCTATTTCGGTAAGTCGCAGCAATTCCCAGCACGAAGATTTGACGCCTGCTCAGTTGACGTCATGTTTGTCGTTAACGGGCAAATTTTACCTTCGCAGAAGGGTTTGCATATAGGAATGCGTCCCTTCGTTCGACTGCACGGTGGCTGAAGTAGGGCGCAAGAGAAGTATTGAATATGATGATGGCAGTTCTGTTGTGTCATAATCTGAAAAAAGCTAAGCGAGGCAGTTGCCTCTTCCGGAGTTTTGTAGCCAAGATAGTTTGGATAGCATGTGTCGGTCCATCCGTGTCCGTTGCAGAAGGGAAGTAGTGGATAGACACCTGCAATATGGGCAATTAGAAACAAAAGGAATTTAAATGTAAAGCTTGGGCGATGTATGTTTAACTGTAATTCTTTGTAGGTGGCGGTAATGTTGTTTCGGCGGAAATGGGACTGATTGTTGATGTGTTTTCTGGCACGGGCGCCTGCGTTGTTACCTTTGTTGGCTCCTCGATTTCTGAAATGATTACAAAATTATCTTTTAAAAGAACTCGTAAGAACAGAGGGCGCTGTAGTCAAGGCAATTTTGAAATGTGTACTGTCCGAGGTTATATGAGCCGACTTACGATGACATTTCGTTCCGACCGCGTCATCGCAAGTCGAGACAATCTGTCGATGCATGTAATGCCGAACTTCATTGCTCAGCACAGCTTATCCTCGTGTGGCAGTTGCACTTGTTTTTCAGGAAGACAGCAAGTTTTGACTGCACGGTTTTATTAATTTTCGTTACGCATTTCGCTGCAGCGAGTCGGAGCAATTTGTCAGCTGTATGATGCCTATCAGCTTTAACGAATCTCTCACAAAGACATCCATTTACTCTTGAGTTTATATGTTATGATTGACTGGCTTTCGACTTGCTTCCTCATGCCAGCATTGCAACAGACACTGTTGTGTCGAAAAAAGAACAAAATGCAAAGTCCAAAGTGAGGCTTAGTTTGTGAAGAAGCTGAGAAAGCTGCGGGTCATTTACATAAAGTTTGAAAATCTGTCATTAGCTATTCATATCTATAAGTTCACTTTCCAAAAGATAATCCTTTTGGAAACTTCACTTCATCGACTGCGTTAAAGTTATTTGCATAAGAGTCAATCTTTCGAAATGTCGATAAGGTGAATGCTAAGTCGAATTAAACTTAAGTTGTGACTGAGAACTCGTCTTCTAAATTTTACGTTCAATTTAGCCGTTCATATGTTGGCTCAATTGGCAATTGGGGACCAAAAGACCTATCGCCTTTGAACCTTTGGACCAACCACAATGGCCGACTGGATTGTTCATGATTCGCATCTTCTTTCCGGTAAGTCATTTTGACAGTCTTCATTCTTCCAAAAGTGAGGCAGTCAGACGGGTTAATGGTAAATTAAAACTCCTCAGCAATCGATCTCACAGTCGAACAATTCGATCCCATAAATTAAAAGGGGTCCTTTTGAGACGCCCTTTTGGCTCTTCCGCAAATGTTGCTTTGCTCAAAGAAGTTGCATAAACGTATAATCTGTTGGCTGGTCTACGTCTGACTTTAATTGCGCGAAAAGTCAATGTCATCTTCTTCTGTGAAACAATCCGTCTCAATTTACAGTCCGCTCGAAATATGGCTATTTTAAGACGCCTATTTGAAGGTTTAGCGGTTAGGGTGAATTTACAGTTTGTCAGCCGTCTGAGAATCCCAGTTGGACAAAGTTACTTGTCTCAAATGCAGGGCATTTTTTTGGCCAATGCGTACGTCATCGTAAAACAAAAATTTCCGCTGCTTTCGGGTCATTGGCGATTCGTCATTGCATACACCGACGACGGATCGCCACTGGTCCGAAACCTTGCGAGGTTTTCTATTTTAATAGATTCAACAGGCTGTCGCGTCTTCAATTGTCAGCATCGTACCGACAATATGTCTTCCTTAACTTCAGTGTAGGTACGTAACTCAGCCTTAAGTTCCGCGCGCGTAATTGTTGGAAGGTTATGACTTTGACAGTTGACGCTTCGACCTCTTAGCTGCAATTCATAAATCTTTGATTCGTCGGGAAAATGTTATTTTCTAATGGATCCTTTCAACAAAAGTTGGGCGAATTTTCCGTGCGACCCTCATTTCGCTTATTGCTTTCAAAACTAATTTTAGAAGCATATCGCTTGACTCCGATTGGCTAATCAAATATTCTCTTGACGGGCTTTGTTTGGCGAGAATGGCAGAATGCCCCAGCGGACGGGACGACGCTTCTTTCCGCTGCTCTTAGTTGGCTTCGAACGAACGTTCTCTTTTTTAAACTATTTAAAAGTTCGTTCAGCTTGCCAGAGTTGGTTATTACTTTTAATGGCATCTAATAATGACAATTGCTTACCAGTGACATTGACGGTCTCCTTTTGAGCGCAGTCAACATTGGTTCGCAGTGTGTCAGCGATGAAGCTGGCATTTAGAAACTGCTCAGCTTTGGAGCTGTTGATGAAGGTCAAAATGGCGTTGATCTTCGCCACGCTGTGATTGTCGCTAATATATAGACCAAGTTGAATTTTGAAGGGTCATTTGAAAAGTTGATGACTCACTTCTCGTCGATTCCGAGAAAATCGATTCCGTCCAGGTATGGTTGAAGTGTTGTGTTTTGGAAAGCTGCTCTTATCTGTAAAAGAACAAAGCTTACTTACGCGCGCTCCCTAAGTGCGGCGGTGAGGAAACCTTTTTATTGTATATGCTTTCCAAAGATGGCGTTTCTTCCGCTGGCAGCGATTCATTCCGATAATTCGGGTTGTCGCAGGCAAAGTAGCAAGAGAACTTTCTATGTTGATCGTAGGTTGAACTGTCAGTATTTCCGGCCTTGGAGCTCCCTAAAAGGCAAATAATCAAAGTACATTGTCAAAGAGCAGAAGCAGCAGATCGGTTGGCTACCGTCGGTGCTGAGAATGGAGGTGAGCACGATAACTAATATAAAGATAAGGCATATCACTCCTACAAAGCCAAATTTGTACAGCGTGCGCATTTTCTGCCTTCTTGAATCGATGGGGGGCGCCATGATAGGGTGACCCTGAAACTGTCGCGCTTCCTTCCTTCCGTTACTAAAGTACGTACGGTCCTGCTTGCCTGTCGATGATGTTCCAATACGGACGGTGCTTCTGAAAATCCTCATTAGCTCAGCTTAGCAATATTGCGCGCATTGTTCGAAGAAAATGCTTTTGCATGAAACGTCTAGAATCCTTTAAAGAGTAGAGATCACCCCACTGGGCGATCACTGGGAAAATTTGATGCAACCATTTTTAGAACGCTGCAAAAGGGAACGTTCATAGGGTCAGCTAATTGAAATGCCTTTTCGGCCAAACGTTTCGCATTTGTCTTAAGGGCACGTCTCTGTGGGTGGTCGAAAGCTTTCTCAGCAGACGACGCCCTGCAAGTCCTTAATGCCTCTATTAAGAGATTCTTAATGGATATTCTTTAACAAATCAAGTTGACTCACCTTTTATCGCTTTGTTTCGCCTGTCGCTATCACCGTAGTAGGAATACTTGCCGGGCTAAATGGTGTTTGTTAGGCGCGAATAGAGACCAAGTCAGCCTATCGTCCCTCACCAAACCAGTATCCATGCAAGTTGAACAACGCTCGCAAAGGCAACGGCGCTTTTGCTACCAATTCAGGCAGATGCAACAGCCGTTGTAGTTGATCAGCAGATTTCAACCAGCAACAGCTTTCTGTTGTTGCATAACGATGACGCGACGTCTTGCTAATGCATTCTATCCAGTCATGGTCGAGGTTAATCGCACCTGCAGCTCGTGTAAACATTTTCCGTTCACTCGCGGCATTGTCCCTATTAGGTATTAGTCATCATTTTCTTGCCAACCTGCAGCATGTCTCGTCGCTTTTAAGCTGATTGCCGGTGTATACGATTTATCTAACAACATGAATATGTCTCTATAGTCAATGATAGCGTTTATTAATGCTATTTGTTTTGCTATGTAATATCTTATAAATAAAAGGCATACTTTTCCTCTGTTATAGCGGACAGTGTCGGTAGGACTTGTATTCGTACAGTTTCGCTTTGTAATGAGTGATCTTTGCCAGCCAACCATGTATGTGTATATGTATTTGCCTTCTGCACATTGTCGTAGCTGTTGTTAGCTTGAAAGACAGTATAGTCTGAAAAGAAGGAATAGCCTTTAGTCCAGCTGGCAGACAGTGTAGCCGCTGCAAGAATTTAGTCCATACAGTTCGATTCATCTCGTAGCGTATTCTGTTGACTTTCCTCGGACCTTGGCGTACTCATTCCTTCACAGTTATTCGCATTTAGTCGCGCGATGCCTATTTGCATTGTTTTGAAGAATATCTGACTATTCAGCGATTGCTTTGAATGTTTAGTCAGCTGGTCGAATGAATCTGTTGGCGCCTTATTTTCTTGCTTTTCTTTCCACCGTCATTTCGTCCGTTCTACATTGATTTAAGGCGAACCTTTTCAAATTGCTGTTTACGAAGCTGTTTGCTCCGTTCCTACAAAGGGCATTTGCTTTAGTCTTTTTTCCATGAAAGGATAGGGCAACAGAAGCGCTGTAGGGAGAGTGTTTAGCTAAGCAGGGTGAGCGTATATCCCCTTTATCCCGGTCCTATGCTGGGTTGCTAAGATAGTAGTAGCATAGATTTGAATTCTTTCACGGCTTCTATGAAGAGGTGCAACTCAAAGTCTATTGATTAATATTGAAGCGTTTGAGAAGTAAGGCTTTTTAGTCTATTCATTTTGGAGTTGAGCAGTTGCTCAATACTGGGCGCCATTCTCCTTAAGAGCAAAACGGACCCGCGTGAACAGACTACGTGAGGAGCCGCGCTGATTGGTCGCGTAGAGCGGCAATGCTTTATCAGTTTTTTGTTTGTTTCAAAATAATTAAGCAAGTTGGAATTTAAAAAATGGCGCGCTCTTATCGCGTGCTGTGAGAAAAGCTTTGAGAAATTATTCCAACATAACAAAGGGGTATTCTTCTATTGCGTTCTCCGCTCGAGAAGAGACCAAGTAAGCGGGAAGACATTCAGACGAAGAATGGGAAAGTAAGAGAAATTTTTTGGCTAATTTGCATAAGGCGATTGTCTTTGGCTGATTAGCATATTTGGGGAGTGTTGCTCACTTCGTATAAGTCTTTCTCAGTTCTGTGGATAACATTGAACTGATTGCGTATGCAGCTTTGGCAGTGCGTCTTATATGGGCAAATTCAATTCTTTACGCTAACTATGCGCTGTCTAATCTTTTCTGCCCGTTTGTGGTGGATGTTAATTATAAACAAAAAAGAAACGATTTTATTCACTTCGCGAAGGTCCTATTCAATATTGGCAGTTCGGCTACCAAAGTTCTACGCCTTAAGACTTGTACGTATACGGGAGAAGTTTGCATATGCAAATATTGTTCTAAGTTTTGTCAACATTCCAAAAACAATGGCCAATTGTGTTTTATGACGGCTTCCAGCGAAATGTGCGTGAAAAGACAATTTTCAAAAGTGGCTCTCAAAAGATTGGCGCCAGTTCGTTTGGTCCTTTTTTTCACGCGCCAAAATGCCGGCAAAGCGGTGTGCAGCGGCAAATAAATTCATTGTAAGAAGCTTAACGCTTGTGTTGAGCACTTTTTCACGCATCGTTCCAATGGAGATCAATTTTGTTTTTCCAAAAGCTGTACGGGTTCGCTTGAAGCAATTTATTCTCCAATCGTGTGGCATTGTTCCGCTATGGCCATCTTTGATCGCAGTACGATGAGGAGACGAGAAACGATGGGTGTACGCGCACAGCCTACGAAGCGAACAGTTACCAGTATTTATTGCCAATTGGTGTGGAATAAAAGGCGCCATTTCAGCCGGTCACGTGTTAAAGTGGAGCCATCCCATTGAGTGCGTTAATGCTCATGAATGGAAAAAGTCTTGGCCTGCATCGTGCCGCTGAAGAGGTTGAATGACTTCTGGTCATTTACATAAGCCTACTATTTTTCATTCATTCTCAATCTCTGAATTGTTATGCGTGCGGTTCATTGGTCGTACTCCTTAACCGCTTATCTTTTTTTCTTTCTTCAATTGCACAGTAGTATTGAAGATTGGCTGTTTGATAACGACACACAGCAGCTTTATTGATACCGTACACCTTTGTCCAGTTCAAGCGAACTTTAGCAAGCATCGGCATTGTTGTATGATGGTCACGGCTTTATCTTCAACGTTGTAGTACCGTAACGACGGAAAAGTGTATTCTTTGAAACTTGTGCTTGTCAGAAATTGAATGGGAAAAGCAATTACGGCACCAACGAAATTCCTTAATGGCGTTGCTTACCACTGGAGGCCGTTGGAGTCTTAAATTTTTGGCCAGTCAGTCATTATGATTTATGAGGGCACCATGCAAGCATGAATCAACAATTAGGGAATGCGTTCTCATCGAATAGACGACAAAATGGTTTCACGTGCAAACGTTATCCTTTTGCCTTCACTTTGCCGAGATTGAGCCAATAACGCAATCTATCATCAACAACGACTCTTGACTTGTGGCTGAACTGAAACTATGGGCGCCCCATCTTCCTTAGACGTAATGGAGCTGCTAGCGGAGTTGTAAAGTTGTGCTGCTAAAGTTTGATTTTGAATTATTCTCCGCCCGTTGGACCCAAGTTGGTAGGCCATTTGGTCATTCGCTTTGTGACGTCATCACTGTTTAAACCTCCGAGCCTTTCGAGGAGGCTTTGCGTTGGAGTTTTTTTCTGCTCTTGACGAGTCTCTCTGTATCGGATCGTTCGGGGGGCTGTCCACTGAAGCGTTGTCAAAATTTAAAAATTTCTGGCCACTGATTAACGGCATTCTGAGCTTGTCAATCGTCGGCATTATGGCACGTTTTCAATGGGAGGCTTCGAATGGTGGCGTTTCGCCATAGGAAGGGGTCGCTGCTAGTGCTATCCGCCTTGCGGTATCTTCGAATCGAACTGCATTTGAACGTCAGAAATGTCTTGGTGGGTTTTAAATTTCAGTCGCTTAGAGTCCGGACGAAGTTGTGACCAGCTCATCCTTTCAGTGGAAACGTTGCTTTGCATTGATCGGGTTCATGGAATTGGTTCAATTTGTCGACCAATGTCGCATCCGGCATTCATGGTTTTTAAACAGGCTTAGAGGTGCTTTAAGGGGTGGTGGACCGGGAAATAGCAATTGCAGTGCAATCTGAGGCATTGCAGTGGTTCGTCCACCAAACGTCGACGCTGATCTGCGTGACCATGCTCCTGTCGCCTGAAAACTGGTGATTATCCCTTTTGTAGATCTTTATGAGCATGTGGGATTTTTTAAATTTTCAATTTTTCTGACAGCCCTCATCTCAGCGAGTAAGAATCCTAATTAGACACATATGGTTATTCTTGAACAGCCGTAGCTCTCACCTATAACAGTTAAGGACTTTGCAAGCTGTTTGCACATGTTCATTTGCTGATGATGCGATTACGTGTACATCGCGACCTTTGTTTCTACTATTACGATTTAGGCTTCCACCGCTAAGTGGAAGAGGAAAGATGCTTTCTTAGGTCCCATATTGTACTATTTAAATCTGTTGTTCGTTCGGTGGATGTTTGAAGAGCGACAACTTTCCTCAAAGAAATAACAATCAAGGATGAGGCTGCTGGGCAAACTTATTTTTGTTGTTCCTTCAATCTCCTGCTGAAGTTGAGGGAACAAAAGTTGCTCTTTTCAATTTTGTAAACTTATCTGGTTTTTAATAATTACCATATTTGTGAAAGGCAGCTTTTTAGAAATTATAAGGAGGTATTGTAGGCACTATTCTTTGTGGACAATAGGCTTTGTTGCATGATCGTACCGTTGCTCGACGCTTTTCAGGCATTGCGCTGCGAGTGTAATGGAATTATTGACCCGCTTTTGGGCCGATTCAAATTAATCACTTTCCGTCACCGAGTTGGAATATTTAATTCTCTTCCTATTACCTTCCAGTCTTCTTTTCTAATCACGGCGTATAGTCGATCTTGTTGATTGAGCGCGTTCAAAGATCAGACAGTGATGCTTAACTTAGGATAATATGATTAACTCCGTCGAACTGAGACGCGCCAACCATTGAATTGCGTAACGATGAGCCGATGGCCTGTGATTATGCTAATTCATTTTTTGCCGAAGAATGCCTAATGGGGAGCTGTTAAGCTGTTTCCTCTGACCTACTGTAGCGGTGATTCCATTTCGCAACTAATGCGGCCATATGGAGCACTGCCAAAGGCTACAAAAAAATTGAGCATCTATGAAAACGATTTTATTTTCATAGATGATATATTCTTAATGTTCACGCGCGCGTGAATGATACGACCTTTTTGGCAATTCGTCTTGTTTCTTACCAATGTGAGCTTTACCGAAAGCGGCGATTTTGTTGTCGACGTCCGTTCAATCAAAAGAACGAAAAGCGTAGCAGCGCTTTTCGGATATTGAAATTTTTCAAAGATCTATTGTCGTCCAATTGAGTGCAACATGTATGGCTGTTCGCTTCTTAGTAGAGACAGCGTCTAATATTGACCACATGTTTGCATCGCTGACAACGGTCACTTGCGTTGCCTTTTGTCGTTTTTCCATTGGACCTTTTTTTTAAAGGATTCAAGTTTTGTGGCAACATTTAAACTTGGCGGCGCTGTGACTGAAATGTAGGGATTATGTAGTGAAAGTGAAAAAATCGATACTTTTGGAGGCGGGAACTTCTTGTCACAATTATCTGACAATGAGCATTACGTTGGCTAGTTTTCGTTGTTGAAATTTTTTTATTATTTCTTTGTATCTACTGGCAAAGATTCAATGACATTCCCAATCGAAAGGCTCATTTGAAATGACGTTTCGACGTGAAGTGATTTTACCATATTGCAGAGTATTAATAGTACGAGTAGTAGTCTTCCAATTTTGCATAAATCTTTTGTTGAAAACAACGCAACGCCGTTGTCGCCTTTAATTCAATCTTTGTATGTCGTAAATACTGAACAGAGAGCGGTTGGGCAACTTGCGCAGTGTTGTCGAGAAATAAGGATATCCGATTAGCGCGTGTTTGATCGTCACAATGTTTTGAATGTAGAATTATGCACTTTGTTAGTTTATGTTTTCCGAAGCTGTTTGAAAAGAGCACCGTCTCGCCAATGCTTAGTTGTCTTGGGATGATTTGTTGTTTAGCATATTCCAAATTGACTTTGCCGTTGGTGAAGTAGAAGTTGCCAACGTTACTTTCAGCCTCTGTGGTTGCCTTACGTAAAGTGTGAAAGGTGTCGCTATGTCCCATTATGCAATGGGTGCATTGCATGGTTCAATTGCTTCGTATTTTCTTTTTCTGAATATGAGTTTGCTCTTTTCCTACTTTTGAAAACTGACAATCCGTCATTATTGATGACGTAAGATTTCGTAACGGCTGCATAGAGGTTTTTATTGTCTTTTTACGGTAAAGAGCCATTTATTTTAAATAAGCCGTTTCCCTAAATTAAAATGAAGGATATCAGAGCCGTAGAAATAAGCGTATGCTGTGCGCAGGCAATACAAGTGATACTTCGTAATTTAAAAGCTGCGTAGTGCAATTCCAATTCGATTCATATAATGTGTTCTGTCCGACAAAATTGGGCAATATTCTTCATCTACCTTTGATGCACACAAACTTGCTGTCGATCCATTTATGCATGCCCGAATTGATAGTAATATAGCTCCAATAGTGCCAAGTAGAAGGCAACCATCCAAAACTGTAATGCGACGATTTCATTCCCCACATTCTCGCGGGTATATGTATATACGTACGAAATGCAGGCATTTTGTAGAATGCTTGGACATCCTATGGAATGCGCGATGTTTTCAGGCAAAGTATGAAATGCCTTTGTTATTTTAATGTACTGTGTACTTTGCCTAAGCATTGTACGCAAAGCTTAGGCATTATATAGAAGAACAAGTAATGTTTAGGCAAGGTGTGAATCGCATCTTGGCAGTGGAGCCCCCGCAGACCTACAGTGGCGACACCTATGGAGCGAAAGTGTGCTGTTTTTTCGGTACTTTATATTTTTGCTTAGGTTTAGGCTTCTACGACCAAAGCACTGAATTTTTCTGTCACATCCTTGTCTGCTATCCTGTTACGCCCTAGCTTAGGCCTAAGTCAAGATATGAGGAAAGTAAAGCCGGTAAAGTAGCGAAAGAACAACCCACTTTGTCCCGTAGGGGTCGCCACTGTACGCTTTTAGGGGCATAGGTGAAAAGACTCAATTTAGTACTTTGCAGGTTTGACGTTTTGCATTGTATAGAATAGCATTGGCATTGTACGATATATATATATAAATCGTACAATGCCAATGCCAACAATAGTATATATATACAATGTATTTGGAATTTCTCAGTTCGGTAAGGCGAAATTGTTCGTATTTGTTGCTGACTGTCCAATCAAGCAAATTGATTCGTACTTTAAAATGTGGTGGCAAATATTTATTTTTAACGCTGCAACGACTCGTGCGGTATGATGAAATGATTTAATCATAGAAATAGCTATATTTGCAAGTTGTAGCTCTTTCGAGCTGCAACATTTAATTTGCAACTAAGAACAATGGTTGCAGCCGCCAAACATTCCTATTGTGATAAGTAGAACGTGGAAGGATGTAAAATTTTTAAAAATTTTTAAGTTTGCCTTTATTCCAAGTTCTCTTCGTGACGATCTGCGCTGCGTATTCTGGAATTTCCTTAGTTGATGGCTTCTTTCCTCTTCTGCTATAAACTCCTTTTCAGTATGTGCTCCTCTAATTAGCTATGCATAAACTGGTGTTCATTTAATTCAGTGTACGACTAATGTGTAAGAAAAGAAGCAATTACACGTATCACGTCCGAATAGCGTCCCTGTTTAAAAAATTGCTCTCCAACTATTGCAATTTGTCAAAGTGGTAAAAATAAGTTTGGGCGGAAAGGGAAGAGATGGAGTGTAATCAACGTTTTTTGTTATTCCCGAAAGATGTTTGCAAGGAAAACAATGACTTAAAGAACTTTTTTCCTTTGTTTGGTCACTCGCTTGGCATTATAGTCGTATCCTCGGTGGCTTATAAGTACGCTTCCAAAGAGGGCTATTAATATTTATGTATTACTAAAAGTTCGTTATTTCCCCTTTACGTTCATTGGGTACCAGTGAATTATTGGAAATAGTGAGTTGTTCCCGCAGACCAACTTTTAATAGCTTGCGCTCCTGGGAACAGACAGAATTTCGACAATTAAAATTTGCTTTCTAATAATGGCATATAGCGTTCAGAGGCGATTGGGCCCAAAATTTAATTACATGCTTATAGTTAATGTTGACACGCTCTCCGCAAGATGCAATTAATGCTTGCTGCGTGACCATCCGATTATGTCCAACGTTCCTGCTTTATATAGTAACTTTTTTCAGCGTAGCGCTATTCTATGCCAGCTTTCGTTTGAGATTGCACGCAAGTATTGAAGGGTTGTCGGCACTCCGCCGTTACGTCTGTGCTGCTGTAGGTTGAGCAGAAATTGCCCATTTTGGTAAGGGTCATAAAAAAGGTTTGTTGCACCTATTCTGACAGCCATTAGGAAGTGGAAGCAGTTTACGTTTTGTTCGTATGCAAATTCTGTATCAGATAAAAGAGAGGGAAACGCTCTGTGCTGAGTTCACCTTCCCTTCATACTCTGCCTCTCAGTGGCAATGTTGCATGCACTTTTATGATCCCGCTTTTTATGCTTATAGCTATTGATTGTGAGTCGGGCAATTCGATCGTTTGGGCGTGCTACGCGCTTGCCTTTCCCGCCTTTGTTCCCGTTGATTGTTCTCACGGCTCAATAGGAAGTTGTTTTAATTTAAGAATAGCGGAACTGACAGGTGAAACTTGGCAAAATGTTATTACGCTTTCCCGCCATGCCTCGAAATTCAGAAACCTGCAGCTGCTGGAGCAAATAGGGAAGGCACTGTTTTTTAGCTCCAATAGACTGTTACCTTGTTCGCTCGGGAATGGGAATCCATTTAAAGAAGGTAATTTATCCTGTAGGACCTAAGAATGATTCCTTTTTTGGACATTCTTGGTCTTGTCTTAGTTTTGCGCTCCAATATGTATATGGATATACATCATACCGTAGCATCTCCTATGAAAACCTACACGCCAGCTAACCCATTTGCATATTCAGACTGATCCGCTGGTTTCTGTCTGTCCGTATTCGCATTAAGGTTTTGTAATTTTACTTCTCAGTGTATGAAGAACTTGAGAATTGTTTTTAAAGACAATTATGTCTTACATAATATAATATTCGGAAGGTGAACGCGTAGGAATCGACTTTATCAATATTCCTGCAAGTTTGTATAGCATGTCGATTTTTTATTCCGAAGGCTATTCTGCAAATGTCAATAGCTTTTCAAGAGGCTTAGCCATATTGGTCTCTGTATATTAGTCTGTCGAGTTGTGGCGTCCAACTGCGTCTCGCGTTTTCTCTGCTATTTTTGGTCGTCTCCTAATGACGTGTGTTGCATTGTAACATTTTGTCAGGTAAAGAGGGTTGGCTCAATTTCGCAAAAAAATCGATCGCACCTTTTTTTATTTTTCCTTAGGCTCAGCCGGTTGCAGATAATAAAGCTGTTGTTCACGTCGCGTGCACCGCCCTCGGCTGCTATCGTGGCCGACTTTTAGCCTTAAGGCATTACGTAGCGCGGCTTAGGCGAAAATTGCATAAATAGTTGCTCATCATCGCAGAGTTCAATTATTGTGTCTTTATTTTTCGCCAAAGCTACGTGAGGTGATCTACCGTTGCAGCAGCATCGCTGAAAGTCTTGTCTACACACTATTATTCTTCATTGAAATGGCAGTTCGATTCGCAGGCTGCATTTATTTCGAATTAGCGCGATTCAGAGCAAGGATGCTTTCTAACTTGACTAATTAATTATTACTGTTGTGACAGAACAAGGTCTAACTAATTTTCAATAAGCTAATCTTCGTACGCGCAGCCATTAGTTGGAGTAGTGACAAACGACTGATCGCTTGAGCCATCGTCCAATGTCTTTGCTATTTTCCTTGTTTTGCCTACCGTATTTTCCCTTAGCATAGGAGATCTGTTAGCGAGTATATGTTGTTCATCTCATTTCAAAGTTGATCCAAAATTCTTCCCTAGTTAGTATACGGCGTTCAGGAAATTCGTTAGCTCGCGTGACGCTTGTTTCAAAGTTCCTTTTTTCTTACGCGTTAATCATCTTGGCTCATTCATTAAAGTCTCATTGAGCAGCCTTCGATTCATCGTTGCTTTGTTAGCCCGTCGCCAGTTTTTGTTGTTCATCTTTTTCTGCGCATTCGTCTGGCGAAAGAGAGCCTTAATAATTCCCTTGTCAGCATTTACGCGCGGCAGTCTTTGCACGAGCGTATTGCCAAAAAGGGCGCTTCGAATTGCCGTCTGCGCAGCGTCTATTGCGCGTCGAATTGATTCATCCTTTTTTGCCAGCTCTTGAAACGTGCTAGATGAGCCGAGGGAGGTTGAGACCTGTTTGATTTTTCATTTTCAAAAACGTACCGCTGCCTGCAACGTTGCCGCAACTAGCCGGGAAATGACTTTTCCGCTCGGCAATTGGTTATCCTTACTTGTGGGATAGAGGTCTCGCGCCAACCGATTGTTCTCTTCTTGCCTATTTTGGTTTTTCCTTCTTAGCCGGCTTTCCGCTTGGAATCCGTTGCAATTTATTTAGCTTTGCGATATCATCTCAAAACATCAGCATTTAGCGTCGCGGGAGATGATCCTGCAGCTCGAATGGACTGACTGAAAGAACGCGTCCTTCGACGAAAGGCGAAATGATAAAGTTTCCTAACGTCCTTGGGAGTAACGCACGGCGAAAAGATCATTTTGCATAGATCCTCTGGGATACCATTAGCGACGTTGACGAGTGCTTATTGCCATCGGTTCGCTATTTAAAAAGATAAGGGTCGATTGCGTGTGTGTGGAAAAATTGGGCGGTCTCTGTATGTTGGACAATTCAAATTCTTGGCAATTGCGCAATACGACGACGAGATGTTTGTGATAAGTTGCAATAGGAGACGAGATGTAGACATTTGCTTTCGTTGGCGCCGCTTGTCAACTTCAATCGTTCCCATATGCTAATGGTTATGAATGTGAAATTCTTACCGCTTCCCTTCGCTGACGGAACATGTGTAACCTTGATGGCAATCACTTTATCTTCGTGCCGACATTTTCCCATTGCTGGCTTTAGAAGTGTTTCTTGACATTGCAGCCAGCATAAGTTGGTCGTAGTTGGCTTCCGGTTCATCTTGTTAATTGCTGCTCCGTCAGCTTCGACAGTGTGTCACTGGCTGTGAGTAGCGTATAGCTTCAATGAAATTAATGGAAGCACGCCTTGTCATCAACGTTGTGCTTTGATCACTGTTCCAAAACACATTTTCGTTCCTCTTCTGCTGTCGCAATTTCTAACGAACTGACCGGGTCGATCGGTGGCTTAACCTTTCCTTAGTCCATGGAGCCGAAGAGGTAAGCACACTCGTGCGCTTGAGACCGCCACCTTCTATGTTTGTTTTGTTTGTGTGAACTTATTTGTCGTAATGGCATTTATGCCAACAAGTTTATCTCGCTACGTGACGTTTCAGATTAAGCCGAAGCTGTGTATGTGAACTGGCACGTTATATCCAAAGTTTCAAATTCTTCTCAGGAAAGGACCCATTGCGGCTGTTGCAATATTTTCTCTCTGCGCAACAGGAAAGCTTCAGTCTGTTGTGTTAATATATCGAATGTCAAAGCCGCGAGAGCATTGAGCGTCTTATGTTCAACGTTTGTCTTTCAGTTCTTGAATCTACTTCAATCGCGTACACTGAGGCGCGAAAAGGTTTACTGCCAATTTTGGCAAACATTGAACATGGCAGGAAACCGACTAGCTCGAAAGGCTTAGCTTATTTAATTCATAACGTTTCGTTTGATGGCTTCTTGTTGCTGTTGTTGTTGTTGTGCACTCGTAGAGCAGACCAACAGTGTAGATTTCACATTCCAAACCAGCAATTGAACTTGAAGGCCGCCTGACGCTGTTGGGCCACTTTAGATCGAGTTTTAATATTCTAAATGTAATGTAGAGCGGGCAGGCAAGTCACACGTCATTTCATTGGATATACGGCATGTTGAATTCATTCATTTTGTAATTGCTCTGCCGCATCGTCAGCCTTGCTCGTATGCATAGCAAATTCATCCTTACAATACGGAAACTGCGCGTGTCGGCTAAATGGGGTTCGTCCATACTGGCACAACGACGTATATTAAGTTGCTTAAACTTGGCTGTAGTTGCGCGAAAATTATCCGCCCGAAATGCGGTCCCTTTGATCTAACGATTAGCGGTATTAAGTCCGCTCGTTGATTACTTCCTTTATAATGCCGTTACAAGAAAGAGTTGGGCGATGATTTATTTCTGTGCGCTTTGTTCTGTTTGATTGTTTTTTAAATTGTCACTGTGAAGTTGGCGGCCTAACCGAGCCAATAAAGGATTCAGTTCAACGCACAGAGACGCGCTTAAATGCTTGTTGTAGTTTTACATTTGCATAATAATGATGATTAGGCTTTCTTTGGCTTTTGGGAGTATTCAGCTTCAAGCGAACAGGTGTTAACGCGCATATAAAGCGACTTGCCTACTATATCGACGTAGGCGGATTGACATAGCATACTGTGCAACATTGACTGCGAGGTGTAGAGACGCAAAATGGCCTTCATTTTGTCTGGTTTTTTGTCCGCAAGCGCCAGGGATCAAATATTCTTTTTTATCCGTTAACGCTTCATCCGCTTAGGTGATCCGCACGGCGATGTGATGGATCAATAGGAGTCGTTAATGCTCCCTGCTCGTCAGGGGAAATTTAAACCGTCTTTCAAATAGCGTGGAAGTTTAATTTTTGATGAGCTGACCGGCTGGCAAGGGGGAGGCGGGCGAAGTTGCTTCATTTGTAGAACGAACGTTCCTTCTCCTGTGGGCGAAATGCCGAACGAAAGTCCGATCGAACGATCTTCTTTTAGCCGGCTGGGCGGCCGCCCGCATGAGGCGATGCCTTTTTCGGAGAAGAGCGAAGAGGACGGCGTCCTTACGCACAGTACGAATCCAAGTTCCGAATCAGCCCGTTATGATGACGGTGGCAAAGCAAGGCAGCGCAAAAAGGAAACTCGACAGTTACCTTTCAGCGCTCGACTCCTTAAGGTTGGTCGTCTGCTTGAAAGCCTCCAATGGCATTTTACGACACTTCTTTTTCAGAAGCTGAAGATTATATTCCCTCACGTAGCTTTAACAGTTTTGCTTTTCGCCTACATGACGGGCGGTGCTGCGATGCTCCAATGGTTGGAAAATAGGGAAGCGTCGGCCGATCGTGACCACTCGTTGGCAGAGTACTCTTCTCAACCGGAAGTGCTCATTTCGCGAGCCGTCGAGAAAGTGGCCAACATGTGCGCTTCTCCTTTGCCTATTCACTGCGACCATACGGTTGGTGAAATATCCAATCTTCTAAGCAGAGCGGCCGCCAGTTGCCAAAAGCTTCCCTACGCGGCAGCCCAGTTGCCCTACTGGTCTTTTCGTATGTCCTTCTTGTATATACTCACCGTCGTAACGACGACAGGTAAGTTTTTTTATTTGTCATTATATTGCATGGCGTATATTCTGCAGAGTAAGTTGACTGCTGCCATTAGAGCAGCATGCAATTCGCTGCTAAGTTCAACTGCGCAACATCAGATAGAGAGGTAGGAAAAAATTGAACTTACGGTGGCGGTTGGCTAAGAGCTAAGTCTCAGTGAAAGCTTTTTGCGCTTGCAACTTTATGCCCCCTATGCCCAAACGCGTTGTTAAGGCAAAAGGAAGCGTGGGTCCTTGCTTTGTGCTGCTCAGGGTATTTTGCATAATTTTAAAAGCAGACCATCTCTTCTTTCTTTTTCGCTTAAAATGGGGCTAATCATTGCCCTACGTGGCTAACGCGAAGTAGAAAAAGTAGATGTCGAATAGCTGTTGGAATAGTTAGCCTTACTTCAGGCTACGACCAGGTCTCGCCGGCGACAACATCTGGCCGCTGGTTCTCAATGCTGTATGGTCTTATTGGTATACCGCTGATGCTTCTTACGATCGCCAACTTTGGTGTTTTCCTGTCGGAGACAGTGATGTTGATAGCGAAATGGTCTCACTCATTTATGCGCTCGGCTAAGTGGCGATTGCAGCGCCTCAGGGCAAAACCAAATGTAGACAGACGTGACGTATACCCTACGGAAGCAAACCTTAAGCAACAGCAGCAGCAGCCTACGATGGCCGTGCCAGCCAAACGCGGCAAACGGCGTCGCCTTTCGCATATACTCTTCTTTATTGCTTTTGCCTACATTGGGCTTGTACTTTTCTACTGCTTTATAAGCAGTCATATATTCATGCTGTTTGAACGACAGTGGACAACAGTTGCTGGTATGTTCTTCTCTTTCAACACGATCACTACAATCGGTTTGGGCAATATGCGTTTGGACAGCGATTTGTACGTTGTATTTGTCATCCTTCATAATATGGTCGGTTTGGCAATGCTGACAATGTGCGTCAACTTGGCGAGTACCTATTTCAAGCTGCTCTTCCTGAAGTTGCATTACTTTGGTCGCAAGATGCGTCGCTTTCGGTCGGCGCTGGACACGATGAGCGGCGAAATGGTCGAAGCAATGCGTATAGTATTGAAATTGATGAAGATTAAGGCGAACAAAGGTTCTATAACGATTGACGATATTCAAGAGTTGTTGGAAGCAGTGAAGGACATTCACGTCGAGCCGAGACGCGCCTTTACACCCAACGACGTTTCATGTATACCATTTGCGGATGACTGACCGGCGGATAATAAATAGAAAATATTTGCGGTTCACGTCTGAAGCTTCAACGAGTGACCATTGCCCTAACCTACGACGGGGTGCGCTTTTCTACGCGTCACGGTAGTCAGTCGTTCTTCCCTCCCTCTCTAAGTGTGCAACCCGATTCTTCCTTCAACCCATTGATAGGTGGCCTTTGAAGTTTCCCTTCTATGGTGGACATCCGCTCGGCTTGACTTCCCTATGGCTCGTCCATCTAACTGTAACGATGCTGAAGCTCGTCCGCGGGCATCTGACCACTCTGACAGAGTAGCTCAACGTTTTGTCTCGTTCAACTTGAACCTTGCGGCTAGATTTTGCAGTTCGAATCGCCGGCGTGTCGCGGGTCATTAATTGAAACGAATGGAAAGACGTGCAGGGTGGATGGAATGAGATCAGCTATTCCGTTAGAATAGGCAATTGGCAATTTCCTTTGGGATTGGCTTGTACGGTTCCCCGTGGTGCGCTGGCTAAGAGCCGGTTGCATTGTGGTCACTCGATAAGAGAAATGATAGATTGTTCCGTACATGTCTTATACAAGTGATAAGGAATAATGATGCTATGCATGAGAATCTCTACACGCCAGTGGCCAATTGTTTGTACTATAATAATTTCCCTGTTGAACACAGTATTAACTGGTTTTATTGCTTAAGATGAAGCGGTGGCTAAGAAATCATCTATTCATAGTAGGTGACGGGGATTTCGCTTATATTCAAGTTATGTCGTGTGCCGTCAAGTCGTGGCTTTATTTTCGTGCTCAGTAGTTTTCCAGTTGCGCTTTTTAGTAGTACTTGAAGTGACAACCTATGAATACCACTTTGGAACGCCTCGCATAAGCACCTAATCGATATGCGTACATTTCTCTTTCTCTATTGCTCTTGCTGTTACGCTGTCTAATGGATGCGCGTTTGTAGTTGTCGTAAAGGGAAAGTTTTCCGCGCGCTCTGTTAGACACTTAATGGGAGGGGAAGTTGATGTTTCCACATTTCATTGTGCTCCTTTTTTGGCTCATGAAATGTTGCCATTCGAAAAGTGATGGTTCAATTTCACGCCAGCTGCTCAATAGCGTTGGCCAGAATTTCAATAAAGCGAAAAGTAGTAGTCCCGCTTTGACAGCTCTTTCTTTTTGAAGATGTTTAGCTTCCGCTGAGGCAGAGTGTAAGTTGCTACACATGTTAGGCTTTCCTACTGATAGCGTCAAAGGGTTATTGTAGGGTTAACCTGCTGTTGAGTTTAAATATGTTCTTGACGGAAATGTCAGAGTTAAACTTGATCTCTAAGTGAGAAAAGACGCTGATGATGGGACGGCATTGGTCTCCTTAAGCTTCGTCATTCCTTACGGGTTGCTTCCGTAAGAAATTATGAAGAATATGAAAGGAGTAGTAAATTTACATACTCATAGTTTCGTTGCTTCTTATATAGGTATATTTGATAATTTTTTGTTGTTTACCAAGAAAATTCTTCATGACGATGAAGGCGTCGCGATAGCGCTGGTTGAATCTTGCCAGTGTCAGTAAAAGAATGTAGTTTTTTATTGGCAAAGATGAAGAAGATCTTTCGGGATTCGTTAAGTCTGATTGTTAGCGTCCGCAAAGGAGGGCACACGGCTCATCCTGAAAGCCCCGCAATCGTAAAATAAAAGATAATTGTGCAGAGTTGTTTTTCCGTTTGCTCTTTCTCGAGCATTCTCTTGACATCCTTCATACAGGCGACTTTATGTCGACTTTGGTGCAGCGGTCATTATCATTGTGTGCAAATATAGGGCTGCCCCATCATTTTTCTTATCTAACCGACTTTTATCAGCTCATTAATTACGAGCGTAAACGTCGTTAAATTTGTTGACTTGCAATTATGTACAATGATTTCTCGACGAACAGAATTTGATGCCACTGCTACTATGCAAATTTTAGCAAGTCGTCAGTTTAAAAGTTTACTTCGTAAGCGTTCCTGAAAAGCTTTTCACAGCGCTTCGTTGTTTTAGTTTTTCGTAAGTCTGATTGGTCGACGAGATGTCGATTTTTGCGTAGCCGTTTTCTTCGTAGCAATATTTTTCAACCGGTTTGGGAATGGCGAATGGGTCCGATTGTTTCGCGTCGTCTTCATTCGACTGCATGAATATTTATGGCTTGAATGACGTGATCATTATATGTGGACTTTCCAGCAATCGCTCATTTAAGGCAGTTTTTTAAACCTATTCGATCGTTGCGTGTGCTTACCGTAGGGAGAAGGTTTTTTCCAGCTATTCTTATAGGTGATAAAGACTTGTTGCCGCCCTCCGGATGTTTTACGATCTACTGTGGTGTGCTTGGCTATTTAAGGAACTCTACAGGGGGGATTTACTGTCCTATTGCCCATTTAAAGGGTATTAACAGAAATGTTGCACCTCTAGTTGATTAGCTCTTCAAGCTATGTTAAACTATATTCCTATGAGGTCGACAAGAAAGCGTTGTGCTGGTAATCCTGTTGGGCTATGAAAGAAATTATGTGTGCGTATGTATACGCTTTTCCTGGCTATACAATTCCTAATGCTGAAATGCCTATCAGTTCAAATTACGCGCTGTATGATCAACTTGACAGCTTCCATGACGAACTTCAAAATTTCGTACAATGCCTGCCGACTCTGCGTACTATTATTGCCAGTCATGTTCTCCACACTGGTGCATACATTTGACGTTTTTTTCCCGCCATGTAATTGCAAGTGACACTGCTGCCCACCGGCGCCTCGATGAATTTGGTGCAGGTTAAATATTCAGTTTGAATGTTGCATCCAATTTCTGCTTCCTGTTTACGGCATTGACTGTCCTTCAAAAGCACCATAACAATAGGCTATAGCTTTACTAAAGGGTAGCTTAGATGCGTTACTGTTTTGCCTCAGAGAAGCTAGTTAAATTTTTTACGATGTTATGGAATGGACATTAAGTATTTCCTAACCATTCGATCTCTTGCAACAAAGGTGTGACAGCGAAAAACTCCGCGTCATTCTTAGCGTCATTTATCCTCCCTAATTGCGTTACCGTTATAAATATTCATGATCTTTCCGTCTCTTTTTGATTGCTTAGCAACTGATACTTTTGTTGGATCCCAAAATAGTCGCCGGTTAATCAATGTTGCCTTAGTTGCATTGACTTTCCTTAATTTCGTTTCCTATATTTGCAGTGGTCATAAAACGGCATTAGAATTGAGCGGGCACATTGGGAGGTGGCGTAAATTTTAAAATAAATATGCTTGTCGACTTGGCAAAGCAATAGAGGCGAGCTTCCTCTTAATTATGCAAATGTATACGGCGGAGCTTCCATGCCTGTTGGAACCAATTTCGTCAGTTGGCGCTAATTGTTTTCTGCCCACTGATAAAACAAGTCGGCGAGTGCAGTTGTCGTTTTTTGTTCGTCTTTATTCGACAACGCAGCCGGGAAGCATACTTAAATGACTTCCTGTTTAGTTTTGTTTTTTGCTCTGACAGAATAGTGACTAATGACTAGTTGTAATAGTTTATCATTTTTGTCGTTCTTCACTTTGTTCACCAACAAATCGCTTTTTGTTTCGTTCCCGAAGGAGACGCAGAGTAATGCGCAGCCTTAGGCAACACTGATAAGCTTCTTTTCCTTGTTAGGAACTGTGGTTTAGTTTTTACATAATGCGGCCTTTTTAGCGTGGCACTCACCGGGTTGATTTCGGGTTTCCAAATGAATTTGCATATTGACCATCTCCCTTTAGGCGACATCTTAAATTGATGCCGAATGAATGAGCAGCGTCTTTTTGAAATTTTTAGAGTGAATCAGCTCGTCTAGTCACCTTCTTGTCTCGTAACGCACGTTTTTTAATCATTGCTAAGTAGTAACATTTCAATCATTGATTTTCAAACTTAGCTTTGCCTTTTAACGGATTTCAATTTTTCTGTTTGCTGACGAATAAGAGTAACTGCTTGTAGTTTTTGCCGCGGTTTAACATCTTTTGCCTAATAGGGAACATTGTGCAGCACGTACGCATTGAGTGGATGCAGAATGGCTATAGGAGGCATATTGTCTGTGGGGCCAATTTCTTCGCGAAAAAATTCAGCCTTCGTGACAAGGCTGGCACGAGTCCATTGTGCACGACTAGCGGTTGCACGTGCCACACATATTTTCTTCTCGTGACGCTCATTTGTCATACTATGGGCACCTTCTTTTGACTCCTTTCAGTAAGTGACCTCAATTTCCCATCCGCCAAATGGGTGACGCTGCATTTTTTTTGCAAATAGCCACATGAGGAATCGATGCTGTCATTTTTACTCTGCTCAGGAATGAGCTGACAATAATTGCACTTTTCTCTAATGGAAAATGGGCCACTGTCTGTACGTACCATCGAGATATTCTTATTTGTAAAGTTCCTATCAAACGGGCAAATTCATTAAGCCGTACAGAGATAGAGTAGGATGAACGACGGCTAGGAAAGCAGAGTACGCCTTCTTAATTCTCTCCTCCTAACACTTTTCCCAAACGTTCATTCAGTCAAGTGCGACAAGCCTCTTAGCGTCCAAATGTTTGAACAAGCCCATTCTTTCGTAAGTGTAAATACTTCAAAGCTTAGCCCGAAGCTTTGTTGAGCTTTTCTCGTTAGTCCTCATTGACTGCTAGTAAGTGTATTGGAGCTCGCAACCACTTGTCCAAAGCGAAGCTAGTTTTTTCATTATTGCTGCTCGGCCTTTGTTTCCCTGCAGCAAGGTTGAATATGTTGCTGAGCGTATTAATAAAGTTGGTGCAAATTGAAAGGTCGCACTACTCATTGGTGCTCATTGTTGCGAGCTCCAATCAAGCTTATTAGTTGCAAAGCTGAAAATTGAACTTTCTTCTTTCCCCTTTGAGAATGAATCTACGGTCAGCTAAATGAAATACGAAGATTTAAGCTGGCAATGGAAATTCCTTTGCAGATTAATATCGATCTCCGTTTTGTGATTGATTTAACGTTGATGGAAATGTTTTTAAGCGCGACGGTTGCTTAATGCATCTTCTGTACGCTGTTAGCGATTGCCAAGTTTCGCAGCACGGCAACTTTATCCTCAGCTTTACCCGAAAGCAGTTTCAAGTTACCCCATTGCTTCTTCTTCTTCTTCTTCTTCGCGGCTGTTGAACGTGCGTCATTCAATCGTGCTTTGGCAGCAAAAGTTTTCAAATGTTTCCTCCGCTTCTGATGTCTTTGCTTTACTCATGCTCAAACTTTTTTGCGGAAGTGAATTGACGCAGATGGATGAGGCAGAACGCCTCCGTGGTCCTAACTTTCACCTTTAGATCTTCACACGCTTCTCATAAGTCAACGATGTGTCTCCCCTTTGGGAGCAACTTGTTTGTGCACTGTTGATTCTTCTTGTTTAGTCCGTTCTCGCTTGAATGGATTATTCATGTGCTAAGTCAACGGGAAACAACTTGCTGGGTGCGGTCAGCGGTGTGTGTGCGTACAGCGTCAACAAAAGTGGTCGTACTGCCGAGCTTTTATTGAATTGGTGACAGGCGTCACTTTCGTCGACTAGCAATATACAGCACCACCTTTTGTGTGCATATAATTCAGCTTCTATCATCCGGGCCGCTTACGGTTGGATATCCACCTCTTTTTGTAAAGATTGTCCTCTTGTGCCTTTCCAGGGGATAATTCTTCTCAGCAACTGACATTACTCATTAATGACTGATGACTGACAATGCTTAACAGAATAGTTAATGGATCGTTGCACTATTTGTGCTTTTTAATTTTCCTGCCAATTTTGCGCGTCCCAGCTGGAAAGGGTGGGACACTAACCTGTCCGCGACGCGCAACAGACCGTGTCCTTCCGCGTCAGCTTGACTTTACGATCTTTTTTCTGCCTGAACGATGAGGTAGTTTCACTGAAATGGAATTTATGCTAGATTGCATTAATGTTCGTTCAAGGCACGTGTGACCGATTACTAATAATTCATTTGTAGCGCCGTAATCGTAGCGTTATTAATGTATACGCAAACGTGTGCCAGTTACGCCAGAGATGAGTGCTTTTATGGGAAACAGACAGTTTGCACTTGCTTCTGCGAGAAAGCTGAACCAGCTTGTCATTTTACAGCTTATTACAACCCTGTTCTCTTTGTCGGCAATTTTGATAGGTCCAAAAGCCTCGTCGAGGAAACGGCCGTTAATGCTTTAAAGCTAGCTTCGCTTTGGCATTCACCGTTGGACGCAGGCGACACGTTGCTCTGACGTCACACTTTAAATTGTCGAATCAGAAAGCTATCTTAACTTTGGTTAGCTTGACTTTGATTAGCTATACGCTTGAAGTATAACGATGGCGTGGAGCTACTGGGAAAATGGTGGCACTGAAGCTTGGGCTTCAAATTATCCCTCGGCCAAAGGAAATCGTCAATCCCCTGTGGACATTGATGACTGGATAACAGACAGAGCATTGTCGGCACAGTCTCTAAATTTTTATTACAAGTCTGGCGATCTAAAAACAATTCGCAACAATGGTCACAGCTGGCAGATCGACGTATCACCGGAAAGTCGATCCGAAATGTTTGCTAGACATCTCTCGCTTAATGCATTCCGTCTGCTTCAAATACACGCCCATTGGGGTGTCGGCGCCAACGATGGCTCAGAGCACAAGATTAAGGGTCAACGCTACGCTGGAGAGATCCATTTGGTTCACTGGAACACCAAGTACGATGATGCCAAGCAAGCTGGCAGCCATCCAGACGGTATCGCTGTGCTGGGCGTCTTCTTGAAGCGAAGCGAATGGGACAATCCAAAATTGACGCCTCTCATCTCGATACTGACCAATGTCCGTTATAAGGGCCAATTATGCGATTTGCATGGGACCGTGAACCCAGAAGTGTTCCTGCCGGACGTTCGCGCCTTTTGGACATACGAAGGATCTCTAACGACGCCTCCATGTTCCGAATGCGTTCTGTGGACTCTGTTCGAGGAACCCATTTTAATATCTGACAAACAGTTGGAAGCTTTTCGCTCGCTGAGCTCAGGCGAACAGGGATTAACCAATGCCCCTGCAATGATCAACAATGTTCGTCCAACTCAGCCTCTGGGCGCTCGCAAGGTGCGCTATTCCGCAGGCTTGACGTAGGTGCGTATCAACGCCAGCGGGCTGCACGTTCTTTTCATCGTAGCCATTGGTGTGCATTCCGCAAAAGCGTCTGTCGCTTCCTGACGAGCACTCAGTTATTTTAATCGTCTTTTCTCCTTAACGGATCTCCACCGTTGTTTACTCGTAGTCAAATAGCAATTATCGGCTCAGTGCGCTAATTAGCAGAAGAGAGTGCCTGCATGCTGTGATGATGGTCCATATCCGTTAAAGGCGCACCTTTGCGACTTTCGATTTGATGGCGCATTCCAAGGTTAATTAGCATTAGTTGGGCAATTAGTAAAATCGTCCTTGTCGACTTGTTTTGACCATAAAGTCGCGTTCGCGTCCTTTGACAACCACTCAATTAGCATATTTTTAAAGCGTTCTATGCAAATTTGCATTACCACTCAACGCCAGTCGGTTTGACGTAACTGATTGCACTATGCAAATAATCTGGTTTTTTATTGTAACGCCATTGGTTTGTCGCTTCGTCCTTGATCTGTACGCAAATTTTAATTATTGCAATAGTTTGCGTGCGTCTCTGGCCTTGAAAGGATTGGCACGTGAATTTGAAAGTCTGTTCGTTGAGGGGGCAGTAGCGTAGAAGTTACTTAAAATTATGCAAACGTTTCGCACAGTTTTCGCGCCCGTCAAATGGACCAGCACGGAACGGTTTTATTTCTAACGGCTGTGTCTGTTTTATTTTCTGTTGTCCTATTTTGGAAGCATTGGCTTAACTTGTCGTTCAGGCACGTGTTTTTACAAAATGTATTTTCCAAAGTACTGATGAAATATAGGATGCTTTGTAGTAATTATTTCATATTAGTTATGTTGGGCTTGTTTTACTGTTGTTAGGTAGCTCGAAGCTTTCGGGATTAGTCTGATGCCATCATCAGCGTCTTAGCAATAGTCATAAGTATCATATTGTCACGTAGTCGGTGGCAGTTTAAAAATAGTAGTTGGTTTTTAAATCCCAACCGCCTTTGCACTTCGTGTTGGAGATCGTTGTGGTATATGAAATAAGATGGAATAAAGTGAAATAAGCAAGATTAGAGAAGTTTCTCCAAAATGGAATACAAAATTACTTCCGGACGCGATTGCAAGCTTGGAGCGAAGTGGTCCTATGCTTATTGAGTTGTTAGGAAAGCGAGCGACGAGCTTTCTTGTTTTACTCGTTGAGCAAATCCCAATATTGCACGAAAACAGGAAGAAAACTAGATTGAATGAACGAAGTGCTTGCTCATACAAAATTTGCGGAGAATGCGGGCGTAGTGGGCGGGAAGATGCGCACCTTAGTAGTCTCCGTCATTGTTTTCCTCCTGCTTTGGTGGTCGAAATTTTTGCCTTCTGCCGCAGGATGGTACGCGGTATTCGTAGTCGCACGTGTCTGCTTCCTTGCTGAAGACCAATCGATCCGGACATCGTTCCTTACGCGCCAGTCCACCTGAACAGACATAGTAGTCAGCCGAACAAGCTGCGCTTGGATAGTTTCCGTCCGGCAGTTTGGTGCAGTCGAATCGCACCGGCGCAAATGACGGTCGACTCTTCATTGGACGTTGAACATACGGTTTTGGTCGTTGACCACCGCAGGCCGGTATTCGTTCCTCGTAGTCGCATACAAGTCGTTCAATGTCAAAGTACAGCTCCTCAGGACAACGTTGTTTTGTGGCAACTCCTCCGCTGCACGTTACGAACTTTGCCGAACATTTTTCCACCGGATAGTTGCCATCGGGTCGCTGAGCGCAGACTCCATCGATAACTGTTTTGTACCATCTGGGTCTTGGCGTCTTTGCGTACTTGTATCTTAGGCTGTCTTCAGACTCGCATCGGCGCAATTTTGCGTGGAAGAATGTTCCCTTAGGACAATAGCGTCTCGCTCCTTTGCCATTAGAGCAGCTGTAGTAGACTCGTCCGTAACGGACATTCGGTTCAGGGAAGTCTCCGTCTCCCATTTCAACGCAGTTGATTGGTATTTTCTCGTATTCCGGTCGATGGGGTCGTTTTTGCACGCGGGGTCGATAGACGGGTTGATGATGTCCCGAGCAGACGTAAATGCGTTCATAGCGATCGCATCTACGGTAGGCTGGATCAAAGTAGGAACCGCGACTGCATTCCAACTTGTAGGCCAAATCATTGCTGCACTGATAGAAGTACCTGCTGCAAGCCTTTTCCGCCACCGGATACAGTCCGGTTGGCTTTCCGGTGCAGTCGAATTCAATGGATGGTTTTATCACTCTGTGATAAACAGGTGTGGGCGTCGTTCGTCGCCTGTGTCCACTGCACAAGAAGATGTCGGCATAGGCATCGCATACACCTCTTTTGGGATCGTAGAAGAGTCCTCTAGGGCAGTCCAACCTGCTGGCAATGCCATTCGAGCATGCATAGTAGAAACGTGAGCATATATGCTTTGGATTAGGATACAGGCCATCCTCGCGTCTTGAACAGTCAAATGGAACAGGCTTGCGTCGTATGGGTTCCTTGGTTGGTACGTAAGGCTTACGTGAAACCATCTTGCGGCCAGTACAGACGAACAATTCGCTAGCCAACTGGCATGACATGGTTTTCATATCGTATGCAAGAGCCGGTGGGCATTCCATCCTGACTGTTCGTCCATTGGTGCAGCTGTAGAATATTCTGCTGCATTTCCTCAATGGATCAGGATATAGACCATCGCGTAGACCTGAGCAGTCGAGCACAGGACGTTTGCTGACAGGTTTCTGCGGCGGTTTTGTCGCTGGTGTTGAAGGAACCGGTCGTCCACCGCATATCCGAATGTGAGATGGTTGTTGACACGACTGGCTTTCCGGGTCGAAGGCCAAACCATATTGGCATTGCAATTTGTGCGCCACAGCGCCAACGCATGCGTAGTAGATGGCTGAGCATTTTGCCCTTGGATTGACGTAGTATCCATCTTTCTTGTAGTTGCAGTCGAAGGGTACGCGTACCCTGATAGGCTTCTTTGTTGGCTTTGGCATGGGCTTCTCTACGTAGTGTCGGCCGGTGCATGCAAATATCCTCTCGAAACGATTGCATTGGTCCCGCTTGTGGTCGAAGAATAATGGATAAGGGCACTTTCGCTCAGTTGCAATTCCATTTGAGCATGTGTAGTAGATCATGGAGCAGAATGGTCGCTTTGCCCACGGATTGGCGTAGTCTCCTGACGGTTTGCCCCTACAGTCGAATTTCACCGGCTTTGGTCGCTTGTAGGATGGTTTTACAGCGATTGGCTTTGTCACTTCACGCGGGCGCCCTGTGCATGCTGGGATGTTGTCGTATCGATCGCACATTTCCATTTCTGGATCGAAGTATAAGCCATCGGGGCAGCGCATGGCCGATGCTATTCCGCTGCTGCAGGAATAGTAATGCGTTTGGCATGGATGTTTCCTGTCCGCGTAGAGACCGTCTTTCTTGTGACTGCAGGAGAAGCGTATTTTACGCGGTGGCATGGTTGGAACTGGACTAGTTGGAGGAGTTGGTCGAACACGACCTCCGGTACATTGTGGACTCTGGCTAGGTACTTCGCATCGCTGTAGCTGCTCGTCGAAAACCAACTCTACCGGACAAAGTTGCCAACTTGACAGCCCGCCACTGCAGGAGACGAATTTCGACTTGCAACGACCAATGGCGTAGTTGCCGTCTTCTTTGCCTAGGCAGAATGAATCGGGTTTGGCATACTCTTCACGCGGCCTTGACTTCGGCTGGCCGTATACAATTAGTTCCCTCTGCTTGGTTGGTCGAAATGGCGGGTCATCGTAGTCGTCGAAAAATCGGTCGCCCGAGACCAACAAAGCGAACGTCAGGAGAAGCCACATCTGTAATGCATAATCCGTTTTCAAAAAGTAACTGCCAGTAACGAGCGCTCACCATTCTCCCTCGCGAGCCGAAGAGCAGTCTGCTAATGTTAACTTCACGAGTCTCCTTTTATCCCAATCAGCAAAGGTCGCAACTCTACCTATCGCTAATGGAAGGGTGAAAAGCTTGTTGAAGCCCCCTAAGGTGAATTATCGACCCAAATATCTACTTGATTTGCACGCTTACCCATAGGTAATTTGCATGAAATCATAAGAGATAGTCGACTAGTCTGCCTAGCTTGAATAAGGAGCAGCGTGAAGGGGCCCCTCTCGCATGCTTTTGCAATTTACAGGTCACTATAGTGGCAATCGGCCAGCAGGCAAATGGTCAGCCGCCTACAATTGTACATTATTTACTTTTGCATTCTTGGCTCACGTTGAAGTCAAAATTTTTCAACTTGGCCAAATCCATCGGAATGCATAGCCGCCTTGATCAAGACCTTTCAACTAGGCAAAAATGCCACATTTCTTTGATAAGGTTGCGCGCAACTGCTTCTTTAGTTTATTTTAGTTTACTTTTTCAATATACTCAATGTGACGTTAGCTTGAGCAAGAAATGGAATCGCAAAGTTGAAACGTGTAGTCACTTTCGGCAACATTCTGTGTTTGTAGTTTTTCTACCGGTTTCCGTGACCGCTGCTCATTTTCAAATTGGTCACTTATTCATCACGTGATTTAGCGAGGTCGCTAATTCCTTTAGCCAAAAGTTTTTTCATTTTTTGTGAAACGGAGCATATAGCGCATAATTGTGTACTGACAAGTAAAGAGAACTATTTTTCTTTATATCACCGCGCCACTATGGAAGTGTCTTATTTTGGGGGTCTGCTTGTTCACGAAAAAATCGCCACTTTACTTTATATAGGTTTCATTTGCTTTCACTGGCCAGTTTTTTCTCCGCTTCCGTTTAAATCACGTTTTCCAAACTTGTGGTGTATTTTTTTAAAAGTTAGTAGCGTGCTTAGTAGTGCTCGTTTTTGCACAATCTCCCTACAAGGCCGGCGCTCGCGTGTCAATATTAAGCGCAGTTGTGAAGTAGTTCCAAATTGCAGCAGAGTCGGTAAAGTGGATCACTTCTTTGTTTTTGTGAATTTTTTTAAAAAATCAAATTTCATTCAACGTTCAAGTATGAAGACAAATGAAGTCAAAGCATGTTCGTCAAAAGTTGCTAATAATGGTAAACATGTAGGCAATACCTCGTCAAAGGGCCCATTACTTGTTTCAAGCTTCAAAGACCCATCAGACGGTGCAGCCGTTCGGTAAAGTTGAAAAGGTTAATGGTAGAAGCTTCCATTGATGCGTCGTACCTTCAGTGGCATTAAGTATCTTATTATAAAGATTAAAAATGTCAGGCAAGTTTGTGTAGCAAATTTACTTTGTCAAAATAGGTCCAACAATTGAATTCGTCTTTGTCTATCAATTGCAGTGTATTAATATTAATACATTGTAGCATTTGGCAGTCAGCAGGGTTCTTTGAGTTTCGATTATCCTTTTCAACGTCGTGAGAAATGAAAGCTTATACTGAACCAGCTTAGTGTATCTTTTATTACTGGAAAACTGCCCTTATATTTCAGCGAGAGTTCCTTTGCCCAATAAAAACCTTTTCATGCTTATAGCTATAGTTGAATATTGGTGAGCTCTATTGGGTTTCAAAAGTTACAGAATTCATTGATCTGTGCAGAGGCGGTCCCGTTTCTTTCCAGCGAACATTTGGCGGAAATGTACAAAGCAGTGAATGCTTAGTCGCGCGTTATAAAGTCATGGTTTGTTTATATTAAGATACAATTAATTGTTGAAAGCAACTTTCCAAAGGTTGCTATGTTATTCTTCGCTTCACGTTGGACGAGAAGCTTAAATTCTGATTAACACCGTCACTTCTTGAATGTCATTGCCTTTGTGGTTACTAACATTAAGCTTTCATTGAATGGTAATTGGCCTTTCTGTAACTTGATATGTTTCTTCTTAAACCAATCAACCAATGGAAACAAAGCAGTTCTGACTTCTCGTTCCTCTCAGTAATGTAAGAAGATTTCAAGCCTATACAAGAACCGATTTGAAGGTTGAGCATACTAATACAGCTATATTTGTTCTGAGAAATTATTAGTATGATGACCTAGTCAATTAGCCTTACAGTTCAAACGCCGCAACGATCTGTTTGTACAAATCGTTGAGAGCCATAGGCCAATTGTAATTTGCATTTTCAAGGCAATTCCATTTGTTCAAACAATATGGGTGGCTAATTTTTTCCTTTTCATTCCAAAAGAACTTGGAAGGAAAGAATGTGTGCGAGTTGGATTTTAAACATTTTACCAACTGTCTTCATGCGACTGCCCCGCCACCTGTGGAACACGTCCCATTCATGAGAAAGTGACGTGCTCGTCATTGCACGTTTCACCCTTTTAATTTATAGACTTGGCTGCTCTCTTGCCATATATAAGTAATTTTCCATGCTATAAGGCTTCAGTGTTCAGAGTAAACGGTCGTCGTCGTGGAGAATATGAAGGTTAGAGAATGTTTTGCCGATGGGTTCACATGGACTCTTCACGCATCTCTTATTTAGGCGTCATTGTTCGTCCTCATAGCATTCTGCGTTTGGCAGATTCATTCTGCTCCCGTGCCAGTGGCTTTGCAGGAAGGATACCAGAATGGTCCCGAGCAGGAAGAGCAGGAAGGAGGTCTTGATCAAGTGGATGTGGAAGCTGAAGGTCGAATTCCACAAAGTGTGCAGGACCATGCACTATTGTATGAAGAAAGGAGTCGCAGCAAACGACAAGCTCAAGAGGACGAAGAGACTATAGATGCAGATGAATTCCGGTCGGAAGTGCAAAGGAGCCGAAGGCATGGTTCCCATCGTGATTATAGGCTTTGCTTTGTTCCACCGTTTCCCCTGTGGTGTTACGAATACCACAAAAAGAGGAGAAAGACTACTTGTACTACTTCGACCACAACTACGCCGATCTCTGACATAACAACGACCACAACCACCACTACGCCATTTTCTGATATAACAACAACAACCAGTAGATATCCTTGCCAATGGTGGTGGATGTGCTCGTCAAGGACTACAACGACCACTCCATTGTCTGAACCAACCGCTACGACAACAACAAGAAGAAGAACAACGACGACGACGACGACGACACCATTTTCAGAACCAACGGCTACAACGACAAGAAGAACAACGACGACAACGACACCATTCTCAGAACCAACGGCTACGACAACAACGACAAGAAGAACAACAACGACGACACCATTCTCAGAATCGCCGGTTACAACGACAACGACGCCATTTTCAGAATCACCGATAACAACAACGACGACACCATTTTCAGAAGCAACGCAGACAACCAGGCACAAGTATTAACTTTTTCAAACTTACGGCCTATTGCTAATCCCTGAGTATTGTAGACCGCGAATTCGTTTCGAGCACGCCGTCGTTAAGGCAAACAAGAAGTTGAGCAAGGCGGCCAACATATTTGGATATTTGAAAAAATACGAACAGCAGTATTAATTCGCTTGCCGTTCCTTTTTCCTAGTCGCAATGATAAACGGTTTCTTGGCACGAGCGGCATTTTTCTTTTTGATTTGCATTGCGGCAGCGCGAAACTTTGCGCCCCTTGAACTTGCGCATCAACTAGATACTGTAATAGTAATGGTTCAAAATGAGCCTGGCGCTTCCGTCGCTGAAATGGCTGGCCGGTTGGGCGGTCAGTTTGCTTCAGTACGCGTTCAATTGTTTGCAATGGGCTCTGGACTACGCGATGGAACGCATAACGGGTCAGTCAAGTCTTGAAAGAATTCTTAGAAGATGTCAGCCGGAGTCTCAGCGAGTCGCTCAAATTGGTTAGTGACTTGACGCTCAAACTAGCCTACCCTTTTATTGGAAAAAACTGGTCGTTTAGAAAGGTTTCTTCGAAGCTGCAACATGGGCGCATCGCTTCCGGCCTCGCCCGGTGACGTGGAGGTCTTCACCAGCGAACTTTGCGAGTACGGTAGAATATCTGATCCACAAGTTAGGGGACATTTACAGGAAGCGTTGTTGAAAATATCCGCTTATGTAAAATTGGTTTCCGACGTAGAAATGATCAGACGAATCTCGTTCGATCGCCAAAACGGCGATCATCAACAGGAGCTGTTTAGGGTACGTTGACGAGTTCTTAGTGCAGAAGGTTTTATGCGATGTCATTTAAAGCTATATGCATTGCTGAAGCCCGGTGAGGCGTGCCAGCTGGTCGATAATCGATGGCAAGACATCGGTTTCCAAGGTCATGATCCTTCTACGGATTTTCGCGGAATGGGTATTCTTGGTTTAAAGCAACTGCTCTTCCTATGCAAACGCTATCCCACATGGTCGGCTCGTATGTATTCTTTTTCGGTGCATCCGTCGTTTGGATACCCGTTTGCCATTGTTGGCATCAATATGACTTCTCTGCTCTGCGACTTGCTCAAAGAAGGTCACTTAAAAAGTTACTTCTATGGTCTTCAAGCGCGTGAACTAACGATGGAACAGTTTCACGTTGCGTACTGTAAGAATCTTTGATGCAATACAGCGCATCTTCGTTTTACGCTTCCTTAGGCGAATGCTTCCATCGGTTCGATCATCGTTGGAAAACTTGTAAACCGCCAGACATAATGCACTTTGGATCCGTTCGCGAGCAGTTGAAACTGGAAATAGTCAGCCAACTACGTGAAGGAAGTTTTGCGCCTTACTTGAATTCGCATTCGATGAAAAGGGAATAAGCGCACTCTGCGCTGTCGTATGCACCGTTCATCCAAACTGGAACCTGTAAATCACGTTTACTGTATAATGTCCCTTACTAGGCTTTGTTGGGGTTCTTCGGATTCTAGTAATAAACGTGTAACGTCTCGTTCCATGCGTTTCCCATACGCGCATTGACTGATTTATTCTCTTCTTGAGAGATCATTATTGACTGAACAGCGTACTGCGGAGCAAGTTGAACGTTTACGGCTGACTTTTTGTTCAAATACAGTATGACTGATAAAAAGTGAAGCGGAGGTTGCTTATCGACTTCCTACCGAATTTTGGGGTTAACAAGCAAAGAAGGAAAGCTCCTGCTTTTCACAAACGGAGGTGCTTACTGCAGTGTTGTTTTCTCCAAGCAGGTGCAACGCAGCCATTTTTTATATACTTGTTTCGCTAACTGAACATTAGCAGCAAATTTTAAAAAACATCTCCAATCGGCAAAATTAAGGTTGCGAAACAACAGCAGCTGTAGCGAATTACTGTTTACCCTTCAAAGGTTTGAACTTGAACATCCTGTAACAGCTTACTGTAGTAGGTGTTTGGCTTTTACGGGCTGCTTCGGAATGGATAGCTTGGTGGTGAAAGTCTGCTTGACGTCTGGCATTCGGCGCTTTACTTTGGAAAAGAATAACTTATCCTTCGATGAATTTACAAAAAGAATCAAGAGTTTCCTTACCGATTTCAGCGAAGACACGCATCAGCTGACTTACGACGGTATGTAACGTTCAAATTTAGACTGCATTATTAAGAGGCAATCTGTGTCGATACGACTTTTGCAACTCTCTGCATAACGCCTTTGCACTGTGCAGTACTATGAAGTGCATACTTCTCTACTTAATTGGAAGTTAGCATTCGTGGGCGAAAAGTGTTGCTATGCAGATTTTTGGCGTAACATCACTTGCTGTAATCTGTCGAAGCCGAATAGCGAACTAACATGCTCGCTAAATCGAACTATAGTCGGGAAAAATTACCAAGACTATTTATTAAGCAAGAAATAGTTTCGGTAATGTTTCACACGACGTAACTTGCTATGATTCATATCTAGCTTTGTTTGTTTTCGAAAATTTGCAGGTGCATTAATCATATATACAGTATGAAGCAAGCACGCAGGTTACAATTAACATTGTGATTGTTTCGTCTTTGTATAGTTCCCTCCTGTGCGAGCGATTCTGTTTCGCAAACTCGAAAATAGGTTCCCGATTAATAACACTACTTGTTAATATTTCTTTGCATGCAGGTTTGAATATCGACTGCTTGGTAACAGGACGATGTCATGTTAAGACTTGTCCGTTTGTTGTGTACGCAGAATATATGACTTTTAGTCAGAATTAATTTGCAACTACTCCACAGAACGTCGTTCAAAAGAGGTCATGATTGTCGTATATCAGTATAAGGAAAAGTTCGACCGTCTGTTTGGTCCAGTTTCACTTTGAGCGTTTGATTTTTAGATGAGCAAGGCGAACGTATAACCTTTTCTACTGATATGGAACTTGTCGAAGCGGCTCGTGTTGTCGAGAAAACCGAGGACAAAGTGTTACGCGTCTACATCACTGACAGCTCTAAAGAAAAAGGATCCGCTTTGGGCGCTGATAACAAAGAGAATGTCAGACGTGAATCAGCCTTGCATCCGATGGTGTACTGCGATGTTTGCAATCGCGAAATTATGGGAATTCGCTATAAATGCCTAATGTGTGATGATTATGACGTTTGCGGCATGTGCGAACCGTCGGTTGTTCATGACATAGATCATATTATGCTTAGAGTTTGCCGTCCGAGGACTAATTTGGCACTGGTAAGTTTTGCCATATTTGACTTGTTATGCGCGTTTCGATAAATAAGTTCGTCTTCTATGGTTTGCAGATGGTAGCAGTGATCCGCGAAACCTTCAGCGATATTCCAAAATGTGCAATGGAGAAGTTTGACAAATTGTACAGCGAATTGAAGCAATGCGGAAAGTGTAACTTCATATCGGAACAAAATCCGCCAGAGCACAATTCTACCGTACCAGTAAAGGAGAAAGAAGATACTCCTCCTGCAGACGATACTGTAGCATCTGAAAAAGCGAAGTTTGCTGACAGTCCGAAAGACGTCAACTTTATTGCCAGTGTCAATCATGTAATACAGTGGCATAAATAGTTTATAAATCTTGACATTTATAATGCAGGTTGCACCAGCCGGTGAATGGACACTGATTGAAAAGCTCGAGAGCAGCGGCAACAGCACTGAGAATGATACAGAATGCAATATTGATGAAACGAAGGTAATCAATCATCCGATAACGTTGGAAACTGATGAACAAGGGATAGTGTATACTACCAAAAAAGGTTTCTACTATGAAGGCAAAGGAATTCACAGCGGTATTTCTTTCTATTTGTTGAAGCAGAGTTATTTTTTTAAAGTCCATTTCTCTGTTTTAAGACCCAGTGATCAACGGAGCATTGCAAGTTATGACCGCAATGGGCTTTGTCAATTGTAAATCGTTGGTTGACATTTTGGAAAAGTTCAGCGGTAACGTGAACGCTGCTCTGAACGAATTGTTCCTTGAAACTTGAACAAGTTAACATTCTTAAGCACTTTGACCTTTTAATGACATCCGTATCGATCCTTTGTTTACGTTAGCAGTTTAAAAGCCGACTGTACGCGTCCTTTTATAAACTGCTTTCGTCAACTTGTCTGCACTTTCCGACATGAGGTTGATATTGGATTGGTAGTCGATTAGTTGTACTTCGGTTGCCCGTTTTATTGTACGGTTTGTGTTGTAATTGATTGCACTTATTACCTGACATATGCTTGTCGAATAAAGTCGCACGAATTAGCGCCATTAGCCTGTCTAAACGATTGTGTGAAAACCGTGCTTAGCGTTCACAGACAGCATGACAAACACTTTTCATGTATCGCGTCTATATATCATGCCATCCGCTTGTAACGCGTAAGTACCGCAAAAGTAAGCTACAAATTGCTTTAGCTTTTCACTTTTCGTAAAGAAGAAGGTAAGTTCCAATTTTAATTTAACCTGAGCATCCATTATAGAATACGGTAAGAAAAAATTTGATTCAGAGAAAGTCGTTGTTTAGTGCATTTTGTTCCAAAAAAACTTCAGCCCTTCAGAGGGTTACAGCACCTTATCATTAATATCTTCACCTCCTTCGTCGCCGCTATTCCATAATTCTTGCAACTTGTAATGAACGTTCAGGATTGGCATCTGAACTCAAGCCAAAATGAAACTGCCTTTAATGTTTTTCCCAACAGCCAGCAATTAATTAGAAGCTATTTGCGAAATTGTGGATCACATTTTCGGTTGAACCGATGCTATTTTCATACGGTGTGGAAGTGCCTGCGCACCATTAGCAATATCATCGATGGAATCGAAATTATTCGCACTCCTAGTGACATTGTCGTTGTCTTGAAACTCAGAGGAAGTCAATTTGGTGCAACAACGTGGGGAACGAGTTTCAAATTGAAAGTTACTTGTCAGCGTGTCGCCGCATGCTTCGTGCTCTTAAGTCAATATTTTGAAGCTAAACCAAACAAACGCTCTACCGAAGAATGGATGAGCACGAGTTCACGTCAAAATCACCCCATGCAAAGTCATGGCAAATCAAGAAAAACCAAATGCGGGAAGCAAGCAAAGAACAGTGAAATTCTTAAGCGCACGGCTACACGCTAACCGCAAACACGCTAAAACCTGGTTAAGAAATCACTTTGAAATCGCGGCAGTGCATTCTTGAAAAGAGTTTTCCCAAATGCACGGTACGTCTGCCCACAAGCCGAATAGACAGGCAGCCTTTCCATTGTGAAAAAAACATAATATTCACCTTTGAGTAACGGCATTCACACTCGCTGCGTTTGCTCCATAGATTTAGCTACTCATTTGGATGAGGTTTTCTAAAAGTGAAACTTGAGCATCAATTAATTCTACGGTAATGGTCTAAGTGTGCGAACTTGAGCGGAATGATCGATTTGTCACGTTTGTATCATGTTTTACCTTCCGATGTGGAACATAGTCGTATCACTAGTGATCCTGCAGGTATGCTTTTGTTTCTTTTTCCATTAAGTGACATTGCTGTGCGCTTCTGAGGGAAAGTGCGATGATGCTATTCATTCATTCCCAAAGTTTATAGCCCATTCGCTAGACTGTATGTAAATAATTAGTTTTTAAACCGTTTGTTGTGTGGCATTATTAGAGCTAGTTTTAGCAGCAACGCGAAAATTCTCCCTCAGTAACGAAACTCGGCAGTTGATATAATCAGCCACTAGCAGCGATTGTTGGCAACGATGTGACTTTGTTTTCTTTTTTTGTGAAGCTCAGTTCTGCTGCCGATGAGTTGCAGGTCCAATATTTCTGCACGGCCCTTGAACCGAGCGACATTCACTGTCTACTAGAAATTGACTTTATGAATTTATATTGGTAAAATAGCCAAATTCAGCAAAGTATTCACACCTTTTGAGCATTACGTCAGCTCTGCATATTATTCTTGCCCTCAAGAATGATTTAACGGAACCAGGCAATACGCGAAGAATTGGTTTATTCTGAAGCCCGTATAAGACGCTTTCGCTTAACGGAAGCAATGTCCATTGCGAAGACGGCTTTTTCATGACGTTTTATGTCCTTTGTGCTTTTCTGCGTGGCTTCTGAGTGGTCAGCTTCTAGTCAGTTTGTAGTTTTGCTGCGGTACTACTATTTTCTCAAAATCTCCTTTCTGCTGGTCCTCGATCTTTGATTAGCTGAATTCGGTCTCTTACTCTGTCATCATTAGCGAACCAAACATTGTTACTTACGCTAGTCGCATTCTGCCATCTGGCAAGACGTCATACAGTAACTAGCGATAATCAGGTTCACATATGGAGATGCGTCATATTTGATAGTCAGGTACATCGCCGCAATTCAGGCGGTAACGCAGTTTTTATTTTAAAAAAATATTTCCTATAGTGTATATGGTTTTCGACAATCTGTGGGTTCCGGTAGTGTAGTTCGTTGCTGCGGTTTAAATCGCTTCTTCGAAACATTGCGTTTCGTCCAGATCACTTGATTTTTGCTTCGTTAAAGTAATGTCTACTTGCTCTCCAAGTCAGCATTTAACGATGATGCAATGAGACGTACCAGTACGCCAATTTCAAACGATCTTAGTTGTAAGGAAATGAAGTTGTTCGACTTTTCTTGCCTAAAATATTCTATTCACTGTGGACAGCTCTTCTAATTTAAAGAAGCAAAAAGCTTTAACACGCGTATTGATTCCCCACGCACCAGTAAAACTAAGATCTTTCTACTTGCGTTTTGCTGAGCACCTTTCCGAACACTTCCTATTCCATACTCAGCCATGCAATTCTATTCTTACAGGTTAATGCCCATTTTGGGGAAAATTCCTAACTTTCTAACTCAACGTTTGCTCTTCTTTACCCCTAATTGAGTAATCAACGATAAGGTTTTCGTTTTGGAAATAAGCTAAGCGACATCGCTTCAACGCGGTTCATTCAGCAGTAAATAGCTACCGCGCCGCGTTCACAGTCTTCACTTTTACTCAGAGTCTATTAGAAGTTTTTGTCAGCGACCCAAAGGCAAACATGACGCCAATGTAAGCAAAGCATTTCGAACGTGCGAATAGTGTTTTTAGGGTCACTTTCCCGTTCTTTAAGACAACGTTAATGCGTGTTGCATTGTAATCTACGAACATTACTTTCCCGATATGCTCAGTTATCTTACGCGTGCGCGCGTCTGGGCGGTCACATCGTCCTACCATTGGTGTTGATAAAGTTTTAATGACTTCTCTGACTCTATTCTGACAGTGGAGCAATTCGTGATAAGATAAACTTGACCAGAATAAATTTTCTTTTTTGCATACTCAGAGGATAGGACAACAAAGCTTCTCTGTGTATTCACGTAATTCTATTTTATCACTGAGAGAACTATTCTTTCGCTGCAGCGCAGAGAGAAACTGAACAAAAGACCA